>OX459052.1:4635022-5235022 GCA_949775005.1 Orthosia gothica
ATCGCCTATCTACGCAATTTAAATTGCATCGCGCCATTAGTAAAATCCTAAATTTCTGTTTGATATTTTTTCGAACAGAAATATAGGATTTCATAGGTACATAAGTTGAAGAAAAACCGGCCAAGTGCAAGTCGGGCTAGCGCACGCAGGTTTCCGTACCATTAACGCAAAAACGGCAAAAAAATCACGATATTCTGTTTATAGTATTTGTTGTTATTAGCGGCAAGTGCGGCAACGGAAATACATCATCTATGATTGATGACATTTCAACTGTCTAGCTATCACGGTTCATGTGATACAGCCTGGTGACAGACAGACAGTGGAGTCTTAGTAATAAGGTCCCGTTTTTACCCTTTGGATACGGAACCCTAAAAAATAACATAACAATAGGTGTCTATTTTTCATTCGAGAGTGATCAGTGTGATCACAAACTAACATTGATTTAGGTTAACATAAACGTTTAATCAACTATTCTTCGTCAAATACAACAATTAACTTCATTTAATTCTCTCACAAATAAATACTCGAGAAACAAAAATGCTCACCCAATTATTATTCTTGCCCATCGCTAAACCCAACTCCAAACACTTCATCAGTCGAGTGTACCACGAGAATCTTTGGCAATGTCATATCTTATATTTTTAAAGACCAATTCACACCCGCCGGTTTGTACTTATAGGTACCAAATCTGACGCCTGGTACATTGGACCTTGTGTGAAATAAAAATATTATTACGGCGAAAGATGGAAGATTATACCTCTCCGTGTGTTTAGAGGCTGTAAAATCCCTGTTTGTAGCTTAAAAGTATTTTGTAATTAGTTTTTCTTTATGGTTTATTCTTTTTACTTTTTTCTTGTTTATCTTTGGACTTGGTTCCTCTGGCCACAGATAATAATTATAATACTAGCATACAGATGCCTCATTCCCTACAAAGAAACCGTGCTAATATAACTATCGTTTTTCGTCTGATTAAGATGATTATTTTTATAAGTACTTCGATCACAGAATTAATAATAGTACAACTTCGATCGCGTTCGATTCCGTTCCACGGCGATAGATAGATGGAGTTAGCAGCGACTTGCAAGTAAAAGGGTTTATTCGTTTCGTGAATATTTTTTCTTTAAATACAGTGATGAATGAATTGTTTTATGGTAGTTTTTGCACGTTTTTACAGTTTCATTGCACCAAAATGTGTTACAATACAAATTTATTCAATCGAATGGAATCCTTCAGATTTTTAAAACCGCGCCATCTATTGGCATCAATTTTAAATGATCCGTTCAAATAATCTTTGAAATGTGAATTAAGAGCCCAATATGCTGCATAATTTTGTGTATAGGAGAGTTGATTAAACAAGAACATACAATTTTTATGTTCAATTCCAGAAAACTTTAATTTCACACACAATTCAATTACAAATCGGTGCATATTGCGCCATCTAGTGAGATTTATTTGAAACAAATTGTATTTCTTAGCGCTGGGACCCCGTGCCTTAGATAAGTTGTGGGTATCTTTGATATCATTTACTTCTTACTTTCCTATAATCAACATTCTTCTTCATTGCCGTATTGATGATTTCAAAATGCGTTTTCACCAGAATTGAGCCACGTCAATTGCGTCAGCATTGTTAGCATCATTTTATATTGCCCTCATACCAATTCATTTGGGATCTTCTTCTGCCATACATCGCTGTTAGTTATCATCTAAATAATCTTAACTATATTTCATATAAATCTCTCTTTCGTCTAAACTAGAGATTTGCCAAATTGGAAAAAACACGACTCCAGGTAACCCGAGTTGAAAATCACGTAACTCGAATTGGACTCGAGTTAGCAGAACGAAGCTAAGAATTAGAATAAGTTATTCATTCATATCTAATATATTTTTTTACACATTTGTTTTGCCTAAAAACTTAAAATTTCTTGTGTTGTTGGGTGATGCACTGTGGCGGCAACACACGGCGCGCGCACACAACGAACGAATCGCGCTCTCGCTGATTTGCTTGATATACTTCATAAAAGATAGTTTGACTCTGTGCCAGCCATTGAGATAGGAAATATATGGAGGCGCCGCGATGTTCTATACATACATTAGCTTATACAAATATGAGTGAAATACGATACAGAATGTGAAACATCGTTCTGTTTCATTCTTTCTAATGTAGTAATTGTATTTGATGAAAGAGACAACAATATTTCAGTTGTTGCTCATTATGGCAACATTTTGTTATGACGTAGTGACGGTTGTAGGTACGTGCCATATTCGCCATTTTATGTGACGAATTTTGTGGTTGTGTTCGTGGTAGTCCTGCTGTCAAATGGTCGTTTACATATTGTATTATTGAGATTTGTGAGTGTGTGTGTGTTGCTTGATTGACACAACCTTAGAATCGGCGGCCATTTTATGAGACATTTTGAGGTTTAGGTAGGCACGTATTTTTCGTAGGTATTTCCAGTCCACATTATTTAGTATGTCTATGGTGCCAGCTGTCAGTACCAATACAGTAACAATAGCGCTTGACAGGCTAACAATAACGTTACAATAACATATACGTCAGTTTGACATAATTATGTCGCAGAGATCAAGCTATCTTTTATGAAGTATAGTTGCTGTCTTCCTTCGTTCATGTAAGCTCGTCTAATATCGAGTTCGGAAGAATTCAAAAAGTCTGGGCGCAACTCGGGTTGACTCGAGTTGCCCATCACTAATCTAAACATTATTAGCCTATTACAGAAAACCACTGTTTTACTTAGTCCTCTTTCTAAAACCAAAACTATTTAGCTCGAACATTACCACTCTCATCTAGCTGCTACCAACCCTGCGAAAATCATTTCTCCACCAATCCTGAAGACGCCCTACTCATCGTTTGCTTAATCTTAGTACAATCTGACCAATGAAACGGGCTCCAGGGACTATACACAAAGTAACATTCTACCAGAGATAACAACTGTCAAAATTCAAAAGTCCAAAACACGCTGCCGATATGTCAATATCATACATTACTTTTCAAATTCTGACCAACGTTTTTTTTTTCAATTCAATTCAATTCATTTATTGCATCAAATATGGTAGGTACATTAAGTTCTTATATAAAATATTCGGTAACACACATTTGGCCAAAATATAGCATGCAATAGTACAAGTTTATACACTTAAAATATTGATTAGATAACTACATTATGTCAATTTATGTGTCTAATTAAATGTTAAATGTATCTGTGCTTTAGTGTATAAAATTTACAGGGACACTTTTGAAAGAACTCATCTATCGAATAAAAACACTCTTGTAACAACCGCTTCCGCAACGCAACACAAAACTTATTGAAGGGTAGCTGAGTAATTGACCTAGGTAAAGCATTGTAAATTAGGGGAATCATGTAAACGCAGCTCCGCCGAAAAAGTTCTAGCTTTGGAACGGGCATTTCAAAATCTAAATGTGTAGGTTTCCTTTTATTTGTGTTATTTTTCCGTTCAAATAGTTCAAGATTGGACCTCACAAACCTGGCAACTTCGTAAATATAAATGCATGGGAGAGTTTTTGGCGGGATTTTGTCGAGTGAAGTTCAGCGGCTGTGAATATTATTTGCAAATTGATTCCTAGTGGATATTGTGATATAAAATTGGTGTAGTTTTGTGTCTCAACTGTCTACGCAAATGGACAATATGTGAAATCATTGACAGAAGCGATCTCGGGATAGTGGAGCGGAGTATTTTATTGTAGTATTGACTGCCTCTGCAAAGCTTCCTGGGAAGACTGACTCGATACAATTTCCTGCCAAATACTCCAAAAAACATTAGAATGTGTTACATCCGCATTCCAATGCATACTAAAGAATGTTAAAACCCATTTATGTATCCGACTGAAATACTTGTATCTATGGTCATGAGTTATAATTACAACAAAAAAAAAAAAATGCATGGGACTGTCAATAGATTGTGCAACTTGAACATAGGCCTGCATGAGTCAGACCACTGCATTATGAATATCGCACGTATACATCTTGTTTTCACTAATATGACTGATAAAATATCACTTGAAAGGCCCTAGCTATTTACAGAGTTCGAAGAATTGTTAACGGGTTCAATTCTTAGAATTTCATCTGAAGTATGGAAGGCCAAGTGAAACGAGTTTTTCGTGGAACAACTAGTTACATTCTTAAGAACGCCTGCCTGCATGCGATGATTCAATACCCGTTTGTCGTTTGTTTGTGACGTCATTCGCAATGAGTACTTCGTTTTACGATGAAGTGATGTCACAGGCAACCTTCTGAACTTTAAGACTCTGAAAAACATTCTCATTTTATTGAAGAACAAGATTCTTTATGGTTTTGCAAGTGCTTTCTCGGTGTTTTTTTTTCTCGGCGAAGGATTTCCAAACTAATTCATTTCGAACCATTTCTTCTAAATTTTCGGATAACTTTGAGGCTTTCAGACGATTTATTTTTATTTTTACGGCTTCCAAAAGTAGGAGGTTATCAATTCGACTGTATTTTTTATGTTTGTTCCCTTAGAACTTTTTACTAGGTGAACCAATTTTGAAGACTTTTTTTATTTTAAAGCTGTTTTTCGCATGTGGTCCCATTTGATCAAGATCTGATGGAAAACTTCGGATATATTAAACAGAACACTTCAATAAATGACGGCAAATCTCTCGGGATTGCTGCAATCGCATTTCTATTTATTGTTTACTCCATTACGCACGCTCTAAAGGGGTACGCAGATGTTTAAAGTTCACCCTGGTACACTCTAATTTCACCGGTTGTATCCAAGTTGAATGTTATTCTGGCATAACTGTGGGCATTACAGATATGTACCTGTAGTGTATCTGTCTCACTCACACGTTCACTTTGCCATCCCCACTTTCCCCCACACAGACATACACAATCTCGTGCGCACCATGTTGTATTGCGCGAGCCACTGGCCTGAGCAGACGTGTTGAAGTGTGGTCATTAAGTGCGTGAACGAGCCTGTGAATTGCCCCATTTACCGGTCACTACAAATGGCGACGAGGGTAAAGTAACATTGTGTAATTGTGTAAATAAAAAGAAGAAGGATTGGGGTAAGTAGATAATGCATGACATGACACATGGTTATTTGTTATCGTTTAGGCACCCACATTCCGTTATGTAAATAAGATGTTTAAGCAGGTCTCACGTGATAAAAATGAAAAAAGTATATGGTAAATACCTATTTATTGTGTTAACATCATATGACTGCTTAAATACATAACTATGTAGCGGAAAATAAATTCTGCCTAAGTATTGAGTAAATAACCGTTCCAGATTTTAAAAATAAAGTAAATTTAGTATTACGAAGGTAAATAAATTCGTGTTATTCTAATCAAAGAGCCGAGGGCCATGACTAAGTAGTGTCTAAGTATTAAAAAACTGTGCCGTTAAACAAACACCAAACAGCTGTTCTGAAACGATTTCAAAATTGTATTTGTGGGTAGCTGCGTAACAAAATTTACTTTACTATTTCAAATCATAACATCTGATCAGAATAATAAAATCGATACATTGTTATTTTGAAACCAAATTACTGCGTCTGCAACGCGAATATCTTTGAAATTTTTCTACAGACAATCGATAGTCTACTCAACTAGTCGAAATATTTTATGGTTACCGGTCATAACTCAAATAGGGGTTTCAAATGATCGGGCAATATGTTTTGATTACATATGTTTTATAGCGGCATATTGTGATTTCGTTTCAATTCGGACACATAAAGCTATTTGAAATTGTGGTACATCGATGCTATGGAGTTTCAGCAATTCGGCAGTTCGATTGGATTACTTTGGGGAATTAGCCATCGGGACTTTCGAAATCAAGCAGTAAACCTAAAGATTATAGGCACTCTAGTGCAGTTTGCAGTTACAACCACGCCTATGGTGTCCATACTGGCTTATCTATATAATCTTAATGGAAGGCCTTAAAAACTTTGGTATATATGAACTGTTTATGTTGTGTGTGTACATTGCAGGTAAATATATGCCGAAATGCCCACGTATTTATTAACAACAATTAACAGTAACAGTAACTTTCAATATCACCAAAGGTGGTTTGGGCAACAATGTAGTGTACATCCTAATGGCCAATACTGAGACTACCCCATATTGAGTCTACCGATTAAAATGTTAATGATAATAAACAATAACTTTTAATATCAATAAATTGTGTATTGTAGGTCTCAAGATTTAATTGAATAACGTCAAGCCACGCTGATTCTAAAGAGCTCATAATGGGCACGTGTAAATATTTGCAAACATCCTAAGGCTATGCATACAATATTCATTTTGGTTACATAAGCCATGCATATGAGTCCAAATTCCTGCTGTAGACAGCGGTGACTCATGCTATGACAGTGCTATATAAAATACGGGGTTTTAGTTACGTGGTTTAGGGAAATTAAACCTAAAAAGAAAATGAATGAATGATTTATAACAATATAAACAAATTTGTATTTCTATTCAATTTGTAATTACAATATTAGTTAGTTAACAAATTTGTATTAACTTTGAAATAATCTTTTCAAGACCTTGTTGTTTGTTCATTGCCTACGCAGCATATACAGTACGCTTTGAAACAATATATTAAACTTATTACATTCTGAGCAAGAAAAAAAAACTAAATCGCTCGCGCGCAGTTCGAAAATTATCCCTAGTAAACATTTAATTATTATTTACTAAGATGGGTGGCTTATGTGCTGTTCTGGACTGTTGTCTGTCTCTGTGCCGAGTTTCGTCCGGATCCGTTCAGCGGTTCTGTCGTGGTTGGCGGGTGGACATGCATCCGTCCGTCCGTACTTTTACGATTATAATTAAAGTGACGATCAGTCTTTGACCACAAAATCAACTGACAGTTGCCTACCATTCTTCAAAAGGGGTTGAGCTGCTGACCCTATCAGGTATGTATTAGATTTTTCTTACTATATATTTACACCAGTCATCTCATGGTGGATTTAAGACGATCCAAAAAAAAAAAAAAAAAAAAAAAAAAAAACTGTCAATACAAGCGCGCAACTACTATGACCATTTTGTTCATTGCAGTAAGTAGATCATTAGTTCAAAAATATATATTGTGATAAAGCAGAAATTAGAATTAACTTTAGTCGCGCATTGTTTACTAATAGAAGGAAACGCAGAATAAAATTAGATGAAATAAATACGAACAATTAAGTGTACTATTTATGAGTTTATTCTGAATTCAAAGAAAATGCTAAATAACTACGAGTAAATGTCGAGTAAATATTCAATAAGCAAATATCATTCGATTTTTATCACGGCGAGATTGCTAAACGAATTGTCACTGACTTTCACACTATAATATATTAGTCTATGACTGTCTTATCAAATCGATGGCAAGTTGTTGCTAAAAAATATATATTTAAGCAAGATTAGACCAAATTGGGTTAGAATACCCGTAGAAGAATTAGTATATGGTGGGTCAGGCTTCAATCTTGTTGATTGTACATACGTGGGACACTCAGAAAGTTTTGCGAAACTAAAAAAAATTGTTCTATACGTACATATATTTTTATTAAATCTTTTCAAAGTACTTTCCACCAGCCTCTATACAAAGATTCATGCGCCTAAACCAGTTTTCAAAACACTTTTTCCAGTCTGCCGCAGACACCTCGTTTACAGCCTGCTCGAACGCAGCCAGCGCATCTTCCGGCGACGAAAATTGTATCCCTTTGAGCTGATTTTTTATTTTTGGGAATAAAAAGAAGTCACACGGTGCTAGATCAGGGCTGTAAGGAGGGTGACCCAGGAGTTTGACTGGCGTGCTGTCCAGGAAGTCCCTCGTTTTGAGTGCGGTGTGCGCAGGTGCATTGTCGTGGTGGAGCAGTAGCCCGCGGAGCCTTGTGTTTGGTCGCTTGTTGCTTATAACAGAGAAAACTTCTGGCAAACATTTGGTAGTATACCATTCGGCATTAATGCTTCTTTGATCCCGTAAGGGAATTGATACCAAGTGGCCAGTCAAATTAAAAAAGCTAGCGATCAAAATCTTACCCCCGCTTCTAGATCGCTTCACTTTGGTAGGCGTTGGCTCATTTTGAAACACCCAAACAGTCGACTGGCGCTTGGTTTCTGGGTCGTATTGATAAATCCAGGACTCATCACCTGTAACGATGTCGTAAACACGCCGAGACGAGCCTGCTTCAAATTTGTTAAGCATATCACGGCACCATTCCACCCGGGCCTGCTTCTGAGCATCGGTGAGGTTGTGCGGCACCCAGCGTGATACTATCCTCCTCACGCGAAGATGGCTGTGTAGAATCTCGTGAACGCTTCCCGATCCAATCTTCAATATGTGTTGAATCTCCTGATATGTAATTCGCCTATTGTCTTGGATTAAATTTTTCACTGCTAGCACGTTTTCTTCGGTAACAGCCGTCAAAGGGCGACCGCTTCTTTCGTCATCCCCCAAAGTTGGTCGACCGCGCTTGAATTCGTTATACCAACGATACACGGTTGCCTTGGAAGGGCCTTCATCCATGAATGCCATTTGAAGTCTATCGTACGATTCATCCGGTTTCAGGCGACACTTGAAATCGTATAAAATCATAGCTCTAAAATGTTCCCGGCGCAGATCCATATTTCAGTGAGACACAATACTTTGAATTAACTCGCAAAAAATGTGGAGGGAAATTTTGAAATTGGAACTTACTTATTTTTACTTATAAATAATCATATTTTCGAAAAACATTATAACTGGCCAGTCTCCCATATATAAAAACTTTTTTTCGCAATACTTTCTGAGGGGCCTGGTATAATTATATTGAGTCATTACAAAATTAATTATTTTAAACTGAAAATTTAAATGGAAGTGTTGTGACACTGAGATTCGCGCCACTATAAAATAATACAACACAGAATTTACATTTGCAGTTTTCGGAGTATTTAAATCAGGACACCTGAATCTATTTGAGAAGACACGATGAGCAATAGCTATCTTTGTACTTTGATTTACACCTGTGTGTGTATGTCTTACAAATACAAAGTTTGAATATGAGTTCTTCATTAACGTCAAACGGACGAAAAGGTTAGTTTATGGACAAACGCAAACGATCAGCATTCATCATTAAAATGAGATGGTTTGCCTGAACATTAAGCGTATTTCAAGCGAAACAAAAGAACGTATGGCATATGTTTGGCTAATCATAAGCGGGTGATGCCATAAGGTATGGCTAGATCCTAGTCGAGTTATGTCAATTTGGGTTAGATTCAAGGCGGGTCATGTTGTGTAATAGTGTCTATTTCATGTAGAATGAGTCTAATGAAAATCTAAACTCAATATACGTAGATAACGATTTGATTTAAAGTGGTGTACAGTTTGGAGAGCACGCTGGATCAGAATAGCCATATGACCACTGCTGTTGTAAAAAGATACCGCCAGGACCAGACAACTATCGAAATGTCAGTTTTAACAAAGTGCCTCATCGATCGATAGCCTTGAAGTTATTTAGCTGTGAAGATATGCAATGTTAACGTTAACACCTTACCCCGAACTGTTTTGGTAAAACCATAAGGGTAAACACTTTCGTAGGTGTGTGGTCCATTGGTGTTGAGGATTGTCAGATTTACAATGTCACGGAATAGTTCTCAGTTATAAGTAAACATCATTATGTTGAGGAAACCGTATGTCCAGTTGCCGGTGATTCGGGCACGTGTGACGTCCGCCGGGCAATGTTTAGCTCGTGTGGTGGATTGAGGCCTTGTCCCTGTCGCAGAGGGGAGGTACGCTTGCCAGCAAACGGAGCATTATAGGCTGATTATGCTTATAGGAATAGCTGGAGTGAAAAGACGCTGCCATTTAATTGGTTGGTTGTTCTACCTTTCAATTTTGGGCGCACGGTTGGCGTAGTGGTTGAGCGATTGACGGCTGTGCTGCGTGTCGCGGGTTCGATTCCCGCACGGAACGGATGTTTGTATGACCTGCAGATGGTTGTTCCGGTTCTGGGTGTTTGTGTGTGTGAGTTTATATGTTTGTGAGCGCGCCCACGATACAGGAAGAAATGCCGAGGTGGGGCAACGTATTGGTGGGTTGCTGCCATTAAATTGGCAGGTTTGGCTACCATTAAATTGGTGGGTTGCCGCCATTAAATTGGTGGGTTGCCGCCATTAAATTGGTGGGTTGCCGCCATTAAATTGGTGGGTTGCTGCCATTAAATTGGTGGGTTGCTACCATTAAATTGGTGGGTTTGCTTCCATTAAATTGGAGGGCTGTTGCTGCCATTAAATTGGTAGGTATGCTTCCATTAAATTGGAGGGCTGTTGCTGCCATTAAATTGGTAGGTTTGCTTCCATTAAATTGGAGGGCTGTTGCTACCATTAAATTGGTGGGTTTTGCTACCATTCAATTGGTAGGTTTGCTTCCATTAAATTGGAGGGCTGTTGCTGCCATTAAATTGGTAGATTTTGCTTCCATTAAATTGGAGGGCTGTTGCTGCCATTAAATTGGTAGATTTGCTACCATTAAATTGGTGAGATGTTGCTGCCATTAAATTGGTTGATATTGCTACCATTAAATTGGTGGGATTTGCTACCAATAAATTGGTGGGATTTGCTGCCATTAAATTGGAGAAATTGTGATTACCATTAAATTAGAGATTTGAGTACATACATGAACTCACACCTTTTTTTTTTCAATGTCAGTAACATTCTAGAAACACAAACAAGTATCACAAACTAATATCCACGTACTAACAACAACTATAGAAATGGAACACAGTGGAATATTACAGTATACAGAGTTTTGGTGATAGCTTTATTTTCTCTCATTAAATTGAAGAAAAAATAGGAGGGTGGAGGGATGTTGAGATCGTGACTAAAATACAAGAATCTGTCACGTGAAGAACAAACAATATTATGATTACATAAAAATAACAAATATGAAAACTTGTTTGTTCATTCTTGCAAAATGAATAAATATTGAATTGATATTCTTAATAAAGATTTTAATGAGGAAGGGATGTAGTGTATCTGTCTCACTCACACGTTCACTTTGCCATCCCCACTTTCCCCCACACAGACATACACAATCTCGTGCGCACCATGTTGTATTGCGCGAGCCACTGGCCTGAGCAGACGTGTTGAAGTGTGGTCATTAAGTGCGTGAACGAGCCTGTGAATTGCCCCATTTACCGGTCACTACAGTACCTCATCATCATCATCATCATATCAGCCGAAAGACGTCCACTGCTGGACATAGGCCTCCCCCAAGTGTCGCCACATTGACCGGTCCCGTGCGTCCCGCATCCAGCGGATCCCCACAACCTTCACCAGGTCATCGGTCCACCTGGTGGGAGGCCTTCCAAGTTTCCAACGCATCGTCTTCCGGTTCGCGGTCGCCACTCCAGAACTTTTCTGCCCCATCGGCCATCCGATCTATGTACCTACTACAACTAAAAAGTGACAAAATAAAATCATTTGTACATTACTAACAAAACTATGGACCTTTGAGTATGCTATAATTTTTTTTTTTTTTTTTTATTAAAATACAACCGACTTACAAATAAAAACACTAAAAAAGTGAAAAATAACATAAATTTTCGGCAGTCGGTGTCAAAATACAAAGACACAAAAACAAGTACACCGACTGCCGAAATTGCAGTTATTTTTCACTTTGTAGTATTTTTATTTGGAAGTCGGTTGTACTTTTTGGAAAAACAGTTTTTTTATAGTGATCTTCTAGATATTCCTGTAAAATACACATTTTGGGCTTTTTACCAAGCTGAAACAAATCATTCGATCTTCTACCTTGGAACTGTAGTAAAAAAAGACAACTAGATCTATAGCCGCTATGATTCCATCGACAAACACTGAAACACCTACACCTATTTCAATTTTTATTAGTTTCTTGGCAAAAGAATATGAACTTCCTCTACTATATTATTTATATCACAGATATTATTTATTCCACAGAGCATAGAAACGACTCGGTGGCCACTGAGTGACCGCATTTTCATACTTTCCATAAAAACTAATCGTGTCAGTGGGTGTCACCGTTTACTCGTAAAAATAGCATGCACTTGTCGCGACATTGGCAAGAGGCATTTAAAAACACAACATAAGTCATCATGTCTTCGTCTCTGTCACCTCTGACCTGTCAAGAGCAAACGAATCTAAAAAAAAAATGAAGTTCACGATAATTCAAATAAATGTCAAAAACCATGTACATTTTGACAGGGGCCTCGTCTCAGTGCTGGATTCAGTGGTCTATGGTTTTACTCTAACTAACAAATCTACGATGGCAAGACAACATGTTTCTGCTATTATAACGATGTCTTGTCGACACATTTATGTCATGTTTTGTCATATTAACGCAGTTTTCTGTGTCGTTCCGACGCTACATATCAAGCTATTCTCATTAATGCTCGCAATGATTTGTTTGGGAAATCGTTACTTAGGAAAAATCCACGGATGTGTCAAATTTACGGTTTTTCATTCAGATATCTTGGAACACACCTGAGGAAATGTGTGCTTGAAATATTTATTTGTGAAAAAAATTATAAGAATGATTGAAAAGTTCGTGCCAAAGTGCTATAGCTAACTAATAGACAATTCTATGGAAAACCAAGATGGCTACCTATAGCTTTCTTGAAAATGCTTGTCCTGAAAGCTAGGTAAGTACCGTAAACATTACCCTCCTTCGGCAGTCGGGTAAAAATCCGAAAGATCAGATATTGGTTCTCAAAATTGATGTCAACGGATTATTACAAACACCGTCAGTTTGTAATAAATATTCATCATCATCAGCCTTTTAACACTCTCACTGCTGGGACACAAACCTCCTCTCTGTGAGGAGGGAATGGGCCATAATCCATCATGCCGGTCTAGTGCGGATTGGTGGTTGTGGTTGTCAAATGTTTGGTTCTAGGATATGCCGGTTTCCTCGCGATGTTTCCCTTTACCGTTTTTAGAGCAGTGGTGATGAAATTATTTACGTAATAATGCACCTGCCTGAGTTCGAACCCACGACCTACGACACTTAAATCAGGCCCGTTACCACTCGGCCACCATTGCTCACTAATAAATGCTATGAGATGATAATACCTAGGTATATCTCGTTAAATATATTGTGAACAGATCATTAAAAACATAATAAAGCCCATCCAACTACTATCTAAAGTTTGCAATGTATCCGTGCCTAATTTAGAAAAAAGAGTATACAATCCGACGCGGTTTATTATAAACACTCGGTGATTGCAATAATACGGTGACATCGATGAATACTATACTTACATAAGTCTTAAAATTGGCAGTTGAATAGATGCTACAGATGTCTTGAGATCTTTATCCAACTTCCTTTCAGGTTGAGGGGCTATAGGCCAACTTATCAAAACATCAACCAAATTTTTACAGAATCAGTCAATTACGGTGGTCCCAAAATTCGAAACAAATTGACCTTAAAATACATGAAATATTCTTCGAACTTTTTAACCTCTCTATGTGCTCTCTCTAGATCGTGGCTAAATAATAACAGCCGCACGGGTCGATCTTTAAGGTTAAGCAACGCTTGACGAGGTCGGTCCGTGGATGGGTGACCATTTCAACATACCGAGTTTCCTCCGTGCCTCGGAAAGCACGTTAAGCCGTTGGTCCCGGCTGTCATTTGAAGATCTTTGACAGTCGTTACGAGTACTCAGACGCTTGAGATCTGACACCAGTCTAGCCAAGGGGTACCGTGTTACCCAGTTACTGGGTTGTAGAGGTCAGATAGGCAGTCGCTCCATGTAAAACACTGGTACTCAGCTGAATCCGGTTAGACTGGAAGCCGACCCCAACATAGTTGGGAAAAGGCTAGGCAGATGATGATATGTATGTCATATCACCAACTAATTTGCCAGCCAATCATTTTAAAAGCAAATCTAGGCTTAAACCAAAAGAACTTATCACAAGTATGTAACATAGCCTTAGCACATATAGTACGTACAAACAATAGTTACAATATACCTACAGGCTTCATATATTAACGCTGCGCGAGGGTTTAATCAAGTTGGAATGAAAAATGCCTGCGGGACCAACGCGGTGGGGACCCAACCCTAGTACGGTGCGCAGAGAAAACATGTGGACATTGGGAAATGTTATTTTAGGTGAGAAATAGTTTGTTATTATTATTTTGCCTTGGGACTTTAGTAATCAGTGCATAATCATGCAAATTTTTCTTGCCTTGCATATATAACACTAGCTGTTCCCCGCGGCTTCGCTCCCGTGGACCACCCACAGGACCCGTTTTCGGGATTAAAAAATAGCCTATGTCACTCAGGAATAATGTAGCTTTCTATTGGTGAAAGATTTTTTTAAATCGGTCCAGTAGTTTCGGCGCCTATTCGGTACAAACAAACAAACAAAAAAATCTTTCCTCTTTATAATATTGGTATAGATATATATGCAATGCAGAAACGGCGAAAAACTTTTTTTCCATAGAAGAAGGCTGTACCTGCTATAATCCTTACATATTCATTTTGCATGCATAAGGCTTTCAATAAAAAAAATAATAGTAGGTAGTGTAAAGAAAACTTAAAAACCAAACTAGAAAGTTTAATAATAAATTAAGAGTAATGTGAGTAACCAAAAAAAATATTGTATTTCAAAAAAACGTGGGGTGCTATTTAAGATATTTTCAAAATGACTGTACTTTTACCAATACCAGTAAATAAAATAGTATAACAATTAACATCAAGCACAACACTCCACGCTTTTTGGTCAGCCAGCTCGCAAATACGTATTCTCCGACTGCACAGCATGATTTTCTTCTTGTTCACGTCTTTTTAGTTCGCTTCCTAAGCAGTCCGGATTTTGATTTTATGGATTAACTTTTTTTATTTATAACCTATTATTAAAACCCTTTATTCTATTCCACACGATGGGTTTGGAACAAAAATAATATTGAGGCGCCATTTTTATATTTTCCAATTTTAATGTAGGTCCTTCGGCAGTCGGGTGATAAGAACTAGCGTTTGCCACCTTTCCTTTTTTTTTGGACTTACTTTCAAGATAGAAAAGTGTGTCCTAATCCAGAATATGGCTTAGACGAAATTTAAGCCCAATCCATTCCAATCGTTGGAACACTTTTCGACACAAAGTTACAAAGAAACAAATGCCAAACATGAAAATATACAAAGCACAATTCATAATTATGGACGCAACTCAATTTTGATGATATTTAGGTAGGTATTAACTACAAAAATATCATCCAAATTGAGTTGCGACTATCAAAATCACAATAAAACTTTGGGGAAAAAATATTTTAATTCCAGATTTTTTTACAAATCCTGTTTGATTTTTTTAAGAAAGATATTTTTAATATAAATACTCAAAGAATCTGCTCAACCCAAAATATACAAAGAAGAAACTGCCAGTCATTCAACGCCAATTTACATAACAGTCAAAATAGACCATTCATATTAATTTATTGCCTCTTTCTCTGCTAACCGTACAGGGGTGGAAACGCAAAGGGTTGCAAGTAATGAGAAGAATAAAAAATGGCCGCGCTTGTGCGCCGGTATTTATTAAAAACTACAAAATTCTTGCCCCGAGACCGGGAGAAATATGTGGGTAGTTGTCACTGAGGAGTTGTCCACTATTTCATATTTTTGTTTAGGTGGAATCATGAAGATGAAATGAAGGAAATATATTAATTCGAAACAGGAATTTATAAACCGGGCGAAAAATATACTGAATGGGCGACTATAAAAAAAAAGTAAAAAGTAGTAGTAATTGTATTTGGGGTTCCATTTGTTCTTTTTAGCATATTATTATTTTGAAAATAGCTGAACAACCATCGAGGCGACATCGCTGTGCAGTGCGGGAGTTCGGGTGTTATCGTGTTTTCAAAGAATTAGTCCATGAGCGAGCGAAGCGAGCTCGGGATCTTAGAGAACCCCGACACGGATAAGTTAGGTTCGAAGGGGTTGATGGGAGCTGAAGTGAGCGAGCCAAGCGATCTTAGCTCCCATCATCTTCTTCTTGTTAGGTTACTTTAGACAGAAAAAGTAGTCCCGCAGCGGGGCTACGACGACAAACTTTTATTTTCAAGTCGCTGTTTACGACAATACCTTGATGATAACATTTTTAAATCTTGTTTTTATTCATATCTGGATAAAGCTCAAGGTTTTTACAGAATCATCATCATCTGCCTAGCCTTTTCCCAATTGTTGTTGGGGTCGGCTTCCAGTCTTAACGGAGTCAGCTATGTACCAGTGTTTTACATGGTACACGACTGTCTATCTGACCTCTACAACCCAGTAACTGGGTAACACCATACCCCTTGGCAAGACTGGTGTCAGATCTCAACCTTCTGACTACCCGTAACGTCTGTCAAAGATCTTCAAATAACAGCCGGGACCAACGGCTTAACGTGCTTTCCGAGGCACGGAGGTAACTCAGTATGTTGAAATGGTCACCCATCCACGGACCGACCTCGTCAAGTGTTGCTTAACCTTGAAGATCGCCCCTTGCGGCTGTTATTATTTAGCCACGAGCTCCTCGTTAGGAGTTGTTAAGAGGTTTTCATAGAATGAAAAACCAAAAACAATTGAAGTGAGATTGATGAGATTCCTAAAGATAGGTAGCATTTTTAAAAGTTGCATAGCCTATTCAAAAAAGCTGTCAAACCTCCTGTCAAAATTTCTTACCTTTTATTTTAAAGTAATGCCTGAAGCAAAGATTTAGATTTTTTTTTGCTACGCAAAAAAAATATACGTGGGACACTCAGAAAGTTTTGCGAAACTAAAAAAAATTGTTCTATACGTACATATATTTTTATTAAATCTTTTCAAAGTACTTTCCACCAGCCTCTATACAAAGATTCATGCGCCTAAACCAGTTTTCAAAACACTTTTTCCAGTCCGCCGCAGACACCTCGTTTACAGCCTGCTCGAACGCAGCCAGCGCATCTTCCGGCGACGAAAATTGTATCCCTTTGAGCTGATTTTTTATTTTTGGGAATAAAAAGAAGTCACACGGTGCTAGATCAGGGCTGTAAGGAGGGTGACCCAGGAGTTTGACTGGCGTGCTGTCCAGGAAGTCCCTCGTTTTGAGTGCGGTGTGCGCAGGTGCATTGTCGTGGTGGAGCAGTAGCCCGCGGAGCCCTGTGTTTGGTCGCTTGTTGCTTATAACAGAGAAAACTTCTGGCAAACATTTGGTAGTATACCATTCGGCATTAATGCTTCTTTGATCCCGTAAGGGAATTGATACCAAGTGGCCAGTCAAATTAAAAAAGCTAGCGATCAAAATCTTACCCCCGCTTTTAGATCGCTTCACTTTGGTAGGCGTTGGCTCATTTTGAAACACCCAAACAGTCGACTGGCGCTTGGTTTCTGGGTCGTATTGATAAATCCAGGACTCATCACCTGTAACGATGTCGTAAACACGCCGAGACGAGCCTGCTTCAAATTTGTTAAGCATATCACGGCACCATTCCACCCGGGCCTGCTTCTGAGCATCGGTGAGGTTGTGCGGCACCCAGCGTGATACTATCCTCCTCACGCGAAGATGGCTGTGTAGAATCTCGTGAACGCTTCCCGATCCAATCTTCAATATGTGTTGAATCTCCTGATATGTAATTCGCCTATTGTCTTGGATTAAATTTTTCACTGCTAGCACGTTTTCTTCGGTAACAGCCGTCAAAGGGCGACCGCTTCTTTCGTCATCCCCCAAAGTTGGTCGACCGCGCTTGAATTCGTTATACCAACGATACACGGTTGCCTTGGAAGGGCCTTCATCCATGAATGCCATTTGAAGTCTATCGTACGATTCATCCGGTTTCAGGCGACACTTGAAATCGTATAAAATCATAGCTCTAAAATGTTCCCGGCGCAGATCCATATTTCAGTGAGACACAATACTTTGAATTAACTCGCAAAAAATGTGGAGGGAAATTTTGAAATTGGAACTTACTTATTTTTACTTATAAATAATCATATTTTCGAAAAACATTATAACTGGCCAGTCTCCCATATATAAAAACTTTTTTTCGCAATACTTTCTGAGGGGCCTGGTATACCTATACATACTGACATGTGCATACATGTATGTACATATATGTTCATACATGTACATATATGTACATACTATATCTATGGTCTGAAGAGTGAAAATGCACAAGTCTAAAATGAGAGACAACGACCCGTATGGCATTCAACCGGAAAACACATAAAGTTGAAAAAACTAAAAATCCGTAACTACACCTTTTTCTACTGCGGCTACAATTTCACCTCAAACCCTAGGTTTTACCGATGAATCAGCCGATGTTATCAGCCAAAAAAATAACACGAACGATACCCAAACCCTTTCCGTGAATAATAATTGTACAATTTCTAGGTATATCGCTAAAATCAGCTTTGTAACAGCTATCGTTGCAACTTCTCGGCTAATTTAACTAGACCCTTAATCTGGTGGATTGGCCACCGGTTTAAGGCCAGGTTATGCCGGTAGGTAGTAGCGTGCTAAGATCGAGCGATAGGGACATATTATAAATTGCCCTGTCCGTCTGTCTGTCTGTCACAAAGCACGCGATGCAAAAAAGTTTGTTCGTGAAGTAAAGTTCGATGTGGGAATGGAGAGAGGACATTGGGAATTGATGTGGTATTTTTTCTATTGAATCAACATGTCCACAACTCCACAGTCTAATTACACCATTTGGACAGTTTGAACATCCTCTTAAGATTTAATTTCAAGCTAAAACTAGCTCAGAAATTTAATACCACGATTTCGCCAAATGATGCGTCTTTAAAGCTACTGCATTTTGCCAAGTTTCTAAGATTTCTGCTCTCAAAGGCCACATGTATAAATGACCGAAGCATATTCTAAATCTCGTAACGCGTCGACGCAAAACGAGTGTTCTATTTTGTGTGTATGTGTGTTCGGATCAAATCTTGCAACTGAATTTTAAAGCAGTATCCTCCACCGATTAAGATGAAATTTGCATACACGTTTAGTTTGACAATGCATGATTAGCTAAGTGTCGTCATTCTAAATACAATATGGCGGATGGCCCAAGATGGCGGACTAGTTATTTTTGGTGCACTACCATGATATCAGGTATCAAATGAAAGTGTTTGCTGAGAAGAATACGAAAAGACCATTTAAAAAAGATTTTATAATGAAAATTTATTTAAAATTCTTGTTGCATAGTTAATCAATTGTTCCATGCATTTACGTTGGCCTAGAATGAGGCTTTTATTATTTATCCGGACAACGGTTTTCAATTGTTCGTATCAAAATAAAATAAAACATGAATTCAAACTATGCTAAGAATCAGCAGTTTTTGAAGGCAAATACAAAAGATAGTCCACCAAAACATCCGCCGGTAAGAATTACGGAAGTTGGGCCTTTCCCTGATAAGTTATTTTTTTTAAATGCCACATCCAACAATGTTGCTAAAATATGACTTAGTAGCTGCAAGGCTCGTCACGTCATTGTAACTGGTAATTTTAATTGTCTCCACAGCGAGCGGGAAAACGAACACAGCCTGTTAATTTTACCATGTTATTCATAAATACAGGCGACCACGCCAACTTGGTACGCGGTGGAATATGGAAATGGAGGGCAATGGTCAGTAATATTCTACAAAATTAATAGGTAGGTATGACACAAGAGCTGATCAATTCGATGAGTTCGTGGCTAAATGAGGACAGCCGTACGTACGGCAAGCTTATTACGTAAGAAACAGCAATCAGCAATTATCGCGCGATCAAACGCTTTATGTCATAAAAGTCGGCATTACCTACAGTGTGGGTATGGTAGGTCCTACATTCTAATCACTCGATTAAAAAGAGAGTAAAAGAGCATTATCTTGCCATTCCGTCTTAGTTGCATATAATTATGTATTATTATTTGTGTATTTATGACATTAGTTAGTATTTATTATTGTAATATTTATTTTATCAATATGCATGTATATAAGAGTATATATTAATTATCTATATTGTATTCTTCTTTATTGTGAATTGTACAAAATATTTTTATTTTTATTTCCCCTCTACACACGGTGTCTACATATCTTTTTTTTGCAACTCTCCTCTCGCAGGTTTGCTGGAAGAGATTTCGATAGAAATAAGCATACTCGTACCTTTGTACCTATTTTCTGTTCCTTCTTCTTGTCTATTTACTATGTGTGTGTACATTAATGGTTAAATAAATAAATAAAGGCTTCGGCAGGGAATTCCACTCCTTAGCTGTGCGCACAATACTCTCAAACTTCTGTATTGAAGAGCAATTATTGCGCAAAAATCACTATAGTTTTGCTCTTGCAAAGTGTAATAAGTCTGCGGGTCGATCTTCAAGGTTTAGCTTGCGAGCTCGGTCTTTGAATGGGTGATTATGCATCAGGGAGATACCGAGATTCCACCGTGCCTAGGTAAGAACATTAAGGATTTGGTCCTTTCTTTCATTTGTTTAACATTGAGAGTCCTCAACGGGTTAACAGAAACCAAAATATCTGACACCAATTTTGCCAAGAGGTATCGAGTTACCCAGTCATTGGGTTGTGAAGACTGGAAGCCGAACCCAACATACATAATTGGAAAAGCAGATTGGTTGAGTTTCAGTGTTAATAGCTTCTGTATCTTCCGCATAAAAGTTCTGTACCTACCAGTGCACACTGCAATGCTGGGACTGCTTTTGAAGTTTTCTTTGATTATTTCTGATTGGTAAACTGACATAGCCCGAATAATTGTCAACCTTAAGTGGCAGTGGGCAGGGCACACTGCTCGCAGAACGGATGGCCGATGGGGCAGAAAGGTTCTAGAGTGGCGACCGCGAACCGGAAGACGTTGCGTTGGAAGGCCTCCCAATAGATGGACCGATGACCTGGTGAAAGTTGCGGGGATCCGCTGGTTGCAACTTGCAAGACGCACGGGACCGGTCAATGTGGCGGCGCTTGGGAGAGTTCGTGAGAGTTAGTCTCGCTCGTTACTACATTTGAAGCATCGTCCAGAAAATCTTGGTACATAAATTTGTCACTTTTCATTATGCTAGTGCCAAGTGGCGCCACTGTTTCATATCAGGCCATACTGGTCTTCATGTAACTAGAAAATTTTAACTAGTAAACCGTTTGTTTTGTGCTATAGTAATTGCAATTATGTTATTAGACATGGTGCTGATTGACTTGATCACCCAGACTTAGCAGTAAAATAAAAATTAACTCGGCAGATTTCAAGGTTGTGATAGTTAGCAAGACCACCGATCAACTTTGGTCGTCCATTCAACGCAAAGACTCAGGTGGCTGCGATAAAGTTGGGATCATTGGTCAAAGGTGAGACGGTACTTCACGCCTGAGCAGCTCCTCAACTTGTATAAAGCGCAAGTTTGGTCATGGATGGAGTACTGCACTTGCCTCTGGGACGGATCTGCCAAATACCAGCTTGATGCACTAGAGTCGATTGACAAACGGGTAAAATGGCTTATCGCAACGATGCGCTGTAAAACCCATAGACAAGTGGCAATCTATCAACAAAAACGTGACGATAGAAATTGTCAAAAAAGTTTATTAAAATACTGATCCGTTTTGTTTGAAAATTCCGCGGTCCGTTTTGAGTCATCTCCAGTAGCGACGGATCCGTTAAAAACGATCCTGGAAATACTGATGTTCTGTGTAAACGTACCCTTAGACAAGTCACAATGTATCCTTCAGGGGTAAAATTACATAACATATCTACCATCAACTCCAAAATAGGCTACAGTTCAGCCAGTTCACTTCATATACCTGTTACATAACGGCTAGTACATAATAGTAATATGAAAGTAGCCAGCACGGTATAATACGGCGGGAGGCCGCCCCGGGCCTGTTTGCTTTAAACACACAACATACCTAGACCGCTACTCATATATAATGAACGAGGTACAGGGAAGCACAACGGTGGAATGATATTAGGCAATTTTTTGTTATAAATTCAAATTTACACTAAGATTAGGTTGCCAATCAGCATTTAAATCAAATAAATATGTTTATTTGTGAGCACAGGTGAGTAAAACTAGGTGTTACAATTTGTAATGTGACTCTTTGCCTGCCACAGTTTCAATTTTCCAATCGTTTTAAACAGGTGATGATAGGTGGATTGAGGCGGTGACCGAGTGTCCAAGGACTGGCTGAAAAGGTATCCGTCGTCCAGCGTTCGGAACGTGGGAAACAGCACGCGCCGTTCTATCCCTCGGTCCGAAACTTACATGTAAACGCGTGGGGCTAACAGTTCGATCTGGCATGTTGACGCGAGCGCATGCTTCACAGCTTAGTAGTATAATGTCGGTTAGGAGCGTCGAAGCTATTACGAAGTTCATTCCTTTGTTCCGTGTACATCCATGTCTGTGGAAAGTTAAAAGTAGTAAAAGGACTACAGCAACAGGAACATGAGAAATACAGCATATGAAGAACCTGTTAATGTTTGCAAGACAATAGGTTTTGCTTCAGCTAATCGCCAGTTCGTCACCAAAAGATACAAAATTTAGGTGTATTTCGCAACTACTGAGGCAAAACTTTTAAAATTTATAACGTTCCACGCGCCAGTCCAAACTGCAGTTGAAACTCTTGAAAATCAACGCAGTCCCAGATGCGCGGTCCGAACTTTAGGTGTGCAAGGCGCTATTGTCGCCATAGGTACAGGTACAGGTAGAAACCTGGATGAGGCTGGCAAAGCAAAGTGGGGATTAGCACAAGAAAAGAGAGGTCAATGCTCAACTGTGGGCGTACTCGGCCGCGTTGATGATGTCGATAATGAAACAGACTCGGTATCCAAAGATCCTGATAATACTCAAAACTAGGAGTCCTTTGCTAAAATCATAGGATTTTCGTGAAATTGTCCCGTGGTTATGTAAATTACAGTAAATATTTTATGTTCTGCAGGTTATTAATATGATTATTCAATCTGAATCGAGAACTCGTACCAGGGAAAGATAGCTAATAATTTACTTGCAAGCAATTACCTTACGAGAACCGAACGCGATCGAAGTTCTTATAAAGGCTAGTTTTACGGTTTAGTCCCATCTCGGCACCTTCCCGTCTCGGCACCTTCCCATCTCGGCACCCTGTCAAAAATCATGTAAGGTTCACATAAAAAATAGAAACACAGTATTCTAATGACTAAATCACCTTGATTATTTTTTCAATCAAATTGTTTTTTTTTTTGCAATTTCTTTTTTATTTTAATAGTTATTATTTTCAATTTATATGTGATACGCCGATACGGTGTCGAGATGGGACTAAATAATCAAGCTGATTCTAATTTTTATGTGAACCTTACGTGATTTGTGACAGGGTGCCGAGATGGGACTAAACCAGTTTTACGTCGGCACGGTTTCTTTGTTTGGGATGAGGCATCTGTATCATCATCATCATATCAGCCGAAGGACGTCCACTGCTGGACATAAGCCTCCCCCAAGCGTCGCCATATTGACCGGTCCCGTGCGTCTCGCAACCAGCAGATCCCCGCAACCTTCACCAGGTCATCGGGCCACCTGGTGGGAGGCCTTCCAACGCAACGGCTCCCGGTTCACGGTCGCCACCCCAGAACCTTTCTGCCCCATCGGCCATCCGTTCTGCTAGCAATGTGATCTGCCCACTGCCACTTAAGTTTTAGTATTATATTATCTGTGCCTTAGTAAACACAGGCAGCTCAATGCACGAAAGCTCAAAAAATTAAATGAATTCTTTTACAGACAACCTGCAAAATTTTAGATAGCCTAAATTCTTTATGCACCCTCTTTTCAAAGCTACAAAGGATGCTGTGTGTGCGTTCTCGTGATAACGCCATCCATGGCTTTTCTTTTGTTCTTAATAGAATTAATAGAAGTTTGTGCTAGCTAGTATCCTAGGCCTGCAAAGGTTGAGATAAAACCTAGGTATAAAACAAAACTTAGTTATCTCTGTGATTTATGATGGTAGAAGTCCTTGCTGCGGTCACGTGCGATTTTTACGATGATAGAACCTGAGAGATTGGTAAAACAGAGAATGGTCCAGGAGCTTTTGTCACGATAAATAAGAGACCTATTATGCCCTACCTAACCTTAAGCAATGGGTGAAGTCGGGCTTCGAACATGATAATGATAATGAAAATATACAAAACAAATACACTATGTACATGTTTCCGACTTTAGATAGACCACTTCGCTTTGAGCAAAAATCTAATAGAACTATAAGAAATAATACTTTCTCTAACGAGAAATCCAAAAAGTCTCACTTATCTCCATTTAAAAGAATTTATCCAATATTACTTTTATCCCACACCGTTATCCCTAATCCGTATAAGCAAAATATTGGCTTATTTATATCAAGATTAAACACATGTTTCAGTAATTCGTTGAGCGATATACGGCTTGCATAAATTGATTTAAATCCCAAGTAAAAATAGATTGGCTAAAGTTCCTGCCACTGCTGCGAGCCTGGTACCGGGAACCTCTTGCCATCATACAATTCGAATTTCGCAATTTATACTAGGAAAAGGAATATTTTTATATTTTTCCTATGTTTTCTGATAGGGATCGAATGGGTCTGGCAGTGTTGTGACTCTCTTTGTGGTATTGGTGTTTAAATATTTATCCTTTTATTCACTTTAGGTTAGTAGTTCCATGGTAGAACAAGACATGGTAGTCTCTTCCCGTGACAGCTGGGTCACGTGATTGGCCTAAGACTACGTCATCGATTGCGTTTCGGTTCTCAAACTTTTTTAGTGGGGAAAAGATAAAAATAATACAATAAGTACTACATTTTTATAATTCTTAATAAATCGTCATATTTGATACTTTTTGTATTTATTTACTTTGCTTTCTTTTAATTGATTGCATATTAGTATTTTTATTTAGTTCGGAACGAAAACCCACAAAACTTGACTTGACTAAAATAAGTTAAAAACTAATTAGATTAGGTTAAGTTCGGGCGTAAAGACGTATCAAGACACAACTATGCCTTAAATTATGGAATTTACAACCAGTTATTTTAGGTGAAGTTGGTTACAATATTGAATCTACGCTTATGATAGCGTCTCTTCATTGGGAAAAGAAAAAAAAATATTACACCGCCTTTTATACTGCTGTTTTTACAGTTTACGGAACAATTAACAATTTTTCTTGTGTATCTTTCAAAGTTCACGGATTCATCACAAATGTTTGGGAGCCACAGTATTTTTCTCACCGAACGAAACAACGCTATAGGTGTGAGTTACACGACAATAGCGATAAAATGGCTAGTTGTCAGTATGACACTTGTCAATTCGATGTGTTGCCACTGTGTGTTATTGAATTACCCGAGCAAAATGCATTTTTTTATCTTTACAAAGCAATTATGAACTAATAATTCAAAATATAAATTAATTTAACACTAAATATACATGACATAGAGGAACATAGATGAATCACATGAGTTACTAAATATTTAAGCTAGTTAGTAATTCATTTTATTTTCACTATCTACATGAGAAAGTACCTACATTTTCTAAAAAGGACAATCAATGGTAACACTTATCGTGACGTAGTCTTAGGCCATCTTGGGAAGAACATACCAGGCGAAGTATACGGAGTATGTTATTATTACCATGAGTAGTTCCTTCCTCTTTTCTGGTTTCTATATACAAATAGAAATTGTCACACAATTTATTTTAGTATAATATTTCTGCTAACTTTTCACCTTTTCACGTCGTAACGTTCGAACGGAAAATTTTAATGAAACTTGGTACACTGGTATATCGTTGCCTGGACTAGGGCTCAGGATATTTTTATTCAGGAAATATTTTAAATTTTAACGTGAAGTCGTTTTTTATCATACTCAGCACCTACTGAGTATGCCATGGCGTGGGCCAATATTATGTATGTTAGAATTTTATAAGATACTAGCTGACCCGGCAAACTTTGTTTTGCCATAAAAAGACCAAACATTTATCTACCCTACCCTACCCTACCCTACCCTACCCTACCCTACCCATTAAAAAAATAATAAAAAAAATAATAATATCCTATCTCTCAAGTTGGATCGAACTGCACATGGTGTGCGAATTTTATTATAATCGGTTAAGTGGTGTAGGAGTCCATTGAGGACAAACATTGTGACACGAGATTTATATATATTAAGATATTTCACCAATTGTTTTCGACCTCCAGAAATCTCAAATCGATACTAACAGCACAAAATAGGAAGTATACAGAAGGGCCACTCCCGCCGTTTAGAAAATTGACAGCTAAACTTGACAGATTCACTAGGGTTGCTACTATTTTGATTCCGAATTAAAAAAAAGAGTAGTTTGCCCAAGTTACAAACATAAATACATAGATTCGTCTAAACATACATCATATCATGCTTACATGTCTTAGAGGGTAGACAGGGCATCAAATATCCATTTAATATCACGAAACATTTAATATTACGCCACATACGATGAATTTATAACTTAAAAATAATTGAAAGAAAGAATTAAAAACAAAAAAGTAAATTCGGTCTGTAACAAATAATAAAGGTAACCCATCCAATGCAACCAACCTCGTTACAGTACATAATGTATGAATGACGTGACAAACGCCTGCACAAAGCAATCATGACAGCCGCGACTGAGTTCGGTCCAATATTGCCCAATATTCCCTGTAAAACCAAAATGTCAAAGTGAGAGTGGCCTCTCTGTCTGCGGCGCGCCGCCGCTTACGTACTTTGTGCTAACAGGCTGTAATTCAAGGAGTGATGGCTGGAAGCAGTCATAAATGGAGTCACAGTTACTGTTTTTCTTTTAAGGAGGCCAAAGAAAATATGAATGGATTGTGTGAGGCGTGATATGAAAGAAAAAGGAGTCAGTCGTAGCGTGATGGGGGACAGGACGATATGGAAGAAGAAAACGTGTTGCGCCAACCGCAAGTAACATGGTATAAGGGCAGGAAGGTGATGATATCGGCTGTATAGATAATGTAACCAAATACATGTAAAACACATTTTTTGTAAAAGAGTATGTGTGGAGTTTTTTGTCCATTCTTCTCCACAACAAGCTACATTTCCGAATGGACGGTAGAATCAATTGCCCCCGGTTTCCCAGCTCGGAATTGTCGGGGGTTTGGTGTGGCGGGTTGTCGGGCGCGCGTTGTCTGATGTGATTGGTTGAATGAATTTTCAACAGCCAATCGCAGCGGATAGCGCTTGCTTTGCAGTTTGTCGCATTGGTTCGCCGATGATTTTGAGCTGGGAAACTGGAGGTTAGTATTAGATTCAATTTTTTTTTTTGACATTCGAAAGTGCCGCTTAATGGCCTAATTGAATAAATAAATTTTGATTTTGATTTTATCAAATTCCAGGTGAATTTTTAATCCTGAGCACAGATAATCTAATACTAGCATACAGATGCCTTATCCCATACAAAGAAACCGTGCCGACGTAACTAGCGTTTTTCATCTGATTATTTTTCTAAGAACATCGATCGCGTTCGATTCCGTTCCACGGATATAGATGGTGGATGGATGGTGGTTTTTACTCGGTTCGTGAATACTTTTTTTTTAAATACATGACGTTTGTGTCAGTGAGTTTTTTTTTCGTTTTTACAGTTTCATTGTATAAATGTGTTACAATAGTTATTTATGCTACAAGTGCGGAAGGTAGGTGATTTCCGATGAGTGGCATTTTTATTCACGAGCGAGCGTAGCGAGTGAGTGGATAAATCGACACGAGTCGGTAATCATCTTACGTACGTGTATCATACAACATTTTACTATGCATTGTGCGAGGAAATAAATAAATTAATAAAATGAAATTAATAAAATGGCGGGCTTATTCAAGCGCGTTCAGCATATCCACAGATTAACTAATAGTTCCTCGGGCATATCTACTGCGCATGTGCAAATAGCTGTCACATCGTAACGCAATAAGGCAGAAGCAAAATATACGTGTTGCCAAACATATTTAATTAATAGTTAAAATTAATTTATTGATCAAAATCTAAATCTAGAGTAATTAAAAACGTCTTAAATGAAGTATTAGTTTTATTCTACCTTTTATATGAATGATAATCTATACATAACTAATTTTTTAAACTTTTCTCAAATAATAAAAACTCTATGCGTCGGGCTGACGTTGGAGTTAAAAATTAAAAAAATACAGGAAAGTAAAAAGCACTAGTGAAAAAAAGTGACACTTGCCGCACAGTTTGGCTGCTTGGAAAACCGCTCTTTTCGAGGACATGAATTGTAAAACAAATTTAAAAAATCGAGTGGATGACACAGGAATTTTAAACCGCGCCATCTATTGGAATCAATTTTAAATGATCCATTCCAATAATCTTTATTTAATTAGCGAATTGAGAGCCCAATATTCCTTATTTTTGTGCTTAGGACTGTTAATTAAACAAGAACATTTTTATGATCGTCTCTAGAAAATATGAATATTTCACAAAACTCAATAACAAATCGAAGCTCATCACGCCATCTAGTGTAATTTATTTGAACCAAATTTTCTATCTTCGCGTTGGGTGCCCGTGTCCTGAGCTTAAAAAATCCTGACTAATATCGAACACTCTTGTACGTTGCTGTACTTCGCGGTATGAATGTACACAGAATGTTTGCACATCGGTCGGTCGCAGGTACCTACCTACCTGATGTTTCATTCCGTAGCTTGCCCGACTTCGCCCCACAAAGGAGAGTTGTGTGTTTAGTTCCATACCGTGTTAAATAAGTCCAACTATAATGTGATGAAATTATTTTAATGTAGTTTGTATGAAGATTTTATGAAACGATATGAATTTTAAATGAGTTTAGCGAACGTTCTGATTCTATAAAAAACCGGCCAAGTGCGTGTCGGACTTCGCACGTTTTGGGTTTCGTACCAATTTATCAACATATTTTATAATAAAATATATGTAAAATTAAACATTATCACCAAATTTCAAGTTCGGAGGTCAATGGGAAGTTAAAAATTCTTCGGCACAAATTTTTGTGACATACGACGGACAGACAGACAAACGGACACGGGACTGACAGCAATAAGGTTCCGTTTGTATCATTCGGGTACGGAACCCTAAAACGTATCTAGGAATTCCTTCGAAAATCGGCCCGTCTCCGAATTGAGAATTTCGAGTTGGCAAGGTTCAAGGCGAAATGCCAAATATTGACAGATTTTAAGGCTAAAGTAAATTTTGACGACTCAATAAACTTCAAATTCTTAATTTAGAAAACAACCGTTTTCTGATCAAGAACTTGAAATTGGTGCCTCTACAAACAGAAAAAAATTGTTTAAATATAGTTTTAACAGATATTTGAAACATTATTCCACATAGACTTGTAGTTGAAATTGTCGAACTAAAACTATCAGACCTGTCTATACTCTAAGATAATGATACATAGCAGGGCCTTTGGGAATAGGTATAGAACTACTTCAAGAGAATATCGATCAAAATAAATCCTGCTTTATAGGTCACGCCCGGCCGGGTAGCCGAGAGGCCCCAGTAGCAATCACCACGCTATCTCAGATTCCTATCTATCTAGATCAAAATTAATATCAAGCACATTCTTCGTTTTTGCTCCAGGCCACACAGGCCGTCTACCAAAACGTTCGCCGCCATTCCTCGGATTCCCGCCAATCAACACCGTGACAGTTGACATTCCATACAAAATGGCGAAAGCGCGCGAAACGACCAGAGAGTATAAACAATGAGGCGCGGGCCGGCCGCGGCGATATGCAAAAATTTAACGAAAATAAAATACAGAAATAAAAGGGAAATAAATAAAATAATAAAAAAATATATAAATCCAGCCTTTTTGTTTTCCGTTCCTCGGATGGGCTCTCGATGTAAAAAAAGCGCCCGCTTCTAGACAGGCCGTCACTCGCGAGACGCGCAAGGGTGTAACTGCACTTTTGATTTTTTCGAATTGTTTTAAAATATATTATTATCGCTAGTAAAATAATAATTTTAATAATGATGAGCTAGGTTTAATAATTTCTAGGTTTCATATTGTATTGAAATGTAAAGTACCTATTTTTCAGATATGTATTGTATTGACTTTGACTTGTATTTTTAATTCAATGATTCTAATAGTGTTCTTCATAGAAATCTGTTAATAGTCCTTTGTGAAAACAAAAGCATTATACCTACATTAACAAAACAATGGAATACCTACATTGTCATGTTCCTAAAAATAAAATAGGGATAACCCACTTTCCTGTTTCAACACGGTAGGCAATGGATGATATTACATAATACATTGACAACCTTACATTTAGTCTGTAGTTTTCCGCAACTCTCGAAACATTCAAACGAAAACACAACAACTGGTTAAAAACTATGATATTTATAGGAAATTATAGTTACCATAGATATTTATTTATTGATCACGCAATGAACTTTGATACAACCTTCGCTTTATAATGCCTCAAGGAAGTTAAAAGCTTTGTTCAGCAATAAAAACGATGCCAGGAAGCCATGCGTCTATTGCAAGGTTACTATTTCTTTTAAAAACATCTGTTTTGTGTTCTATAGAAGTATGTTTTTTTTTAAATATCTCTGTATATCATAAAAACTTAAAACTTGTTCGCATCTCATGCTTCATTTTAGTTATGGAACAGAAAAATTAAATTGGCCTATGAGGTAAAATTAGCAAAATAATGAACATTTCAAAAGGTACCCAAAATATCTTGCTACATAATTGATAAAAGATGGATGGGGACTCTTCCACGAAAGTTAGATATTCCAAGAAGGTATAATTCCAATCCCAAGAGAATAAATTGAAGAAACTTAAGTTAATATCATAAATAAAGATATTGTGATGAAAAGGCTGACTGATAAGGAGGCCTTAGTAACAGTAGAACTTGACAGACCATCAGAAACAGCCGGGACAACATTTTACAGTAAAACAGCCATCAAGGAAACGTTAACATTTTTAATTCGTATCAATATTGCTAATGTACTCATCATCATCATCTCACTGCTCTTGTCCCATGTGGCGGTCGCCGCAACAAATCTTCTTCTTTCATTCCGTCTTGTCAACATCAGTCGTCACGTTAGCACTGACTACCTTTTCTTTCATAACATTCCTCACTCAATCCACCCATCTTTTCTTTGGCCTTTCTCTCCTTCTCCATCTAATCAGTCTGCCTAGTCTTTGCCCAACTATCTTGGGGTCGGCTTCCAGTCTTACCGGCTTCAGCTGAGCACCTGTATATTACATGGAGCAACTGCCTATCTAAACGTAACACGATACTCCTTTGCCAGACTGGTGTCAGATTTCAGTCTTCTGACGACCCGTAACGACTGTCAAAAATCTTTAAATGACAGCCGGGACCAAGGTTAGGCAAGTATTGCTTTACCTTGAAGATCGAAACGTGCGGTTATTTTTTTTTTATCCACGATCTCCCCTCCATCCATTCACATTAATACTCATATAGTAGCAATATTAACATCTCGTAAAAAGGTCTTTTGCTTCAGCAAGAAGCAGTCTTCTGGTTCTTTAAGACTCTCAAAGTCCCAATGTAAAGGCGAAGTAGCCCAAACTGAAGTTGCCCGGAGTGTTCAGTAGCGGGGCTGTGCGGCAGGCGCGCGATATATCAAAGTGGGCAAAAGTACATTCGCGCTATAACTACGTAGGCGCACAGCGACTGGGACGACGCGGGCTTAAGGAACGCGCTCCAGGGGGCTGGCGAAGCGATGGTGGAATTTATAGCTGGGGGAGATCCAAAATAGTGGACATAACCATAACCCATAACCCTCAGAATAAGCAAAGAAGCTGAAGTGGCAATGGGCTGGTCATATTAGAACAGGTGACCGCTGGGGTAGACGTATTCTTGAGTGGAGACCACGAATGCGTAAACATAATGAGGGATGTCTTCAGGCTAGGTGAAGCGACGATCTTCGCAGTGTGGCTGGTAGCAGCTGAATGAGAGTTGTCGAAAATCGAGACAAATGGCGTGTGATTGGAGAGGCCTATATCCAGCAGTAGACTGCTGTAGTCTGATGATGATGATGATGAGGAGGAAAGGTTGTGGATTTCTTTGCTTCACTAGACTAGATGAAGATGAATTAAGATTTCGCTCTTAGAATACGTGTGACGCATCTACATATTTACACGCTGCATCGTCATACACACAATGGAACTACCCAAACTCAACACCCGTTTACTTAGAGGATGCGAAAGTTTTTACCTTATTTCTCATACCTCTAAATATATTAATAAAATGAATCATCAAACATGAAATGGGTTTTATAGATTCTGGGTTAATTTAAGTTGCATTGTTGCTTTATATTTAGGAATTTCTCTGCCCCTTGGATTTTCCTAACAACTGTACCTAAACAGTTGGTTTACTTTCCTGTTCTGTACTAAAACCCACCAGTTTTGGTTAGAATTAGATCTCACATATATGTCACAACAACAGAGGCATAAGTAGGTACTTTCTACCTTTTGCGATCCACGAAATACACGGCATTTTTTTAAATTTATTTATTAAAGTACAAGTTTATTAAATCTTAACTTAAGAATTATGCCCTACAAAACCGTTTACACGGTTTGTCTGTGGGAACGGAACACACAGTAATAAAAATAATGTTTATTAGTGCGGACACTTAATATATAATAGATATATATAAATCTTTTGCAGAATACACCATTTTCTATCAGTTCGTGTATTTGCTTGTCGTCACAATCACGAACCTGAACAAGTAATAGCTGAAGCGTAGATTTAATGTGTTTTCTGAGTACTGGTCAGTACTGGAACCAAATAATAGGCAATTAAACAACAATACAGTGTGAAAACGGTAGAAAAATAATATTCCTAAAGCTACAAGACTACTTCGCGTGGAACACAAGCTTTGTACGTAGAGGAGCGCAGCCGACCGTCGTGCAAGACAAGGACGGAGAATAAGACGAAGGGTTGCTCCGAGACCAGCCAAGTAGCGAGTTTCTGTTCACGCATTTATGCCGACAGAAATACGGTTCACTATGGACGCGCACGCCCATAAAGTGCCGCATTTAAAATACATGCCAGAGAGATAAGGAATTTATTTAAGAGCTTCACGTTTTCGCATTAAACGACCAATTTTTATATCGATTTTTACACAAAAAAATCGGCGATTTTTTACTGATCATAAACATATAAGTTTGTGTGGCGAATTTTGCAAGTTCCCCGAGTTATTAACGTTGGAAGTCGGGACCAGAGATGGAATTATTCTCGACCTCGAATACGTTACTTTATGGAAGCTTCGTAACAATAGCAGCAAGGGGGGAGCGGCGCGCGCATCAAGTACCGTATACCGTTGTTCGCGGACGTTAAGATAATAAATCGTATACTTTATAGACGTTTCGCCTAGAGAGGATATGCCAAGATAACAGTAACTTTCGTGCAGCCCTGTACGTTATACAGTAGGTATATGTTTTTTTTTCGTTGGACGTCCGTCTTGGCACTAGGCAGCGCCTAAAATAAATTAAAAAAAACTAAGAACTAATATTTAGCGTTGAGATTTTGAGATTGGAACGCCGTGTTAAGAATAATGAAATAATACAGAAAACAGTATAGTGTGCATTTATAAAGTGGTTTCTGTATTGCGTCAATATTTTTATATAAATCAAGTCCAAGTGCGTATGCACTAATTGTTAAATATAGAATTGGTGACTTATTCAGGGTACCTAATGTTTTTGTTTTTGTAGCTTTAATAAATACTCGGAAAAACCCTTTTTCCATTACTAAACGAGGTACTAACGTGGGTAAAGTCTACTCTGGGTCAAAACTGTAGTAAAACAAAACTGCAGTAACCAAGTGTGAAATAATAAATCATTTCCTAGCAACTAATACCACATATATCTTTTATGACGTGCACGCGATGATATAATCGGTTTTTGCATTGCTTAAGCGTATTTTGCTCTTAGATTTATTAAATAATAATGATTTATTATAAATCTATAATTTTATTATCAAATTTTGCAGTTGCACCCATTTTGTATGTGAACCTTTTGTGTCTGTATATAAATAACCGATTTTTTTATAGTTTGCCATTTGAGCACTGGTAACATTTTCACTAATAAAGTAAATAGGAGTTTTTGGCGGGCTTTTGTCGAGTGAAGTTCAGTGGCTGTTAATATTATTTGCAAATTATTTCCTAGTGGATATTGTGATATATAATATTATTGGTGTAGTTTTGTGTCTCAACTGTCTACGCAACTGGACAATTTGTAAAATAATTGAGAGAAGCGATCTCGGGATAGTGGAGCGGAGTATTTTATTGTAGTATTGACTGCCTCTGCAAAGCTTACTAGGAAGACTGACTCATATAATAGTAATCTTTGACTGACTCGATACAATTTGCTGCCAAATACTCAAAAAACATTAGAATCTGTTACATCCGCATTCTAATGCATACTAAAGAATATCAGAGCGAAATAATAAAATGGCTAATAGGTCCTTTCTACCAACCAGGCCATAAAGCTTACATAAAAAAAAGTAAATAGATAGATACCTAGCTTTGTTAGCATAAAATATTTGCTTTGTTAGGTATTTGGTTTGGTGTTAGGTTAGCTAAACTAAAACATATAGGTACTTAAATGTTTCTAAGTTACTATCTTAATGGGCAACCGAAATTATAATAGATTAAAACTTTAGTAGTTTGATATTATGTTTTAAATAAAATAATACACTTACATGGAACTTGGGAACAAGAACTTTTTCCTCAAACAAACCAAGCAACTGGCAACATAGAAAAAAAAACTAAGATAAGAAATTGCTTCTTGTTTTATTAAAAACTTTTTCAAAGAAACTTTTTTCTTTCGTAAAAGAAAGAAGCTTGCTATGTTTTCTTAGAAGAAGGCATTGGAGCCAAGTTTGTGCCAGAGCCATGGTGGTAATGAAATTAATGAATACAATTATTCAACTTCGTAGGACGGTATATTGGTTTCTATGGGGCGGGGAATTAATTCTTGATGGGAATAGAATGGTGGGTACTGCTGTTTATTTCTGAAAGCTACATATGTACTTAATGCAGGCATGAATAGGTGCCTACTAGCACTAACAAATATACTTGTTTTTAGGTAGGTAGTTTGGTGAATCACCAAATAAAAACCGGCCAAGTGCGAGTCGGACTCGCGCACGAAGGGTTCCTTACTTGGTAAATTGCGGTTTACGATTTATGACGTATTAAAAAAACTACTGACCAGATCTCGTTCAAACCAATTTTCGTTGGCAGTTTACATAGTAATGTACATCATATATTTTTTTTAGTTTTATCATTCAGTTTAGAAAAAAAATATATTAGTAACCTCTATACCATTTTTGAAGACCTATCCATAGATACCCCACACTTATGGGTTTGATGAAAAAAAATATTTTTAGTTTTAGTTTCAAGTATGGGAGCCCCCAAAATTTATTGTTTTATTTTTATTTTTGTGTGAAAATCTTAATGTGGTTCACAGAATACATCTACTCACCAAGTTTCACCAGCATAGTTCTTATAGTTTCGGAAAAAAGTGGCTGTGACATACGGACGGACAGACAGACAGACAGACAGACAGACAGACAGACAGACAGACATGACGAATCTATAAGGGTTCCGTTTTTTGCCATTCGGCTACGGAACCCTAAAAAAGTTAATTCACATATTCGCGAACTGGCTAACCAAAACCAGATTTATCCTCCGACTGCACAGCATGATTTTCTTCTTGTTTACGTCTTTTTAAGCATTCGGGTGTTTTGATTTTTTGAATTAACTTCTTTTATTTATAACTTTTAGTAACTTTTTTTTTTCGGATTAGGTACATTTAAACATAGTAAGTGTTATATATTTTTGAAATCACCTCTTAAAACTCTTTATTTTGATAACCCACACGATGGAATTTGAAGAAAAAAAAAAGGGAAAACAATATGGCGCCCAAAAGCCGCCATTTTTCGATTTTCCAATTTGAATGTAGCTAGTGATACTCGCAAGGTTAAGACGAATCGATTGACGTACGAATCATCAAAATCGGCCAACGCGTTTAGTCTCTAGAACGCCACATAGGAACAAACATACATACATAGACTGATAAACACATTACCCTCCTTCGGCAGTCGGGTAAAAATTAATTGTATCTTTACCAGTGGCGACAGTTTAGTGGGGCTGTAGAGATAACGACTACGGGCAACCAGCCCTTATTTAGATATCAATGTTCTGGTTGGCTAATATTTTTACCATGGCAAGTGATATTCTCATCATCAAATCTTCCTAGAATGTTCCTCTGCTGGATATGGGCTTCCTATACTTTCAGTGACGCTACCTTTTCGTGTGCATCCCTCATCAGATAATAGGTACTAGCAGATGATATCTGATATTTAATCACGGTCTATCGCGAACCAATTGACACCTCCACAATAGTGCTATTGCCACAATGTTCTACTTAAAACCAACCTTCAATGGATACACATTATCTTACAACATGATTTCACACAGGAACTGCTGAAACTAAGGCACAAAATCTATAATCATGAATTCAGGCGAATACAACTATGACTGGACACACAGCCGAACAAGTCGCGGAAAGGTCCCTTTAAATGTCCACAAACCAGCAGATAGATGGCCCATACCCGTCCACCTACGATGCAGCTATTTTGCATACATATCGGTAAATGTTGCATGCACTCATACACACGTAGGTATACATATTATATAGGTACAAAGTCTGTCGCTGACAAACGCGCGTGCGTGTCCCGCGAACCGTTATTTGGATGAAACAGTCTTGATACTGGGCAGGAGTTTGATTTATAACGCGAGATTCAGGTGATCAACTCGTACCATACACGAGTTTTTATTATTGCAATTGAAGCTTCAAAAGTGCATATCTATTGAAGCAATTGAAAATATTTTGACTGAAAAGAACAGACTGCCATGAGGTCCCTCAACCTATTTCATTACCTTACTTGTAAATAACTGCAATAGTTTTCTGTAGTATCTTAGAATGTGATGAGGAGACATGAAATGCTTTTCAGTAAAAGTGTGGGAACATAAATTTTGGTAGATGGAGAGTGAGAAGAAAACCCGAGAAAAGATGCAAATATTCTGTAATGTAAGTGAGCGTGACGGTTTACAGGAGAGAATGAATGAAAACACATATTGAAAACAGGGCAGGAAGATAATTATTGTTACCAGAAACATTAAATTTCACAATTAATAAATCACAACAATTGTATTTTTAAGTGGTCTTATAACTTTGACTTTTTTAAAGCCTACTTAGTTTACTACCAGATGTAGCGGAAAGCTACAAGACGGATTGCCTTCAAGCCTTTTTCATTTGCTAAACTGGCCAGTTCCTACATTGTACGAATTTTCAATTTTCGATCGACAAAAAAACATAAGTCAAAATTTCTGATGGCAAAACGTCATTACAGATTAAATCATGGTAGAATGAAGAATATATATAATTAATAAATATATCTTTAATATATATAATTATCTTCTTGTGTGCGTACGTGCCATCCCGCGAATAAAGCGCAGATCATCTCAGCGTAGTTATCTCGAATAAACTGGAATGTATTGACGTGTCTTCCTTTTTATGGTTCCGTAGCCAAACGGCAAAAAAACGGAACCCTCTTTTTTAACATGGTTTTGATTAGTTATTTCTTTGTACGTAGATGTCAGTTATAAGAAGCCGGACTCCGGCTCTCCCGTACGGGCTGAACGCGTGAGCCCTTGTGTGTCTGCCGGGTCCGAAGGTTCTGAAAGTTTGCAACGACCTGAGTTCTGCTTCGAGATTTGCGGTGGCGTTTTAATCGTACTCCAGCATTGAAGCGGTGCTACTGACAGCGGATTGTTTTCGTCATAGTAGCTGATGTATATTTTTTTTCGTGTTATTATTTACCTAGTAATTACACGATAGTTTCAACTTTTAAATTCAAAGGATTCAAACTCAGTTTTATGTCGTAAAGGATTTTGTTAACAACTAGATGTATAGGCCAGTATCTAACCAGTTCCAACTACGTAAAGGATAGGTACCGTGTGTTCAGCATATTACTCTCAAATCTAGTACAAAATTCTCTCCCAAGTTTTTCTTACTAAATATTTGTAATAAGTAATTCGATATCGATATCTGCGTTTTTTTTTTTATTGAAATAATCAAGTGTTCTAATACCTTTTTGTATTCTTTTATATATTTTCGTTGTATTTTGATCTTAAAACAAAAAAAAAACATAATAATTAATTTAATTTATTTCAAAATTCAGACGATTTGCAGTCCATTTCTTGTGCGTTAAGGCGGTACCCCGAGCAAAACGCCGCGCAAGTCGTTTTGTTTGCTGTTTTAGGAGCTATCTACTCGTTATTTGAAAAGAAATATCAATTAATAAAAATACATTAAATTTCTACATAATATTGATTCTAAAATGGTAGATTTAGTTTTTTTTTAAATGTTGTATATATTTCACTAATCTCCTTCCAAAAAAACATAAAAATGAGGAATAATTATTGATATTATGTATCTCCTCGTAAAGTGTTCATTAATTATTTTTTGTACTAACACTAATGGATAGCCAATTTAATAACGAACATTTTTGTAGAATTATTTTTTTCAAAAGACCAAAATTCGATTTTATAAAGATTTTATTCTAAAATCTGGGCGTATTCACTACTGTAATTCATGCGCCGCCAGTGCCGCTAGACCAATAGGAATGCTCTTATCTCATGCAGATTTTTTGGTCAGGGTACCGTCTTAAGTGTTTAATATATTTTTACAACGAACAAAGGCTAAAACTTCAACGTAATTGAAAGTGTTGACATTCTCAATAACTTCATACTTCAAACTCTCTGGCAAATAAATCAAGAGACTAGACGATTCATCCAAGTATCAAGATCGTTTAGCGTACCGACTAGCGCTGTGTCCGTCCCACTCCACGCTGGACGGTCCAGTCCACATTACGTGTTCTATACGTACCTACTTTATTGTATAGGTTCTTTGCAATTCATAATCTGTGAAGTTTGCAGCTACAGAATACATAGGGACTGTCAGGGTAAATAGAATCATGAGCACTTTGAGCATTTCGTAATAAAGAGTTTTATTTGATGGAAAAGTTCTTGCTATAAAACTGAAACCCAAACAGAAACATCTACACTTATCAATACTAATATTATAAAGCCAAAGAGTTTGTTTGTTTCAACGCTCTAATCTCAGGAACTACTGGTTGGAATTGAAAATTAAAATGGAGCGGAGCACAAATGAAAAATGTTACAAAGACAAGAAAAAAAGAGGGGTGTGATAAGTTTCACGTGTGTTGCTGTGTATCTGTGTGTCTGTCTGTAGCATCATAGCGCCTAAACGGATGAACCGATTTCGATTTAGTTATTTTTTTTTGAAAGGTAATTTTGTCGAGAATGTTCTTAGCTATGTTTGAATAAAATCGGTTCAGCCGTTCAAAAGTTATGGGCGTTTTACTGTTTGAATCGGGGTGTTTTCGCAAGATAAATGTGTCGGGGGTGTTTTAAATTTTGAAATTTTACTTGTTGACAGCTTCCGTTGCGTGCGCTGCGTTAGCGGTTAAAGTTACGCAACATTCGTGTATGTAGGGTAGGTAGTTAGCCAGTTGACGGGAAACCGCGTGAGACAGCTAGTGTATAATATACTCGTATATATATTCTAATATAATAATTTCAACTAATCTAGATATACTCTATACTGATATTATAAAGAGGAAAGATTTGTATTTTTGTATGTAACGTATACACTTATAAACTGCTGGACCGATTTCAAAAATTCTTTCACCGTTGGGAAGCTACACTATCCCCGGGTGACATAGGCTACTTTTTAACCCCCGCCGGAAAAAGAAGGGGTGTTATAAGTTTCACGTGTGTTGCTGTGTATCTGTGTATCTGTGTGTCTGTCTGTGGCATCATAGCGCCTAAACGGATGAACCGATTTTAATTTAGTTTTTTTTGTTTGAAAGGTAATTTTATCGAGAGTGTTCTTAGCTATGTTTGAATAAAATCGGTTCAGCCATTCAAAAGTTATGGGCATTTTACTGTTTGAATCGGGGTGTTTTCGCAAGATAAATGCGTCGGGGGTTTTTTAAATTGTGAAATTTTACTTGTTATCCCTGTATTCAGACGAGAACGAGAACTACGCGGGTGAAACCGCGAGGCGTCCGCTAGTAATCTTCTATAATATAAAAATGAATCGCAAAATGTGTTGGTAAGCGCATAACTCAACAACGCCTGTGCCAATTTGGCCAATTTTTTTTTTTAAATATTCGTTGAAGTTCAAAGATGGTTTTTACGTTTTTTTTTGTAGTATAGGATAGTGTAGGGTAGGGTAGTGTAGGGTAGGGTAGGGTAGTGTAGTGTAGGGTTGTGTAGGGTAGGGTAGGGTAGGGTAGGGTAGTGTAGCGTAGGGTAGGGTAGGGTAGTGTAGTGTAGCGTAGGGTAGGGAAGGTATTGTAGGGTAGGGTAGTGTAGTGTAGCGTAGGGTAGGGAAGGTATTGTGGGGTAGGGTAGTGTAGGGTAAGGTAGTGTAGCGTAGGGTAGGGAAGGTATTGTAGGGTAGGGTAGTGTGGGGTAGGGTAGGGTAGTGTAGGGTAGGGTAGTTTAGGGTCGTGTAGGGTAGGGTAGGGTAGGGTAGGGAGTGTAAGGTAGGGTAGGTAGGGTAGATAAATGTTTGGTATTTTTATGGCAAAACAAAGTTTGCCGGGTCAGCTAGTAATATATATAATAATGTAAAGAGGAAAGATTTGATTGTTCGTAATGGATAAACTCAAAAACCACGCAACTGATTTAAAAAAATCTTTCACCTGTGGAAAGCTGCATTATTTCTGAGTGACATAGGCTATTTTTAACCGACTTTCCAAAAAAGAGGAGGTTCTCAATTCGACTGTATTTTTTTTTTTTTTTATGTTTGTTACCTCAGAACTTTTTACTGGGTGAACCGATTTCGATGATTCTTTTTTTATTTGAAAGCTGGTGCTTGTCATGTGGTCCCATTTAAATTTAATCAAGATCTGATGAAGAATTTTGGAGATATACATCAGAACTCTTCAATAAATGACGGCAAATCACTCGGGATAGCTGCAATCGCATGTCTGTTTATTGTTTTTACCATTACATAACATAACATAACATCACACATAGTACGCTCTAAAGCAGTACGCAGGTCAAAAAACGAAGAAACGAAAACAGGAACACCGACTTCCGAAATTGAATTTATTTTTCACTTTGTAGTGTTTTTATTTGGAAGTCGGTTGTATTTTTTTGTAAAAAGTTTTTTTAATCCAAAAAACGGGTTCTGTGGGGTGGGCCACGGAATTGAAGCCGCGGGGAAAATCTAGTTCATAGATAATAATATTGAATAATCAGTCTATAGCCGGCTTTTTAACCGGATCAAAATACTTCTGGAGTAGATTACAATAGCATACCATAACCAGCCAGTAACGTTTCCACTCCTGCCGGGCGACCACGGCCTGTATGATAGGTTTGAGTGTCGCATTTTATCACGATTTTGCTCCCAAACTGTAATAAAAATGTGTGATTCAAACCTGTCACAGTAGGCCCCGCTCGCCCCGCTGGGACACTGGCCTCTTCTCTTGGAAAAGCAGTGGGCCGTAATTCCCCAGGCCAGCCCAGTGCGGGTTGGTGGATGTCACATATCTTTGAATTATAGGTTCTAGGACATGCCAGTTTCCTCACACTGTTTTCCGTCACCGACGTTTTGAGAGCAGTGGTGATGAAATAAATAATGGTCCGAATAGCATTTAAATTTTCTTAAAACATATAAAAAAGGCGGTTTTAGTCATAAGCGTAAGGGCGGTTACGCACTAGTACATCCGATCCGTGTCCATGAAATTTCGGTTCCGAAGTAGCCATAATAATTCTTGTAGGGAAGCTTACGCACTACATACGAACTCTATCCGTCATAATCTGTAATAATTCAGAACATTTTGAACTCAGAACTCAAATCACAGACACGGATCACGGACACGGCCGTGTAGTGCGTAACTGCCCTAAGTCCTGAATCACCCTGAATGTTGTACAATACAGGGGTGAAAACACTACACAAGAATAGCCTTCACGAAAGGCGATATCTACCTGTAGTTAAAGTTTCGTTAGCAAAACATTGAAAAATTAAAAAATGTTTTTTTCCTTTTTTCTGAAAACAATTGTTATTTATTGACCTAATTAAAAAAAATATACCTAATGTCATTGTCCTACCTATTTGTATACCAGGAAAGTCATTATACATATATTTTATACCATTCCCCCTCTAAAAAGCTTATTTTATTCACTGAATACAGTGAATAAAAAGCACTTTTAATCACTGTTTTGGAGTTTGAATTTGGAACACACCAATGTATTACACGTCCATCTCAATACTATGTAACCTCCTTGCGCAAAAAATACTCGAGACAAACTTCTTGTGCAGAGAATATTCGACTTTCAAATTCCTTCTTCGATTAAAATTTTGAGTTTTTTTTTATATTTAGGATTTTAAAAATGATTTTGATTTTAGTCTAGGATATTAATTGAATACTTGTTTGGATTGTGAATCTTATATTAATTGCAATAGTGTTTAATTAACTATCATTATTTAAAGTAACGGTAGTGGTCACTGGCCCCTGAAACACAGGTAACAGCACCTAGCTTAGTGGTCAGGGTTTCACATTTTTTGTAAATTTTGAAGGAAATAAGCCATTTATTTATTACTCGTAATATTCCTTGTGCTTTTCGCTTAGATCTTGCTTTTTCTCGAAGTCATGGTATAAAATATAGTATGCTACTCTTGAATAAAACGGATTTATATCGAGGGCCATGAATCACTCGCGTCGCTCATGATTCTAACACTTGAATCACTCGCTATGCTCGTGATTCAATCATCATGAATCACTCCCTACGGTCGTGATTCAGTCGTTAGAATCCTTCACTTGCTCGTGATTCATCTATGGCCCTCGCTTTAAATCCGTCTTTTATTCACTAGTTGCATAATATACTATTATCTACACTCATAACGTAATGTTCCAAATATGAATTCAAAAAGTATTGCATAAACACGTACTTTATATTCGTGGAAAGGTAAAATTAAAAAAAAAACCATGACAGTGTTGAGTTTTGAGTGTTTTCCTTCGATTTTCAAACAACTGCATCATAATAGTTATTTATGATACAAGTGCGGAAGGTAGGTGATTTCCGATGAGTGGCATTTTTATTCACGAGCGAGCGAAGCGAGTGAGTGGATAAATCGACACGAGTCGGAAATCATCTTACGTACGTGTATCATACAATATTTTACTATGCATTGTGCGAGGAAATAATAAAAATAATAAAATGAAATTACTAAAATGGCGGGCTTATTCAAGCGCGTTCAGAATATCCACAGATTAACTAATAGTTCTTTGGGCATATCTACTGCGCATGTGCGAATAGCTGTCACATCATAACGCAATAAGGCACGAGCAAAATATACGTTCTGCCAAACATATTTAATTAATATTTAAAATTAATTTATTTATCAAAATCTAAATCTAGAATAATTAAAAACGCCTAAAATAAAGTATTAGTTTTATTTTACCTTTTATATGAATGATTATCTGTACATAACTTATTTTTTTAACTTTTCTGAAATAATAAAAACTCTATGCGTCGGGCTGACGTTGGAGTTAAAAATTAAATAAGTACAGGAAAGTAAAAAGCACTAGTGAAAAAAAGTGACACTTTCCGCACAGTTTGGCTGCTTGGAAAACCGCTCTTTTCGAGGACATGCATGGTAAAATAACTTTTTGATTTTTATAGCACACTTTTACTTTATTGGCGCTTATGAGCTAGTGTCACTGTCTATGGATGCGCGCGCTGCGCTGTCATGGTGCAATGCGAATCTAAATTGCCCGCCATACTGTATATTTTTTTCGTTTCCACTTTTATTTTATTTCAACTGTATGAGTGAAGATAAAATAGTGTATGCAACGGCATATAATTAGGTATTAAAACACTCGCGTGTTAATATTATTAAACCCACGCTCGTGTTTTAATAACCCATATTATATGGCCATTGCATAAACTACTATTATCTACACTCATAAACCAAATCAATAAGTAAATAAGTCTAAACAGGTCTAAACTCGAAATGTTAGACCGATTTTCCTTATCCGACTTTCTGTAATCCAATTTAGTAGAAATTTTTCACGAGCGTATTTTTTTTTTCTAGCTTAACTAGGTTTCAAGTATCTAGAAATACTTTAAGACACCTTTTTTAAAGATTCCAACTTTCAAAGTCTTTGCAGCCTATCTATATCTTTATTAATATTATAAAGAGGAAAGATTTGTATTGTTGTATGTAACGAATAAACTTAAAACTGAAGCTCGACACGTCGTTCAGAACTGCGTGCTGGTGCCTACACTTACGTATGGAAGTAAATGTTGGGTATGGCAAAAAAGACATGAAAGTAATGCAGTAGAAATGCTCCTTGCGGAGTATGTATGGTGTAACTTTTAATGATAGATTGAGGAATGAGATAATAAGACAACGTTGTGGTTTAAAAGAAGATGTAGTGACTAAAATTGAAAAGAGTATGTTAAGATGGTTTGGCCATGTTGAGAGGATGAATGAAAGGCGACTAACGAAAGGTATTTACAAGGCAGACGTGAATGGAAACGCCGGGAGGGGACGCCCTAGAAAGACATACATTGACCTTATAGGTGATGTTCTTCAGAAAGGCCAAGTGCGCAGTACCCATAACCGCGGCGTGTGTGTATGACTAGATGTATGAATGTGTGTGAAGCAAAAGAAGTATGTAAGGCGTTCTGTAGTTTCTTCCTACCCCCATGGGAAAAAGCCGTGAGTTTATGTATGTATGTACTACTGGACCGATTTCAAACATTCTTTAACCGCTGGGAAGCTACACTATCCCCGGGTGACATAGGCTACTTTTTATCCCTGTATCATCCACGGGAACGGGAACCACGCGGGCGAAACCGCGAGACGTTCTCTAGTCCGGCCATATTTTTTTAGACAAAGGATTGTCTAACTATAACAGTACAATAAAAATTAATGTATTTTCAATAAAATTCTTAACATACAGACACTTCACAAGTAAGTAAGAGAGAAACTGTTATTTAAATGTTGTATTTTGAAAAATGTTTTAAATGTTTTAATGTTTTATGTATACTATGTCATGCATACTTTTAATCTGTGCAATTGCTATGTAACTTGGGCATTGAAAATGTATTATTTTTTAGATGTTTGAAGTAATTGTGCTGTTGGTGTGCTAAATAAATATAAGTAGACCGTTAGATACTGAGAGTAGTGTGGCGTTATAAAAAAGAAAAAAATACTTAACTCCACGATAATACGTGAAAATTTGTCCTAAGGACACACATAAATTATATACAAAAGAACAAACGGTAAAAAAACACACTTGACTATTTAAATTAAAAAGCTTTTTTTACAAAAAAATACAACCAACTTCCAGATAAAAACACGACAAAAGGAAAAATAAATTCAATTTTGAAAGTCGGTGTCAAATAACGAAGAGTCAAACAGGAATACCAACTGCCGAAATTGAATTTATTTTTCCTTTTGTAGTGTTTTTATTTGGATGTTGGTTGCATTTTAACCGACTTCAAAAAGGAGAAAGTTCTCAATTAGACTATATTTTTTTAAATGTTTGTTACCTAAGTACGTTTTACTAGGTAAACCGATTTTGATGATTCTTTTTTATTTGAAAGCTGGTCCTTCTCCCTTGTTAATAAAATTGCAATTAAATTGTAAACAGACATGTGGTTGCATCAATTCCGAGAGATTCGCCGTTGTTTATTGAAGAGTTCTGTTGTATATTGCCGAAGTTCTTCATCAGATCTTGATCAAATTTAAATAGGACCAATTCGGGAACATATTCTTTCAAACAAAAAGAATCATCAAAGTCAATTCATAATTGGCGGAGTAATCGCGTAACAAACATACAAAACAAATACAGTTGAATTGAGAACCACCTGGTTTTTTGAAGTCGGTTAAAAACACAAAAACGATATCGAAGTTAGTTAGGTATCTTAAATGGAAAAAGAAACTTATGAATGGCATTTTTAACTAGGTTTGAAAGTATTACTCTGAACACACGCAATCGTAACCAGTCCGCCTCCCCCTCAACGCAGTTGCAACCGTTAAAATTCTGGCTAAAGCATTCAGGTGGAAACGAATTCTTGACTATGTACAGCTAAATTTTAAACCGTGCAAATTTGAAAGATAAAACTATACTTACAACTAAAAATAAGAACTAGGTTAATTCTAACACAAAAAAGATACGTCAGCCGTTAGTCGGAGCTCCGCGTCTGACGATACGATCCGCTGTCAGTTGGATTACGGGTAGAAACAGACTAGCAAATCTCGAAGCAGAACCCAGACTGTAGCGTCGATGGGAACCCTCGGGCCTGGCAGGTACAGAAAGGTTCACGCCCTCAGCCCGTACGATGCAAGCACGGAATCAAGAAGTCTGCTGACTCACAGTCGTATGAGCTCTAGTGCCCTGCTGGTACGTTAAAGCCGGAGTCGACTTCTATTAACTGATTTCTAATGACAAAGAAATTAATAATCAGAACCACATTACAAAAAGTGTCTTACATATTAGAAAAAGTAAAACTTAAAAGATTTTTTTTCCTAATATAACACTTTAGTTGTCGCCAGCCCTTTTTAAACGAGAGGTTAAACCTTGTCCAGAGAAACTGGTGTTATGAGTAGAGACAGCCTGCTCGCTATTTCAAATAATTTCAACGTTTTTATCAACTACTATAAAATATACGCCATGAATGTTGTATGAATGATTTCAATCTCTAAGAAAAATGTTGTCTTCTCTTTTCTTGTCAAATGGAATATGAAAATTTCAAAAATATAAGCAACTAGTTTGTGTAATCAAAAAATAAGGCTTCATTGCAAATGGTCTTGTCTTGCATACGCTACAGTAGGTACCCCAAATATAATTCTGTTCGCTGATCGTATCCAAACAACTTTTAATCAATAGACCACTGATGACTAATTAGTCTAGCTAGAACAACGATGCATTCGCCCATTCCTACCCTGTAGGTTAGGTCTATTACAAAATTAGTAGCTGCAACTATCGACTTGAATTGAAACACAGAGGGAATATGAAGTTAGTAGATAGCTGATTCACCTCAAACAAATATGCATCGGATCATGAATTGGTTACCAATGGCACAGATAATATAATACTAACATACACATGCCTCATCTCATGCAAAGAAACCGTGCCCACGTAACTAGCGTTTTTCGTTTGATAAAGATTATCTTTCTAAGAACATCGATCGCGTTCGGTTCCTTTCCACGGATATATGTAGATGGTGTTAGCAGCTACTTGCAAGTAAAAGGGTTTATTCGGTTCGTGAATATTTTTTTTAAATACATCGACGATTTGATTTTCCTATAGTATTTTTTTCAATATTTTTCTCGATCATTGTTATTTTACTAGGTTCGTTCTGAAAATGTCCCAGCACCAAAGAATTCTGAAGCTGTTAAAATACTGCTACTCAATGCCTTCCTGTACTTCTATCTATACGATGTTATCCAACATCTTTGTCAGCACCCTATATTCCTTAACAGCATATGCAAATATCGTTACAGTTTTACCTTAAAAGGTAAGCAGGGTAACCGGTCGTTTACTGGTGAACACTGAGTTACCGCTGCCGCGCAGTCGTGTATGGTAAATAATGGTAATAGAATATCGGGTTAAAATGGTAATCACGTATAAGTAGGGAGCGGTTACTGCTAGTCGGTTGGCATGGAGGAGAGAGAACATGGAGTGCGCACATCAGAGATGGCATGTTGACTCGAAAAGTAAGAATAAGAATTTTTATTTGTAAACATAGGTTTACACGGTGTGGGAGATGTAACAAACTTAGTTAAGATTCTCTATGTTTTGCCGTGAAGCGTACAAATACATACATACATACATAAACTCACGCCTTTTTCCCATGGGGGTAGGCAGAAACTACAGAACGCCACCTGCTACGATCCTTACATACTTCTTTTGCTTCACACACATTCATACATCTAGTCATACACACACGTCGCCGGTTATGGGTACTGCGCACTTGGCCTTTCTGAAGAACATCACCTATAAGGTCTGTCTAAGCGTACAAATATTTTGAAATTTAAATATATTAATTTAAAAAACAACACGTAATAGTTTAGCGTAACTTTGAATGCATACATTGTTTTTTTTTTAAAACAATAACAATTAAATAATGATTAGACGTCACATAATTAAAGTAAAACAATTAAACAAAGGTCAATATAAAAATATCGCTAAAATTTGGGCTTTTCCTTGGCCAGAGAATCAGCATTGCCATCCAACGTGCCAATGCTGCCAGCGTTCTGGGCACTTTTCACGTTGACAGCGATGTGGACGAATTTTATGACGCCCTATGACCCCTGCCCTTTTATACGCGTTCGGAGTTTTATTTTATATTTATTTAAGTGTATATATAGGTAGTTATTGTTAATTAAGTATTTTATACTCCATATTTTTCACCGTCCAACATTCTAATCAATACCGTACAACAGGTCTAATCACTTACTTGTACATGCTCCCGTTTAACTGTTTTTAAATGCAATCGACTAAAATTTGATATGTAATAATAAAATGATCAAATAATTATAACAAAAATAAATATCATTTAATATTTGATGTCAAGTAACAAAAATTAAACAAAGGTCATTAAAAAAACTATAAGTACCTATATAAAAATAAATGTCAAAGATGCAATCATGTTTTGTTGTAAAAATAATGAAGTATTATCAATATACAATTGGATGTCAAAACAATATTGCAACTAAATAACACAATTAAACATGTATGTGAAGTATTTTATGGTTCGAACTAATTTTATTGTTTTTTGTGTCAGAACTCATAGGCCAAGTTCTCAGTTTGCAACTGCAATATAAATACGCAAGTTAAAATTTAAGGGGAAATAAAACTAAAAATAATATCTTCTTTAAAAAAAATTTTGGTTACACTTTTCGAAATCACTTTTCATAAGAATTTAATAAGCTCCATTACTCAAATTGCGTAACATAACTTCTATGAGAATCGGAACGATTTTTAACAAACTGATTAAGGCCAAGTTTCTCGCCTTTAAATTATGGCAGAATTAATGAGACGAATTGTCAAGCACGCGTTAACTGCTGTGATTGCTTGAATGAATTTTCAACAGCCAATCACAGCAGATAACGCGTGCTTGACTATTCGTCACATTAATTCTGCGATAATTTAAAGGCGAGAAACTCGGCCTATAGCATTGCTATTGATTTTGTATTACGTAAACACCCTGCATAATTCCACCAACAACAGCGACACTAATGTCAAACTTCCATTTTGCTGTCTAACAGTTCATTTGCCTCAATATTATACAGGAGAGACCCTGTCCTGTTTGTGTGTGTGTGTGTGTGTCCTGTGTGTGTGTGTGTGTGTGTGTCTGTCTTGTTAAACTGGAAGCCGACCCCAGCATAGTTGGGAAAAGGCTAGGCAGATTGTTTGATTATACAGGAGAGATAACCAATCACGTTCATCATCCCATTAGAACTCCATTTACTCTCTCCTCCGTGGCCACCCATCGCCTACGAAGCTGTCAGTCAGTAACAAGTTGCCTCTTCCGCGATGATAAGTAATGCCTCCGTATGCTGATGTAACGAGTTCCTATCTAATTCCCACATCAAACACTGAACTGATGGTATTTTCTTTACTGTCAAAATATAAGCGGAATGATGTAAGGTTGAATGGTTTATTTTTGTTAAAGTTGGTTGACGTTGGGGAGCTGATTGACAGGTTTTTAAAAGGAAACAGTTATAGTTCTAAACAGACAATTTCATGAGCATTCATTGGTGATTTTATAACGACGAGCGAGAGCCTGTCTTACCTAGAAGTATCTGCTAAGATCGGGCGAATCTAATAGCCTGAAAATATAGGTCTGACCTAGTCTCCATAGTCGTCTGCGTAACCTTTTCTAAAACATGTTGGGGTCAGCTCCCATTGTAACAGGATGCAGGTGAACGCCAGTATTTTACACAAAGCGATTGGCTATCTGACCTCCAGAATCCAGAGAATAGTAGGTTGTCATCATCATCATCCTCTTGCTTCTATCCCTTTTATTTTGGGTCGGCACAACAAGTCTTCTTGTTCCATTCTTCTGTATAAGTCGCCATTTCAGCAGAAACACATTTTCTAGGCATATGATATTTCATACAGTCCATCCAAAGTTCGCCACTCCAGAACCTTCCTGCTCCATCGGCCATCCGTTCCGCGAACCGGATGAATTTGCAGTGGAAGGCGTCCCACCAGGTGGACAGATGACCTGGTGAAGGTTGCGGGGATCCGCTGGTTGCGAGACGCACGGTACCGGTCAATGTGGTGATGCTTGGGGGAGGCCTATGGCCAATAAATAGATGATGATCCAAAATTACTTTGGTTATTCCCCTATTCTTATGATACACATTCTCTAAGGCAGGCTCGAATATTTCAGTTCTTTGCTCACCTGTCCCGACGAGGCAACGATTCTATTGAGCGGCTTATAGTCAAGGGTAGAGTGGACCTGAGAGGAACCCGATCGACCAGTGTGCTTATTCCGAGTTTTACAACGCACTCGATCGTGATAACTTGAACTATCTCTTACGTCAATGTCTATACAAAAAAAAAGAGTTTTCTCCTTACTGACACCAGACAGCGCTTAACAAGTTTCAATACAAATTGACGTTTACGTTAACGCGTTCCAGCGTGAGACAAAACTCGCACTAAGCCCACATATAAGTCTGCAGTGGGTATAAGTCCTCAGAATTAAAAAAGAGTTAAGAAACTTAGAAAGTATGTTTATGATAAAACCAGTAGCTAGTATTAGCATTAGTAACATATACAGGATAGATAAGTCAACTAAAGTTAAAGCTTACAGCACAGAACACTCTGTTAATTTTATTTTCGAAATACCCTCAATTATCCGTCTTTATTCTATCCCACATATAGAAGTAACCTTATTTATCATCCCTAAATCCAAATACCTAGCACTTGGTAACGATGAGTAGCATGAATGTTCACAAGTCACAGCCGCCAGAGAGATATGGCGTCGGAGCGTGAGGTGAAGTGTCGCAGCCCGAAGCCTTACTGCAACATGTTGACCAAACCGCTCCACCAAAAGAGTAGGTACTAACGAGGAACAGGCATTCATACTCAAAACTTTCCTCATTCCTCCACATCTGAAAACAATAGGTGAAAAAAAGGATAATTAAAAAGCTCAAAAAAACCCGACTGCTTAAAAAGCGAACTAAAAAGATGTAAACAAGAAGAAAATCATGCTGTGCAGTCAGTGCAGGATACATCTGGTTTTGGACAGCCCAGCTCACGAATATGTATATCTTCTTGTTTAGTAACATTTAAACATATAAATGTTATATATTTTTGAAATCACCTCTTAAAACTCTTTATTTTGATACCCCACGATGGGTTTGGGAGAAAACCATTTTTTTTCGCCCTCAAAATGGCGCCCAAAATACGCCATTTTTTTTTTCCAATTTTAATGTAGCCAGTGACACTCGCAGGGTTAAGACGAATCGATTGACATAAAAATTATCAAAATCGGTCAACGCATTTGGTCTCTAGAACCGCCACATAGGACCAAACATACATACATAGACTGATGAACACATTACTTTCCTTCGGGTAATAAATAAATTGGAAATGGAAGGTCTTCCCTAGTACTAGCTACATATTGATTGAGCCTTATTGCTAGAATTGTACAATACCTAGGATTACTGTTGTCAATTCTTCAAGTGTTGCAGCATAACATACAATTGTGTGCCGTAACTTTGGATTACATCACTTACAACACACATTGCCTTTTGTAACCGAACAGCACTTTATCCATACATCGCTATTAAACTTCTAACAATTTGATTTAAGTACGGACAGTGGAAGGTTATGATGGTCTAGAAATTCTGATTGATGAATTAAATTATTGCTGTGTTAATTTATACTTTAAAACAGTGCAAAAGATGAGGATTTTAGTCTCCTAAAATGTGGGCTTTACGTCCCTCTCTAGCTAGTACCTTACAAAACTACATACGGTACAATAGGTATTATTCTGTTGGGTTTTCGTGGAAACGTTGAGGAAAGTTCAGTCTTAAAATTTTCAATACTTCGATTTTCTTCGTACCCAATGGGTAAAAACGGGACCCTATTACTAAAACTCGGCGGTCCGTCTGTCTGTCTGTCTGTCACCAGGCTGTATCTCATGAACCGTGAAAGCTAGACAGTTGAAATTTCCAGATGATGTATTTCTGTTGCCGCTATAACAACAAATACTAAAAACGGAATAAAATAAATATTTAAGTGGGGCTCCCATACAACAAACGTGATATATTTGCCGTTTTTTGCGATTATAGTACGGAACCCTTCGTGCGCGAGTCCGACTCGCACTTGGCCGGTTTTATCATTTTTTTTATTAATCGATAGGCGCCCATTTTGTCACTATCTTAGCTGATGGTAAGCGATGATGTGTTCGACGGTGAGTCATGCTTGCCAAGAAGCAACCTAAGACTTCCGGGTTATAGCTATCAGGAAACAAACGCGGCGGTAATAGGTCATTTTGAGAATAGGACGATCTGCTCATAGGACGTTTTGCGAATAGGACCTTTTTATACGGAGTCGTTTTGAACACGTAAAAAATTCAAGCCGAAAACGTCTTTACCTACCATTTAAGAAAAACAAAACACGATCGCTCCTTTCCAAAAACTCTAATAGGCAAAGTATTTAGTAACAATTCCATAATTGAATAACACTAGGTTCCAGCCCGATGTTTTGTGGGTAGATATATAATTTGTGAGTGGTTATAGTCGGTTGATCCTAATTGTAGTCATAGCTGAATGTCTGCGGGTCCCTATCGGCTGGGGCTTGAGGGCCGCGGGCGAGGTTTGGCTGGGTGACTCGATGTATGGTTGGTGAATTCGATCCGTTGGGGTTTAAATAAAGAAAAAAAGAAAGAAAAATATTTATGATAATGATATACATGGTAAATCTTTACTACTTTGTGGATATTGAAAGAAAAGGAGGCTAGTACTTTAGGTTTTTTTTTGTTATTTTTTATATTTATTTATTATGGTTAAAAAAAATAAAAAAAAACAATCCAATTAAAATATTTAAAATAATCGGTTAATAATTGTAATAACATTATTATTTAAATAATGTTTTCAAACCTTTCAATGACTTCACCCGCTCTGGGTGAAGCGGGAGGGCGTGTCAGACTTTTACTGACTAAAACCCACCCGTGTTCCTTTAGTTACTTGTGCCAGGGCCGCGGTAACTCTCTTTCAAATTTATCCACAACCCAGACATGCAAGTAGGTACTTTAGGTCCTGGAATACAATTTGAAATAATCGTTGAACTGACAACATCAATTAAAAAACAATTAGGTATATTGGCAAATATAAATAAAATAAAATAATATTTTTTTAATAAGCAAATATTACTCATCCCAGAAAAACAATACAGTTTTTCTTTTTACCCGACTGCCGAAGGAGGGTAATGTGTTTATCAGTCTATGTATGTATATATGTATGTATGTATGTATGTTTGTTCCTATATGGCGTTCCAGAGACCAAACGCGTTGGCCGATTTTGATGATTCATACGTCAATCGATTCGTCTTAACCACTCGTATTCGAGACACAATGAAAAAGCCATTGTGTCTCGCTTAGATCTGCGTTCAAATACAAGAGGTTAACCCTGCGAGTGTCATAGGCTATATTTAAATTGGACAATAGAAAAATGGCGGATTTTTGGTGCCATAATGTGGGGGCCCAAATATTTCTTTTTTTTCAAATCCATCCTGTAGGTTATCAAAATAAAGCGTTTTAAAAGGTGATTTCATAAATATATAACACTTATATGTTTAAAGTATCTAATTCGAAGAAAAAAAATAACTAAAAAGTTATAAATAAAAAAATTAATTCAAAAAATCAAAAAACCCGACTGCTTCAAAAGCGAACTAAAAAGTCGTGAACAAGGAAAAAATCATGCTGTTCAGGCGGAGGATACACCAGATTTTGGTCAGCCAGCCCGCGAATATGTATCCTTCGATTGCACAGCATGATTTTTTCCTTGTTCACGACTTTTTAGTTCACTTTTAAAGCAGTCGGGTTTTTTGATTTTTTGAATTAACTTTTTTTTATCAAGAAAAGGCTTCTTCTGGGTAAGCTCACTTCATCGTAGATCTGATCACTTCATCTGTCCCTGTCACATCTGACCTAGACTAGAGACAAGAGCAAACCCATCACAAATAAAAATATTAAAAAAATGGTTTACGGTATTATACTATTGACTTGCATATTTATTAAAGTATTAGCTGTGCCAGCGGCTTCGCTCCCGTCACTGCCTACCCTACTTACCTTCCTTCCTACCAGGGTCTAATATCGATACCCGAAATATAGCGATATTTTAAAGGAAATACCAGTACCAGAATCGATAACTACGGTAAATATCGATATTTTGTATCAGTTATTTGAGTATCGATGTAAAATTATCGATAATTATATCGATACTCAGTACTGATATCAGGCTGCAACGTGAAGTTGCGAGGTCACCCGTTAAGCGGACGGGCGCGCGAGATCTCGGCGCGAAACGGAACGTAACGGCAACAGTGCAGTGTATCAAACGCAGCGTGTAGTGTACGCCCGACGCCGTGCTGCTAATTGTGTGTGTGCTGCATTGAAAATAAATTATTCAATATTTTAGTTGTATTGACAAAGGTTTTTTTTTTTTTATTCTTTATAGGCTCGCGCTTGACCACTATCTCACCTGATGGTAAGCGATGATGTAGTCGACGGTGGAGCACGCTTGCCTAGAAGTAACCTATTCACTCTTGACTTAAAGACCCCTAGATTGTAGCTATCGGGAAACACAGACTCCGGCAGGGAATTCCACTCCGTAGCTGTACGCAAAATAAAAGTATCCTCAAAACGTTTAGTGCGTATGGGTGGAATGTCTACCATATACTGATGGCACTTCGCCGTACGTCTGGTAGTCCGATGATGAAACGGGCTGGGCGGAATAAGATCATGCAATTCCATCGCACACTCCCCGAAATGTAACCGATAAAAAACCGACAAGCTGGCAACTCGGCGACGGTGTTCAAGGCTCTGGAGCTCTGACTTAACCAGTGCTTCATCGCCGATGAGCCTCTTGGCCCGCTTTCCGATCGACTTAAGCTGGTATTTGGCAGATCCGTCCCAGAGATGAGAACAGTACTCCATACATGATCGAACTTGCGCTTGGTACAAGCTGAGCAGCTGTTCCGGCGTGAAGTACCTCCTCACCTTCGCTAGGATCCCCAGCTTTTTGGCAGCCAGCTGAGCCTTTGCCTCAATGTATGGGCCAGAATTGAGAGTCGATGTCAACGTAACGCCAAGAAGCTCAAGATGGTCAGTTATTGCCACGGTCGCATCTCGGAAAGTTGGAGCCGGGTAAAAATGGCTCTTTTCAGCGGAAAAAAAGACACGCCTGGGTTTTAGCAGCATGGAACCTGACCAGATTGGCATCGCCCCATTCGGAGACTGCCTGCAAGAAAAGGTTCAAGCGCTCCACCATGGCCTCCCGGAGAGACTGGATCTGAGGCTCGGTAGTACGAGCGTTGGATAAGTATCTCTCAGCAACAGTGCTATCGTCTGCATACCCAAAGGTGCCGGGTTTTAGCAGATCGTTAATGTGCAGCAAGAATAAAGTTGCTGAGAGTAACGACCCCTGAGGAACCCCGGCATTGATATCCAATTGGTCCGACGAGCAGCCATCGATAACGACTCGAATGTCGAATGTCGAATGTCGATCCCTCAGGAAGTCTGCAATCCAATCACACAGACCACCGGGCAAACCGAATGAAGGAAGCTTACCAATAAGGCTTTCGTGCCAGACCCTATCAAAAGCCTTCGAGATGTCGAGGGAGACGGCAAGCGCTTCCCCGTGCCTCTCGATGGCCTCACTCCAGATGTGAATGGTATCCTAGAAGATCCCCAGTAGACCGATTTCGGCGGAAGCCGTATTGGCGGTCACTAAGGATATCGTTTGCTTCTAGGTATGCCAGGAGCTTAATATTGAGTACACGTTCCATACTCTTACAGAGTATGGAGGTTACAGATATGGGTCTATAGTTGGCCGGGTCAGCTCGACTGCCCTTCTTGGGCACGGGCTGTACGTTAGCTTGCTGCCAAGCATTCGGCACTTTTCCAGCCTCATACGAAAGGCGGAATAGGCGTGTCAAGATCGGAGACAGTTCAGGCGCACAGGTTCTAAGAACAATTGCTGGTAGTCCGTCAGGACCGCTAGCCTTGTTCACGTCGAGGTTGCGCAGCACCCTACGGACGTCCTTTTGATGGATACGAATGTCCAACATACTCGTCTGGCATCCATCAGGAGAAGGAGGGGGCCGCGCGTCACCAGGATTCAGACGTGAAGACTCCGCAAAAAGAGAGGCAAATAAATTTGCCTTCTCCTCAGCGGAGTGGGCCAGCGACCCGTCGGGTTTCAGCAGTGGTGGTAGTGAGGGACGGCAGAAGTTCGACTCGACCGATTTAGCCAGGGACCAAAACACTGTAAGTAGTAGTAGGCTGCCAAGGATAGCATGCAAAGAAAGATCGCATACCATCCCAATCTGCTGACTTGTACCGCCAAACCCGCCGGGTGCCTCTTGGGCTGGGATCGGGCGGGGAATAGACGGACACAGACTTCACCAGACAGTGGTCGGAACTACCCAAAGTTGAAGCTATTGACCCAGAGTATCTGTCTGGATCTGTTGTCAGCAGAAGGTCCAAACAATTCGCTGTGTGCGAATCAACATCCGGTACCCTCGTTGCCCCCTGGACCAGCTGGGTGAGGTTTAGCGCTAGCGAAAGCTTACGCATCTCCCGTCCAGCATGATCAGTGCACTGGTATGGGAAGAGCCACTCCTGGTGGTGGGCATTAAAGTCCCCAGTAACACTAATTGGGCTGAAGGGTGCAGCTGCTGAGCCGCATCAGCCGCCTCACTGATGTACTCTGTGAGCCTGGTTGTCTCCTGATCTCCGCTGTGCGAACGGTAGACACAGGCGTAGATAATTTTATCAAGACCTGTGTCCACCAGAGCCCAGAGCGTTGTGAATCAGGAGTCCTCAAGGTTACGGAGACGCCGATAGCAAATGTCATCAAAGGGCGTACATACATACTCCCGCCCGTGGTCTAAAATTGTGCTCCAGGGTGAACCCTGGGTAAGACAGGTACGACACATCTGACGGATTCGCTATCTGCGTCTCCGCAAGGAAAAAGAGCGCTGGTTTCTCATGGTGATAGTGGACTGCAGTGATATTTGAGTGCAGACCTCTTATATTGGTGAGGTGCACTTTGTGGGGGAGGGGGTGCAGCCGCTGTTTAACTCCAGTATTCTTTTTCCCTTGGTTCCACGCTGCTAACCTACAGACACGCACTGAAAGGACGCCATCATTGGGGCACTAGTCTGGAGACTGCGGGGACGCCCGAGCCCCCCCGGCATGTCCATCGGGCCCTCCCGTCTGGTCGCCAACCAGCACGATGGTGCATGCCGGGATTTTTCGACAGTTGGCGGGGCAGCCTTTCGTGTGTGGCTGGCACACTACTTGGGCCCCCAACTACCTGCGGTCGGCCAGCGGCGCACCGTGCCTCGGATCCCGCTACCCTCCGCGACTAGTCTCCCGATATATTCCTAACAGCGCGCGCCAGGCTGGTCAGCATGCAGTGGAACAGCTATCTCGACCCAACTCCTCTAGTTGGCTACACCGAGCATCGTACCGGAACACGGCTAGGCCACTTGGCGGTACGTCTTTGCCCGGTGGGTGGTCACAAGCCTTCGGCCGAAGTCTACCACCAGTTAATGTCACCTGATTTGCACCACTCGGGGACCACGTGTAGGAAATCAGAAAGGGGTATACTCCTACGGACGTGAGTGACTCGGCCCCCAAAAATATATAGGTAGGTAGGTATACGTTTCTTTTTTTTTTAACGTTTTACGTTTTTTTTTTTTAAGATTCCATCTATAATCGTACACTTTAAAAACAAGATTTCTGGTAGTTCCCATTGATAGAAAAAAAAAACCAACATAATCCATAAAAAAGAAACAAAATAAACCCTCAGTTCCTACGGCGAAAATACATCACGGAAGGTAATTAGTTTTTGAGTAATGAATGACAAAACTGTATAATAAATCTAACTGAAATTACAAACACAACACACACATTGAAGTTTTCAAAATGTGTATTTTAACAATAATACGAACGAAATACCTAAACTAGCGCGCGTTCCATCCGTTATCGATACGTACCGATCTCGAGGAGAGATCGCGCGGCGGCGCGGCGCATCAGTTCGACTTCGTTTTCGCTTTTTGTACTCTTTCTACAAAACTGTTTCTCACCACATAGGAACTTTTTTTGCAAACAACACTTCGTGAATCTTACGAATCGAAAAACATTTTTGGCTACTTCACTGTCGAACAGTTCCAATAATGGCTCCTAAAGAGAGCGGGGTGGTTGAGCGTGAACACAAGCCGAACTGTGTTCGTAGGTATAGTGTTCGTGTTCCCTTGGCTAATCTACGTCCACACGTACAAACCAAATGTTTTGTGTTCGATGTTTGTGTGTGATCATGTTTTATTCGTTCGTGCGTACATGCCTTTCCGGTATAGAAACAAACGAAAACAACAAACTTTATCGGTATAAAATACAAACCAGGCAATCCAGCCATCTTGACGCACCAATCACTAAACCAAAATTCACCTAGGTATCACACGCACGACCGTACTAGACGTACCGGGAGACGGATGGCGTGAATCGCAAAGATGACGCGGCCGCGGATAAAGGTACTTATTGGTAGTTTATCGGTACCTATTTTAGTATCGGTATCGATACTGCTATAGGCACATTAAAGTATATATATTAATATACTGAATAAAAATATCGGTATCAATATCGATAAAGAGATACCGAAATATCAGTATTTATATCGATTATTCGATATCGATATCAAAATTTTATCGGTATTCAGTCCCTGCTTCCTACCCTACCTACCTACCAATTTTGTTCTAGGGTTCTTGCGGAGGATCTGTCTCAACACCGCCATTCAGAAAACGACTTCAAATGCACAACGCCATCTATCGAATACAGAGTTCAACTATTCGAGTATTTGAATTGCGTGTGTTGTAATAATTTTACTTCTTGTACACTTTAAATACATCTAACTTTTGATAGAGTTAACCGATTGCGATGAAATAAAAACTAAGTAATATTTCAAGTTACGCACAATTTTTACGTATAAAAGTTATCTACATTGGTTTCGTACATTGTCCGTGATGAGTGCACAAATAAGCAGATAGGCAGACAAACAGATGAAAATTCCAAAAATGCTTGCAATGGGGTCTATTGGTTATCCTTAAACACCCTGGCTATTTTCGATGTACAAACTGACTTTATCCACTAAAGCAAAGTATATTATATAATAAATTGACGCCAGTATAAGTCTAAGTTATGATTAAGTACGTTTTTAAATTGCATACGTTTTATACTTCATACTTAGGAATGTCAGCACTATTTATATCTGAAGCTGCAAGGTATTGTATTTTCCTGCACGCTCATTTGTTTTTCTATAACTTGAACAATAAATTAAGTATTAAAAGTAGGTAAACTTAGTTGTTCAACCTTGGAGAAATTTATACTTAGGTTACAGGCCTTGTGCTCGATCGGATTTAGCAAATATGACGTACTTTCATAGCTACTTTTATCCTCTATTTAACTCCTTCAGGGGCTGAATATGCATTTCATTTTGATTTTTATTTTAGTTAATTTCGACAAATAAGGAGCTTTCTCTCAGGGGTTTAGGCAGTGCGTTGTCTCATGTCTGTCTGTGAATTATTGAATATTGTTTTTTTTAGTATTATTACAAAAAGGAGCAAGCTAATTGCCTTGCGCAATGACATAATATTAGTCAAACACACATCACGTCATCAGCCTATTAATGTTCCCACTGCTGGGACACAGGCCTCCTCTCTGTGAGATTGGATGGGCCGTAATCCACCACGCAGAACCAGTGCGGGTTGGTGAATGTCACATGTCTTAAATTTTTTGGTTTTTGGTAATATTAGTAAGTGTTTATGTAAGTAAATTTTATTTATTTCATCACAAGTTATTTTAAAATTGTACACTGGATCCTGCCCTTTATAATTTCATCTTTCTCTGTCACCCGAGGGTTTGCTGTAAGAGAAATCAACATTGAGTTAAGCTCGCCTCTGTACATGTACTTTAATATCACACTGTATGTAATATTGTTTTTGGTGTACAATAAAGAATTAAGATAAATTTATTTGGCTTAGATATGCTACATCCACACCTTACCTGTCGTTCAGGAGTCTATGCTTAATTGCAAATATAACTCAGCATGGAAGTAGGATAAAAATACTCTTTACATCCTGAAAACTTAAGCTTCTGAAATCATGTTTACCGCCTTATTTATAAACAACATGTTAAACACTGTTTAATCAGTAGCGTTTCAGGGCGTAAAATATGGCACCGAGAGTTAATGAATAATTATTTCTAAAGCTTATTTGTAGCTTACATTTTAAATACGTCCCTAGATCGCCGCTACATCGAGCATTCCTGTGTTTCATCCGGAGGAAAACCGCGTCTTCCCCAGCAGCCAAAAAAAGACCAATCAGATAGACGGAAATCCACAAAGCGTCTGTCATCTCGCCATGTGATTGGTCGATTGTTCATACTCTTTGCCTTTTGCCTTGCCGAATTCATTACGCCATAAGGCTGCAGGCCATGGGTCCACCGTGTGGGTGGGAGACCTTCCAACGCTGTGTCTTCCGGGACACAGTTATTTATGCCAAATTCACTGGGTATATAGTTTTATTACCATTCTCAGAAAAAGACTCACACTGACCACAAACTATACCACTTTGTCTTTTTAAAAACCCACCTTAAAAAACCTACTTAATTTCGATTCAGTATCGAACACGGCCTCGTTAACCGCAAAACGATTTAGTTGGAACGCCGCGTCGGATTAAAAACCTATTATAAAGTATTTTTTGTGAACAATTTCTGATCGATTGTAAATTCGAGCAAATTGCATAATTATAGGCTCGACATGACGGACGGCTTGGGGTTGCATAAAATATAAATAACTTACAGTCATTACCTGATAACGTTTTTTTGCTCGATATTTTTTGGTAGCGTACTGAATCACGGATTTATACTGAGAAAGCGAAGGGAATTTTCATTCCACTTGACGGCACAAGTTGTCAAGAAGATCGCAAACTAAAAATACGTAATCTTACGTAAAAATAAATCTGGGTTTGGTGAGTCAGCTAGCGAATGTTTTCTCTGACTGCACAGCATGATTTTCTTCTTGTTAACGTCTTTTTATTTCGCTTCTTATGCAGTCGGGGGTTTGATTTTATTTATTTTTTATAACTTTTTAGTTAACATTTTTCTTTAAACATATTAGTGTTTGATACCCCACACGATGGGTATGGAAGAAGAAAAAATTTGGACCTCACAATATGGCGCCCAAAATCCGCCATTTTTCTATTTTCCAATTTTAATGTTGCTAGTGATACTTTCAAGGTTAAGACGAATAGATTGACGTAAGAATCATCATAATCGGCCAACGCGTTTGGTTTCTAGAACGCTACATAGGAACATACATACATAGACTGATAAACACGTTACCGTCCTTTGGCAGTCGGGTAAAAATAGTGTTCAATGTGCATCAAACAATTAAACGCCCGCCTTTGAACGGTTACAACAATAAACGATCACCTAATTATTTGCTTGTTTGTGATGATAGCAATAATGTTTGATTAACTCGACGGGTTTTGGGGAAACCTATGTTCTGTAGCAGAATAAGATTGTTTGGTGTCTGTTTGTGATGTATGTATCTGGACTAGAGATGCTACTGGGACTTCTTCAATTAATTATATTTATTTAAATATAACAACTCAGTTTTTATTTTATTATTGATTACAGTATATAAAAAAATAGGTTTTTTAACACCTTAACTGCCAGATGCCCGACAAACAATACATTTTCTATTGTGTCTCGTTCTCTGGCAGCCAAACTGTTAAGTGCTGTCGATCAGAAAAAAGACGCTCCTGGTCTGCGGGTCCACCGGTTTTATATTCTCGCTGGGCGGTCGCACACGCCTCGTCCCGCGCTCCTCTGCTTGCCTTCCCCGCGGTCGCCCATCAGCTGATGTGAGTCACGCACATAGGTGCGTGAACAGTATCCATATTCCATAATTTTGTCTCCTTACTTTACCTCACTACTTCAACCAGAACATTCAACATTTCAAACCCTAAAAGTTCTATATATTTATGTGATATGCTACGTAACCATATTTTACCTTATAGTATAAGTATTCCTAAATGTAATGATCCGCAAGAGAACCAGGGTTACCGACATAGCCCGAAGAATTACGAAACTTAAGTGGCAGTTGGAAGGGCACATTGCTCGCAGAACGGATGGCCGATGGGGCAGAAAATATCTGGAGTGGCGACCGCGAACCGGAAGACGTTGCGTTGGAAGGCCTCCCACCAGGTGGACCGATGAGCTCGTGAAGATTGCGGGGATCCGCTGGATGCGGGACGGGACCGGTCAATGTGGTGACGCTGATATGATGGTGATGACATAATACCTAACCTACGTCCAAACTTGTGAACCTCAGGGGAAATCAGATTTTCAGTAGTAGGTAGGTATATATGTACTTAAGCTAAAATCAATACTTTCAGCTCTCTCTGAGCAATCAAAATAGTACCAACCTAACCACAGAATTACTTAGGTACCTACCTTTAATGACAGTGAATACAAACCCTAGCCTAAAATGATTGCCACTTACTCTAATGAGGTACCTGTATTGAAATGAAACAGTTTGTATACAATTTGCTAGCTGCACCAGTGATTTTGTACTGACAGTGTAACCACTATTCAAGGAGGTTTCATTTCAAATAGTTTGTGAATAGAAGTCAGGGTGATGTTGATGATATAGTATTTGTCAGAGTTCAGTATACTTGTCACTCATTGTATGCGGTTTTTTTTTATAGTGGTATCGAAGGTAAGCAACATTGTAACAGAAATCATAGTGATAAGTATTCAACACAATCACAAAAGTGATAAATTGATAACCGACTTCAAACAGAAGGATTATCTCAACTCGTCTGTATTTTTAACCGACTTCCCAAAAAGGAGGAGCTTATCAATTCGATTATATTTTTTTTTAATGTTCGTTGTATGTTGTCTTTTTACTGGGTGAACCAATTTTGATGATTTTTTTTTATTGGTAGCTAGTGCTTGCGCTTGATGCTTGTCATGTGGTGCCATTTAAATAACATCAAGATCTGATGAAGAACTTTGGAGATATACATCAGAACTCTTCAATAAATGTCAGCAATTCATTCGGGATAGCTGCAATCGCAAGTCTGTTTATTGTTTACGCTACTACATAACATAGCATCACGCCGCTACGCTCTAAAAGGGTACGCAGATGTGTACAGTTCACCCTGGTACACTCTACTATCACCGGTTGTGTTCAAGTAATGTAATATTCGGTTAATCTATTTAGTCTTGCATAACTTTGGGTATTATAGAAACGTACCACAACTAAAAAGTGAAAAAAAAAACACTACAAAGTGGAAACGAAGAAACAAAAACATAAACACCGACTTCCGAAATTGAAGTTAATTTTCACTTTGTAGTGTTTTTATTTGGAAATCGGTTGTATATTTTTGTAAACAAACAAACCGATAGCTACAATCTTGTGGTCTTTAAATCAAGAGTGAATAGGTTACTTCTAGGCAAGCGTGGTTCACCGTCGACCACATCATCGCTTACCATCAGGTGAGATAGTGGTCAAGCGCAAGCCTATAGAGGATAAAAAAAAGAAACCGGGTTTTGGACAAGTAGACCCTTTTTTTGTTTTGAATTACGCAGTTTAGCCAGTCCGTCTGTATAATTCTCCTCAAATAAGATCTAATCCGCGCTCCTCATTTACAATATACCCATTTGGAAAAAAATAAGTTAGTAGGTTTTATTTTTTTCGTCTTTTAAAACGGCACATGTTGGTTCGGCCTGCAATCCAGTCTCGAGTTCTGCGACCGCTAGTTAGTTAAAGATTGGCTTCCCTAATAGTTGCCTTTGAAAAATCTCTGAAGAGAACGTATAGAAGATGGCCTGTTCTCTAGTAAATAACAAACAGACCTACTAGTGAATCATTCTTTTTTTAATTTATGTCAGTTCGTTTTTAATCATGACCCTTTCTTTGGTATTGTTCGTCGAATTCTTGAGCTCCTTAAATTCTGCGCTGAGCTTCACGGTATTGACAAATGCGTGCACTGACGGGGCAGGTCCACTCAATCTGGCTGGTTCTTTCCTCAAAAGACCATTTCAGACATGTCTAGTTTTAAAAAATATGATCGACATGTAAAATTGTTTTTACAAATCAACTTACAGAAATATTATCATTTACTAGACCCCTGCCTTACAGGCCTTGTGCTCGATCGGATTTAGCAAATATGACGTACTTTCATAGCTACTTTTATCCTCTATTTAACTCCTTCAGGGGCTAAATATGCATTTCATTTTGATTTTAATTTTAGTTAATTTCGATAAATAAGGAGCTTTCTCTCAGGGGTTTAGGCAGTGCGTTGTCTCATGTCTGTCAGTGAATTATTGAATATTGTTTTTTTTTTAGTATTATTACAAAAAGGAGCAAGCTAATTGCCTTGCTCAATGACATAATATTAGTCACACGTATTAATGTTCCCACTGCTGGGACACAGGCCTCCTCTCTGTGAGAGGGAATGGGCCGTAATCCACCACGCAGGCCCTGTGCGGGTTGGTGAATGTCACATGTCTTCAATTCTTTTTTTTTGGTAATATTAGTATGTATATACAAATATGTGTTTATGTAAGTATATTTTATTTATTTCACCACAAATTATTTTAAAATTTTACACTGAATCCTGCCCTTATAATGTCATCTTTCTCTGTCACCCTAGGGTTTGCTGTAAGAGAAGTCTAAATTGAGTTAAGCTCGCCTCTGTACATGTACTGTATACCTTCAACTGTCCATTTCCAGACACAATAGAAATTACCATTGTCTAATCCGATTCGGTCTGATGGACAGATGATCACACTGTATGTTATATTGTTTTTGATGTACAATAAAGAATTAAGATAAAATCATTTGGCTTAGATATGCTACATCCATACCTTACCTGTCGTTCAGGAGTATATGCTTAATTGCAAATATAACCCATTAGGGAAGTAGGATAAAAATACTCTTTGCATCCTGAAAGCTTAAGCCTTGTGAAATCATGTTTACCGCCTTATTTATAAACATCATGTTAAACACTGTTTTAATCAGTAGCGTTTCAGGACGTAAAATATGGCACCGAGAGTTAATGAATAATTATTTCTAAAGCTTATTTGTAGCTTACATTTTAAATACGTCCCTCGATTGCCGCTACATCGAGCAGTCCTGCGCTTCATCCGGAGGAAAACCGCGGTTTCCCCAGCAGCCAAAAAATGACCAAACACATAGACGGAAATCCACAAAGCGTGAGTCATCTCGCCATGTGATTGGTCGATTGTTCATACTCTTTGCCTTTTGCCTTGCCGAATTCATTACGCCATAAGGCTGCAGGCCATGGGTCCCCTTGTGGGAGACCTTCCAACGCTGTGTCTACCGGGACACAGTTATTTATGCCAAATTCACTGGGTATATATCCTTATTACCATTCTGAGAAAAATCTTCACACTGACCACAAACTATACCACTTTTTCTTTTTAAAAAGTCCACCTTAAAAAAGCCTACTTAATTTCGATTCAGTATCGAACACGGCCTCGTTAACCGCAAAACGATTTAGTTGGAACGCCGCGTCGGATTAAAAACCTATTATAAAGTATTTTTTGTGAACAATTTCTGATCGATTGTAAATTCGAGCAAATTGCATAATTATAGGCTCGACATGACGGACGGCTTGGGGTTGCATAAAATATAAATAACTTACGGTCATTACCTGATAACGTTTTTTGCTCGAAATTTTTTGGTAGCGTACTGAATCACGGTTTTATGCTGAGAGAGCGAAGGGAATTTTCATTCCTCTTGACGGCACAAGTTGTCAAGATGATCGCAAACTAAAAATACGTAATCTTACGTAAAAATAAATCTGGGTTTGGTGAGTCAGCTCGCGAATATGTATCCTCCGACTGCACAGCATGATTTTCTTCTTGTTTACGTCTTTTTATTTCGCTTCTTATGCAGTCGGGGGTTTGATTTTATTTATTTTTTATAACTTTTTAGTTAACATTTTTCTTTAAACATATTAGTGTTTGATACCCCACACGATGGGTATGGAAGAAGAAAAAATTTGGACCTCACAATATGGCGCCCAAAATCCGCCATTTTTCTTTTTTCTAATTTGAATGTTGCCAGTGACACTTGCAAGGTTAAGACGAATAGATTGACGTTAGAATCATCCTAATCGGCCAACGCGTTTGGTTTCTAGAACGCTACATAGGAACAAACATACATAGACTGATGAACACGTTACCCTCCTTCGGCAGTCGGGTAAAAATAGTGTTCAATGTGCATCAAACAATTAAACGCCCGCCTTTGAACGCTTACAACAATAAACGATCACCTAATTATTTGCTTGATTGTGATAATAGCAATAATGTTTGATGAACTCGACGGGTTTTAGGGAAACCTAAGTTCTGTAGCAGAATAAGATGGCATGGTATCTGTTTGTGATGTTTGTATGTATCTGGACTAGAGATGCTACTGGGACTTCTTCAATTAATTATATTTATTTAAATATAACAACTTAGTTTTTATTTTATTATTGATTACAGTATATAAAAAATTAGGTAGGTACAATGCGACTATGTAGGTTTTTTAAGTGCTGTCGAACAGAAAAAAGAAGCTGCTGGTCTGCGGGTCCACCGGTTTTATATTCTCGCTGGGCCACGGTAAAGATATTTAACAGTATTGTGACTCGGCCCTGACCTTGAAATAAGTACCTACAGGCGCGCGTCACCTAAAAACGCGTTAGGGCCGCCCACCTCTACCTACTTGAGTTTCTTTCTAGTTTTTTGATTGTAAATATCTCAGATTATTTTCTCTAATCTGAGGTAAATATTATATTTTTTTATTAAACTTATTTTAAATCTTACTAGGTAGGTACCTACCATTTATTAATCTTATAAGTACTTAATCATTTCATAATGATAATTTTCCCAATTAAATAATATATGTAAGTAGCTAAGTACATAAGCAAGTAGATAGCCTAGCCTAGGAAACTACCAACTAGTTTTTTTTTAAACCGAGCCTGTGCCGAGCGTAGGTAGGTGACTTGTGTGTGACTTTATCACCCTATCCACCAATTTATATTTATTAATCCAGGTATTTTACTCGGTGGAAAAAGCGAAATGCCTCACTATTAAAAAAAGAAACAAATTACGTATTATTAGGTTAGGTATTTTTTTTATTGTCTTGCCTTACGGAAGTTACAGGTAATTAAAAAAAATGTTATCTCTTGTTGCGAGAAGAATTCAAGCAAACAAAAAAAAAATAGGCTATAATTGCTCTCTGACATTTAAAGTAAGTAAGTACTTAAACGTGTTCGAATAAAATATTCACAAATCGCACGCTTACTGCTTGCAAAACAATCACACAGTTCGTTCGTCACTGCGGCGCGTCCGCGACTGGTAGTATATCGAGTGCGTGCTGAGCTCGAGTCATGTGGGCATGACTCGCGTTCCGACCGTTTGTATGAAGATAGAATACTGTATAGATATCTATACTGTGGCTGGGCGGTCGCACACGCCTCGTCCCGCGCTCCTCTGCTTGCCTTCCCCGCGGTCGCCCATCAGCTGATGTGAGTCACGCACATAGGTGCGTGAACAGTATCCATATTCCATAATTTGGTCTCCTTATTTTACCTCACTACTTCAACCAGAATATTCAACATTTCAAAGCATTCCTAAACCCTAAAAGTTCTATATATTTATGTGATATGCTACGTAACCACATTTTACCTTATAGTATAAGTATTCCTACATGTAATGATCCGCAAGAAAACCAGGGTTACCGACATAGCCCGAAGAATTACGAAACTTAAGTGGCAGTGGGAAGGGCACATTGCTCGCAGAACGGATGGCCGATGGGGCAGAAAATATCTGGAGTGGCACCGCGAACCGAAAGACGTTGCGTTAGAAGGCCTCCCACCAGGTGGACCGATGAGCTCGTGAAGATTGCGGGGATCCGCTGGATGCGGGACGGGACCGGTGAATGTGGTGACGCTGATATGATGGTGATGACATGTAATGTAGGAATACCTAACCTACATCCAAACTTGCGAACCTCAGGGGAAATCAGATTTTGAGAAGTAGGTAGCTATCTACTTAGCTAAAATCAATACTTTCAGCTCTCTCTGAGCAATCAAAATAGTACCAACCTAACCACAGAATTACATACCTACCTGTAATGACAGTGAATACAAACCCTAGCCTAAAATGATTGCCACTTACTCTAATGAGGTACCTGTATAGAAATGAAACAGTTTCTATACAATTTGCTAGCTGCACCAGTGATTTTGTACTGACAGTGTAACCACTATTCAAGGAGGTTTCATTTCAAATAGTTTGTGAATAGAAGTCAGGGTGATGTTGATGATATAGTATTTGTCAGAGTTCAGTATACTTGTCACTCATTGTATGCGGTTTTTTTTTATAGTGGTATCGAAGGTAAGCAACATTGTAACAGAAATCATAGTGATAAGTATTCAACACAATCACAAAAGTGATAAATTGATAACCGACTTCAAACAGAAGGATTATCTCAACTCGTCTGTATTTTTAACCGACTTCCCAAAAAGGAGGAGCTTATCAATTCGATTGTATTTTTTTTTAATGTTCGTTGTATGTTGTCTTTTTACTGGGTGAACCAATTTTGATGATTTTTTTTTATTGGTAGCTAGTGCTTGCGCTTGATGCTTGTCATGTGGTGCCATTTAAATAACATCAAGATCTGATGAAGAACTTTGGAGATATACATCAGAACTCTTCAATAAATGTCAGCAATTCATTCGGGATAGCTGCAATCGCAAGTCTGTTTATTGTTTACGCTACTACATAACATAGCATCACGCCGCTACGCTCTAAAAGGGTACGCAGATGTGTACAGTTCACCCTGGTACACTCTACTATCACCGGTTGTGTTCAAGTAATGTAATATTCGGGTAATCTATTTAGTCTTGCATAACTTTGGGTATTATAGAAACGTACCACAACTAAAAAGTGAAAAAAAAAACACTACAAAGTGGAAACGAAGAAACAAAAACATAAACACCGACTTCCGAAATTGAAGTTAATTTTCACTTTGTAGTGTTTTTATTTGGAAATCGGTTGTATATTTTTGTAAACAAACAAACCGATAGCTACAATCTTGTGGTCTTTAAATCAAGAGTGAATAGGTTACTTCTAGGCAAGCGTGGTTCACCGTCGACCACATCATCGCTTACCATCAGGTGAGATAGTGGTCAAGCGCAAGCCTATAGAGGATAAAAAAAAGAAACCGGGTTTTGGACAAGTAGACCCTTTTTTTGTTTTGAATTACGCAGTTTAGCCAGTCCGTCTGTATAATTCTCCTCAAATAAGATCTAATCCGCGCTCCTCATTTACAATATACCCATTTGGAAAAAAATAAGTTAGTAGGTTTTATTTTTTTCGTCTTTTAAAACGGCACATGTTGGTTCGGCCTGCAATCCAGTCTCGAGTTCTGCGACCGCTAGTTAGTTAAAGATTGGCTTCCCTAATAGTTGCCTTTGAAAAATCTCTGAAGAGAACGTATAGAAGATGGCCTGTTCTCTAGTAAATAACAAACAGACCTACTAGTGAATCATTCTTTTTTTAATTTATGTCAGTTCGTTTTTAATCATGACCCTTTCTTTGGTATTGTTCGTCGAATTCTTGAGCTCCTTAAATTCTGCGCTGAGCTTCACGGTATTGACAAATGCGTGCACTGACGGGGCAGGTCCACTCAATCTGGCTGGTTCTTTCCTCAAAAGACCATTTCAGACATGTCTAGTTTTAAAAAATATGATCGACATGTAAAATTGTTTTTACAAATCAACTTACAGAAATATTATCATTTACTAGACGCTGAAAGCGTGTATTTTATCCATCTCTTTATGAAAGAAATCTTTGTTCAATACTTGATCCCCGATAGGATAAAACAAAGTGCCTTTATCGCAAGGGTCCGAGTCATAATGAACCATTTCGCCAGTGTAGTATCTAGTCAATAGACTACAAGACAGTTTAGCGATCTTTCGGCTCCTATCGATGCAATTTCTTTACCCTTTTACTTATTTTCTTGTTTATATCAGGCTGTAAACGTGCCCTAGAGACTAGTTGTGGGCGTTTATGAAATGACTTACTATCACGCTCTCATTTCGTAAAGGGATAAGCTGCTGGAACTTTGATAGAAGGGTTATTTTCAAAGTAAAATATCAGCCAGTCAGCTAGGTGGTAGGGAGTAGATTTGGCAAGATATGTTATCACCATAGGGTTGAACGTCAATTGTAAGCCGTGTGACATTCGTTCTGGAATAATTGGATTGTCCACAATCCAACATTTTAAGCGATTGTCAAATTCATAAATTTTGGTATAAATTATTCACCTTCCCCACCCACAAACTTTGTAGATACTTTTATATTATTGAGCATTCTAACCGCTTTCCGTTCCATTTGCAACCAAACGAGATTTAAAAAATTGTAGTAGCGCCCAAACTACACACTGAAAAATATTATTAGACATATTGAGTTTTAGAACTGAAATAGCGGCATAAGCGCCGAACCAGTATTTTACTGCACTATGCAGGATTTCATTCATATTATTGGGCGTCTACTCCACCGAAAGCGACGTAGGCGAACGAAGTGATCCTTAGGAAGCGACAGGTGGGGTCTAGAATGCCCAATAATATCCTACTATTAAATAATAAAGAATTTTTTTCGCTAATAGATTGACAAAGAATGAATGAGTCTATAATCTTTATTTTTTTATGTTGAAGTTACCTACTCGTAATTTCAACCTTAGTCAATTTTCAATTTAGGTAGGTACGGGAATTATTTTCAAGTAAAAAAAATATTCAAATGGGGTTGAAAATACCAATATCTTATGATGAGTATCATAAGATATTGGTATTTTCAACCCCCGATAGAAAAAGAGGGGAAGAGAAACTTATAATACATAAGTTTGTGTGTGTACCTGTGTGATTGTGTATTTGAGTATATGTGTATTTCTGTATCTGTCTCCTAAACAGATGAACCGATTTTGAAATCTTTTTTTTTCGTTTGAAAGGTAACTTAATCGAGAGTGTTCTTAGCTATGTTTGATTAAAATCGGTACATCCGTTCAAAAGTTATTGACGTTTTTAACCCCCGCCGGAAAAAGAGAGGTGTTATAAGTTTCACGTGCGGTGCTGTGTATCTGTGTGTCTGTCTGTGGCCATCATAGTGGCGCATCATAGCGCCTAAAAGGATAAACTAATTTTGATTTAGTTTTTTTGTTTGAAATGTGATTTTGTCAAGAGTGTTCTTAGCTATGTTTGAATAAAATCGGTTCAGCCATTCAAAAGTTATGGGCGTTTTACTATTTGAATCGGGCTGCTCCGGCAAGATATCGTGTCATAATTACGTGTTCAATAGGGTTACGTATCATAAGTTCGAAAAATATTTGACCGAATTTCATTTCACCTAAAACTTTTCAACTATTATTGTTTCGTTTTCTTTTATTTCTTCGAAGTCACGTCTTCCACTGTCTCAGTTGACCTATATCATTTCGATTTTTTTCGTTAATACGACGTTTCATTTGGTCGAAATACTTTTTACCGAAGTTAAACTTAGCCAGTTAAAGAAATAACAGTTGTTCGAAGTATTTATTTTTATAAGCGTATCAAAATACTAAGTGAGAGAGAAACAGTGGGCGAATACAAATGTATGTATAAAACAGACTAATTCGTTGAAATCATTAATTAATAAAAATGTCTGATATATGAGAGCTATTAATAAATAATTTGCATGAAAATTCAAAATAAATACGTGAACATAGACAAGACTGCGTGAAGTCGGTTTAGCAGCAATTCGCTTCTGTCACTAAATTTTGTAGCACAACATATTGACTTTTTGTGACACTATTTCAATTTTAAATTAAAAATCCTACCAAGTAACCAGCTATATATTTGTGACCAAATAATATTCCGTAAAATGTTGTTTCGGTGTGGTGAAAATATGACAAATGAAAAAAGTTCAAAAGAGGCTTCGGCCAAAAGCAAAAAGTTATTTTGTAAATCGGCAAAACGTAGTTCGGTGAAATAATACATATGCCAAATGATACTTCGATAATACGAAAATATGTCAAATAATGCATATAGCAAAAAAGACGTCGGTCAATAGTTTTCGGTAAAATTAAATTCGAACAAAAAAAAATCGGAAATGTGATCGGTTCCCGTTCAATAGATTAAATTGTCGACCAAAGCGTGTCTACTAGATAGACACGAAACATATAAAATAAAAAATATGTCGGGGGATTTTTAAATTTTCAAATTTTCTTGTATACGTTGTAACTTTGACGTAGGGTATAAGAACGACGTAAAAAGGAAGTTTGATATGTGATACCGAAAATAAACTTATCCAGATATAGCTAAAAGGAAAACGCTCAGAATTAATGAAATACTACGTAAATAAGTGCCCGATAACAGCTGTAGGTCTTGTTGTCTATATAGACCTATTCCGTCATACGCCGTTTTATGTCATAGGAGGAAAACAAGGTAAAGTCCGTAACTAGTATTCATTTTTAGGGAAAGAACAGCATTTAAATTTAGAGTGAACTCAGGCTTCTGACTACTCGTAACGACTGTCAAACTTCATCAAATGACAGCCGGGACAAACGGCTTAACGTGCTTTCCGAGGCACGGAGGAAACTCGGTATGTTGAAATGGTCACTCATTCATGGACCGACCTCGTCAAGTGTTGCTTAACCTTGGAGATCGACCCGTGCGGCTGTTATTATTTAGCCACGAGCTCCTCATTCCTTTGTTTGACAATATTTTTAAAACTAAAAATACAGTAATTGTCTAATCAACGAGCTCTAAACAACGATACCCCATTCAATGGCGTTGGTCAAAATGTTTCATTCTGTCCCCTCCGATGGGAGCCTCCCTTAAAAATAAAATACTTTTTAGCAAGACTATGCTCCAACCGTTTTGCTGTAAAACCTGTATGACAGACAGACGGACAGATAGACACCTGAGTGACAGCAATAGGGTTCCGTTTGGACCCTTCCGATACGGAACCCTAAAAGGAAAAGGAGTTATTATGTAACTTATGTAAGGGCCCTACGAAAGAATGAAAGAAACATGAGTTTATTTGCATTAAAAACAAAAAAAAAACAACTTAAAATTAAAATTAAACAAAATATTTTTTAAACTATTAATGCCAAAAGGGCCTCAGCTCAGCATAATGCCAAATGGTAACACAGGGTATACCACCTGACGCTGATTTTCAGCTGCAGCCCACGAGTGCCATACGCTCGAAAATACCGACAAACATTTATAATAAGTATAAGTACAATTTTTTGTAAAAAAACAACCTAAGATAAAATTTACGAGATGGCATTATGTAGTTTCTGCCTTCCCCAGTAGGAAAAGGCTTATGAATGTGACTATTTATAATATTTGAAAAAAACTTCATAGTGCAAGAGATTTTGAACTCTTGAGTTGGTTGTTGGTGGTTGGTTGGTTGGTTGGTCTTGACATCTCACTCGCCTACCGTTACGGGCTACTTTATCCCAACATCTACTAAAATACACAAAACGTTTTGGGAACACTTTTATTATGCGTACAGCTAAGGAGTGGAATTCCCTGCCGGAGTCTGTGTTTCCCGATAGCTACAATCTAGGGTCTTTAAGTCAAGAGTGAATAGGTTATTTCTAGGCAAGCGTGTTTCACCGTCGACCACATCATCGCTTACCATCAAGTGAGATAGTGTTCAAGCGCGAGCCTATGGGTTATAAAAAGAAAACTAAGATTTAAAAAATGTATCAATCTATAGGTATAATCCATCCATCAAATGTTGAGTACCAGTTTTCACGATTGGCACAATGGCGCACAGCTTGGATAAAACATCATAAACAAAATATTCACATCCACAATCACTTTCACAGTAGCACTTTTCTTTTACTGATAGATGTTTACGGCATAAATAAAGGATTGCGTGAATGGTTGGTTTTTACCCGACTGCCGAAGGAGGGTAATGTGTTTATCAGTCTATGTATGTATGTTTGTTTGATCCTATATGGCGTTCCAGAGACCAAACGCGTTGGCCGATTTTGATGATTCGTACGACAATCAATTCGACTTAACCCTGCGAGTGTCACTGGTTACATTAAAATTGGACAATAGAAAAATGGCGGATTAAAGGTGCCATATTGTAGGGTCCCAATTTTTTTTTCTTCCAAACCCGTGTGGGGTATCAAAATAAAGGATTTTAAGAGGTGATGTCAAAAATATATAATACTTATATGTTTAAATGTACCTAATTCAAAAAAAATACTAAGTAACTAGAAAGTTAAATCAAAAAACCCGACTGCTTCAAAAGACGTAAACAAGGAGAAAATCATGCTGTGCATCGGAGGATACATATTCGCGGGCTGGCTGACCAAAATCTGGCGCCTCTGAAGCAGTCGGGTTTTTTGATTTTTTGATATGATGAGTGAATATTTGAGAAGTTAGTGTGTACCAACACAAACCCATCCACGTTTATTGGTACAAAATTAAAGCCAAATAGTACTCAAGACAGCATTTATGAAAAATAAAAAAAAGATTACCACAGAAGTACATAACATTGTTTATTTATAAGCTTCCGATAAAATTCCCATTTTATTAAATTCTACTTATCACGTTTTAAAAGTTCCTAAATCATACATTACAAAATTTGAATTTTACACTTTCGTGCATCAAATTTTGACGAGTAGAAAGTGTCCCTTTGACCTGCCGGCTACCACATCACCCTTACACTTCAGACTAGCAAATATCAACCTTGTTGTTAAGATATAAAGTCTGTAACGACTGTATGGATTATATTTGTATGGATGTGCACCAGTGCAGTATTGAGCGGAACTCACACGCACCTGTTTCCGGTCGCGCGACGAACTTCCTGTTCTAATAACAGCTGGCTGCTTATACCTTGTTGTTAGGCAGCAATATAGAGGAATTGGATAATAATAAGTATATATATTTTTTAGATTATTATTTATTTTAATGTCAAATAATCAAGTATGTATCATAAAAGTATCAAAACTAGAAAATAAACAAAAAATATAAAGTTCATCAAAGATCATTCCATTTTAGGTAAAACTTTGTTTTATAAAACAATAAAACGTGGACAAACTGCTATCTAAGTTTATTAATAACCAAATTAACATAATCATAATTCGTACCAAAAGAAAACATACAACTTCAAGAGTGGCAAAACTTTTGTACGAAAGAAAAACAACAAAAGTCAACAACCACAGAAGAATAGTTTTTGCCGACACATTTGGTGCTGCTAGCGCCATCTTTTATCGAGTAGATAATGTAACAATCATAAATGGTAAAGCCAGTACTGTTTGTTCATGCTTTAACTATTCCCCACTAGGTGGCGCTGTTACCAAGTTCTCATTCACGCAGATTTTACAGGAGCTTTGAAAATAAATTATAAATAGTTATAGGAAGCTATCAGCTATCTGCGGTTCATTGCATACTTCCTCTGCGGTTTGGTTAGATAGCATCTGCACGGAACCTAATAATATAAACAGCTAGACTACGCTCCTAGTCGGGTTTAGTGCAACTCATTGGTATTAAATTAAATGAATGAAGCAGATTCTGAACAAAGCGCTGAACCTCAGGCCTAAGACCATTTTGTCTAGTCTTGTCTTTGAATTTAAATAACCATGAACAATAGATTATAGGTATATACATCTGTATTCACTTATACGTTTAAGTTAAGTCCCACGTATAGATAGATCTTCCGGAATATCATGTAGCATAAAAATATCTTGTTTTAAGTTAAGTCCCACGTATAGATAGATCTACCGGAATATCATGTAGCATAAAAATATCTTGTATCTTATTATCTTCAAACACGTACGTAATATACTTCATGTTCATTAATACTAATGACATAAATAAAAATTAAACAGTATCAAGATCCAATTGACCCAGTTTTGCACAAAACAAATTTTTATTTCCCCATTTGCCACGAGATTCTGATAGACCTATAATAGAGGGGCCTATAGGTACAAGTCGAGACTCAGGGCTGCTAGTGCTCCTACTGAAAAATTCCAAATGGTAAAATTCTAAAACACTGCCTGACCTGGAAATCGAACCTAGGACCTACAACAGTATTTACAAGAGGTGGATTCATGCTTTAGATGACTCACTTACCAAACTTACCAACTGGTACGTATAATACCACGCTTTTTTACCCGTTTGTATCCAAAGAAAAACCAAATTATTGTGAATGTGAAGACTATGTGGATCATTCTTTTATTTATTTTATCTCTATTAATTAATTAACCATGATCATCAGTCATTAATTAATTTTTAAATCATGGTCTGGCAGTTTGAATATTTTATGCGGCCTACCCGAATGTCATTTCTTTGGTATTGTTCGTCGAATCGTTGAGCTCCTTAAATGCCGAGTTGAGCTGCTCGGTTATTAACAAATGCGTGCACTGACTGGACAGCTAAACTCAATCTGGCTGGTTCTTTCCTCCGAAGACAATTTGAGACATCGATCTAAATGGTTTTCACATGATCTAAACAAGATTTTGTCTGGACTTAAGAGACTTGTGATCTCTGAATTTGTTTCGGCCTTTCTTCTCAGAGTAGTTAGATAGGAAACGCCGATCTCATCTAGTTTTAAAATAATTATGATCGACACATTGAGGTAATAATGTAGTGCGTAGAAGATTATTACCTCAATGGATCGACACGTAAAAGTGTTTGTACAAACCAACTTACAGAAATAAAATCATTTATCAAAGTACCTTTACCATTTCCAATATTCCAGGTACGGAGCTTGATACATACACGTTCACGTTTGTGTAGCCATAGCTTTGAACTTACTTCTATTGAATAAGTAAGCTTTTTAAAAATAACTTGTGTGCCTACCTATCTTCTGTCATCTGACTAAAGATACTCCTTGCAATTCCTGTTTTGATCACACTGCATGGGTAACTACTGGATCTTGGAACTTATGCCGAATACTAGAGGTAGGGAATTTATATGGGTATCTAATAAGGAGCTAGGAAAAGGGTTCCTTATAGAAATCCTCAAAGAAAACAAACAATACCGTTCCGTATATGAAGATATTATATTTTCAAAGAACATGTATTTTTTTTTATATTCAGCATAATTTCGGTCAATACAACTTGTGAAACAATACGACCCACTGTTATTTATATACCATTATATTAAGTAACAAGTAACTAATATCATTTACTTTAATACCGTAATAATTATTGTGACTGATCATACAATTCAACTACACACTTGAGTCAATACAAAAGGTTAATTCGCAGGTAGATGCGGTACGCCGAACAGAGAGTAATGATGGAAGGAATAGCCCAAACGATACGCGTCGACGGATTGTTGAGAGGGAACTAAAATATATTATCATCGAAGTAAAATGCCGTCGACGTACCGCATCTCCGCTATACATCCCGCCTACCGTACATATACATACTACATTCAGCGACCGTGTATAAAAGCCATAGAATTTGCCAACACTCTATAATTTGTGATTAAATAATATAACATTTTATATAAATTAGTGGGAGATAGAACAAGGAAGGATCTCAGCCTATACACTAAAGGACATTGGACATAACACAAGTACAAACTATACTTAATAGGTCATTTGATGCACTTAACTATAAACAATCTCAAGTTTTAAAGTATAACAATCGTTTTCAAAACCAAAACAGTCGACCAATGCCCCTTAATAGAAGTTAAAGTTTAGTTATAGAGAAAAATATGCGTATTTTCGATGTTTCTCTTTTTAAATTCTGGAGCGATAATCCAATTTATGAAAATGGGATTATTATCATTAAAAAACAATTGCTTAAAACAGCAATAAGCTTAAATGGCTTAAATACTTAACTAGATGTACAAATTATTATTTTATATCTGTAATTATATATAGATAAGTAACAACGTGTGGAATTTAAAAATATCTTTCACAAATTGGATTTCGTGTAGACACCGGTACTATTATTATCACAAATACAATACTGTTTCTTGTATAATGTTTTATTTATAAAAAGCTCAAAACACGTAAATATAAAATCACTCGTGAACGTGAGTAGTTCGATACCTGTCATAAAGGAAAATTGACGTCTTTTTATCCCACGGTTTATCATTTCATCGCTATCAGTCGAAGAGAGCGGACGTCCTTGCTCTTTTCACTAAGCAAACGAGGCTTTCGCTTAACAGAAAATATTTAATATTTTTACTTAGAATGTAAGGCAGTGCTTTTTGACATTGTACAAGCTTCTTGGCTCACGAAAATATCTCGAACACCGATCTCCTAAGAGGTTATGATTAATGAGTAAGAAGCTACGTTTTAACTTGTAAAATGATATGCAGACTGTCAGCATTGAATGTAATTTTTCATATATTTGTGCATGATATGTAAAAATTTATTGAAAAGTCTGCTAGTAACTTGTTGCAAAAGAATCACTAATTTTACATCAGTGTCTACTAATTGAAATTAACATTCCGCTAAACGAATCCCTAAGGCCGAAAGATTTGGGATGATAGAAAGTCCAAAATCCTTTTTAAGGTGAAAAATATTATAATAACTACTATTTTGTTTCTATACAACGTGTAAGAAAAACTTTCAAGTATTCCTGTGTGTTCTTTATTAGCCTAAGTCCTTTGAAGCCTGCGTCTTCTTTCTTTTTCTATCAGTTTACGGCTAACCCATCATTCGATCTATTCAATCCCATCTGGCCTTGATATCTAAACCATTTCATTTTCCCATTACTTTCGAATTTTTTACATGTTGTATGTAAACGAATATTTAAGTATATTTTGTATGTTAAAGCATTAGAACATTGATAGATTTGACTAGTATTAAGTTAAAAATAGACATCGAGTGTTCAACTATAATATCGGTAATTATTGCTCTAAAGTAGTTATACATCAACAAGTGCCGTATATAGACGATAGTATAAATCATTGGTTCCTTCAATCGTATGAGATAAAAATAAAATCTCTTACTTTAGAGCACGAAGAGGATAAAATACCGAGAGAGATAAAGAAAAATAAAACAAAAAAAGTAATAAATAAAAAAACAACTTAATTTATTTACAGAAAAATTAACATCTTTGGTATAAAAATTCGGTTTTATTTAGTCAGAAGTTGCAAGCGGGCGTTTTTTTTTGTTTTTATTTGGCAGAATGCTGGAGTGATAAGCGATGATGAGTTGGTAAGGTAGCAGTGATGGGTGACTAGTGCGTGATGATGGCTAAGGCCACAAACAGATTTACGTTTTGACTTAGCTGCGTTTGCCGTTAGAGCACTGTTGCTGGGATGTCCTCCTCCTGTGGTCATTAGTAAAATGTTAACTGATGTTTCTTTTTGGTACAATCAGATACAGAAAACCGTAAATGCAAATGAGAATATGGTTACAGTAATATTAATCTCAGAAAAGAAATCGGTCCCTCTTGTTATACTAAAGAATATTAAATTTAAAGCAACTCCTGTTACTCCGCAGTTATCATTGGGACATCAGTACTAATCTCATGTTCTTAGACAATTCCTTGCTATATCTTGGACCAACGCCAGAAAAGCATAGGAAACGATATCATGATTTAACTCTGTACTACCAAATAGTCGTAGACTTAAAAAAGGAAAAGTAGCTTCTCATTTGCATCAACGTAATATCTATATTTTCTGATACTGATTGTAAATTATCCAATCTCCAACCTTCTATGACACTTTAGTAGATAACTTGAGTATTACATATTCCTTATGACATACTTACGATTAAAAATATTAGGCAAGTCATAGCTGCTCTAAGTTTACTATACTCCTTAATGTTCTCGTTCTAATATAACACACTAGTAATTGCATATTTGTCTCTTCTAGTACAATTACTTTTTCGAATGGTTGTAACTCTAATGCCTTATGTATTTCTTTTTTCAATCCCAATCTTTTGTATTCCAATAGTTTTGACTCATCCATTCTAACGCCGTCGATATTGAATTATTTAATAAGTAAAGCACACACGCAAACACACTCTCATACATTTAGTAAATTGAGCAAAATTTATTCAAACTCTCAATCCTAAATTCCAAGTTGTCAATTTGGCTCTCCGAAATTCGTGAAGTCAATCAAGCATAAAGGTTTTTATAAAAATGATGAACAAAATGGCGATGGTCGCCATTCAAGATGGTGGACGCATTTTTATATTAGTCTTTAAGTTCATTAAGCCTTTTGTCGATTACATCTATGAGTTTAATAGGAAGCTTAATGAGGAAAACCATGCAGATATCAAAGCTTGTGTAAATCGTGATCTCAAAGTTTTCGTAAAGTTATAAAATTATTGGAAGAATTATTTTATTATTATGTGTTTAATCCATTCTTTCAAGTGGGTCAATTTTGGAGACTATGACTGCTTTTATAAAAAAAGTTCATTTATTTTCAGTTGAATGTCCAACCGATATAAGTATAACCGCAAGACTTGAAGTTGAACCATTTAGTTCTATTGGCTCCGTGACACCATCCACCACCATCGTGAAATGGAATTGTTATAGAAAAATAGTACCATAAAGGCTGAACGTATGAAAATTCATATGTCATCGGGTGAAAAATCTGACAAAAGGCAAGACCAAGATCTGCCGACACATATAGGAGCCAAGAACGCTACAAACGTTTTTGGAACTAAATAGAAAAGGTGCGTCACAGTCTCCCGCCATTACCCCCAACACAGCCCATACTAACCAAATTACAGCGGTATCGGTAACGGCATCACTCCATGCGTTATCACCATTCTCTATAGGTGGAGACTATACCCAAACAATTACATTGTCGTCGCAGGCTTGCAGCAGCTCGTCCGTGAGCGTCAGGTCCACTGGTAGGGAACCTTCGGTCGCTGGCTGGGTTGGTTCCGTGTACTGCTCCAGTTGTATGATGCGCTCGTTCTAGAAGGAATTGTTTGGACAGTTTGTGAAAATTTTGGGGTCGGAAGTTTAGAAGGGCAGTGAGTTGGGGTGTGGATAATATTTGAACAATGGCACAAGCATGTGTTGGAGCCGAAATTAAGGAAAAATGTAATTCTCTGTCTTGGGATACCACGTAGGACACGTCAGCTTTCAAAGCAAGAGTGAACGTATTTTGGATTCGCTGGTTCCATCATCCATTGCTTACCAGTTATAAGAAAAAGAAACCATTATCGAATGTCAGAATAATGATAGAAGTGGACAATATAGGAGAGGGTGTGACAATGAATGGGTCTTCTTGGTCACATAAGTTTAGTAGAATATAAGAATGATAAAATACCTAGGTATATAGAAGCAATCGATCAACGGAACCGATCGTAATGATAAAAAGATTAGTAAGGATAAGAAAATATTAGAGCAGATTTCGGTGTTCTTGTAAGCACAAATGGAAAAATCACCGTTTAGAGTACTCTGCTGCTCAGAAATAGTTTCAAAAAATCATCTTAGTCTATTTGAAAATAATTACCTCTGTCTTTAGCCTATTGAGCAGTCTGTCCCGCTCTGTCTTGAGCGTGTCGCATCGGTGCGTCTCGCTCTCGTCGAGCACACCCTTCATTTCGAGCTCGGCTATCTGAGAGTCTTTCTCGCTGATTGCACCTTCTAGCACGTCTTGACTGAAAAGAGAAGAAATAACATCAGTACCTGTTTATTTTTGCTCTAGATTTTCAGTTTATTTTTGAGTTGGTATGTCGGTCATGCTCACGAGTTCGGAGCTGAGAATAATTCAACCTTTCAAGACCGATGTTTCTAAATTATGCGCTGAAAAGTATCTAAATGTTGAAAGTTTAGGAATTGATGTTTAAATGTTAATAAATTTATAATTTATTTGAAATTGGTTTAAAGTTAAAAGCATTATGATTAATGGTATTAGTATGAAAAATTTAAATAAAATGAAAAAATCACCAAAGCAAAAGTGAACAGGGTCTTTTGTTTACGTTCATCCCACCGTAGACCACATCCAATGCTGTGCAAGTGAGGTCAGGAGTCGTCAAATTCCTTTTTTTTCTACCTTTGCTGTCCCGTGGTTTGACAAGTTTAGGTCAAATTGTTCTAGCCAATCTCCCGCAATAGCTTCGGACTCTCTTGACGACGACGCCCTTTGTCTACCACTGCGTCGACTCTGGCCCATCTGTATTTTGTGCATTCGAATATCATAAAAACAATTTGGTACTTACACGAGGTGCGATAGTTGTCGCAATATATGGTCCCTGTTATTCTGACAGTGTTGCAGTGCGTCTTCCAGCTGCTTCAAGCGCTTCAGCACTGAAGAGCAAGTCTCGCAGTTCATCGCTGAAGCGTTCTGAAGCGAACGGATGCGTTGTTCCATTTTGCCCATCTGAAGAAAAATAGAATATGCTTTACCTATTAGAAACATTATTTAATTACTTGAAATAACCCTGCAAAATGATTCAAGCAAATCAAATACATGTTGGTGAATCAATGGTTCTGAACTTTTCTTTTCAATACACAAAAGAATTTAAAAATCAAAAAAATTGTGTGGTGAACTCTAACTTCTGGAATACCTAATCATTAAAGAAATCAGAAATCTTTAAAAAAGTTTTGCCACCGCAATGAACATAATAGATTTGACTCCACTAACTCGACGTAGGCCTAAGGAAAAAATTCTGCAAAAAAGTAAAGAATAACTAAAACAAGTCTTACCTTGCGCAAGGTTTCAATTCTCCTCTGTTCTTCTTCATAGAATACTTTCTCTCTTTCTGCCGCTATCAAAAACGATTCTTTCAAAGCGTCCTCTAACTCCAATATTCTCTTATCTTTGCCTTCTCCTGGATTCGTCACGCTTTTCTTATTCACAATTTGTTCCAAATCATTGATTCTTTCATCTTTGCTTCTTACTACTGCAAGCAACTGTTCAAACTCTGCTATATTGTTGTTCTCTCTTAAAGCCTCTTCTAGGATCGATATACATCGTTGCTGTTCTATTAGTTTGGAGTTCTTAATCGCCATTTCTTTCGTCAAGTCGGATATCTTTCTCGACAACTTACTTATGTTTGGTGGATCTCTCTTCTTGTCTCTACAGTGTAACATGTCTAAGTCATTGTCACTTCTGCTCAACCTGCACTTGTCAAGCCTATCCACTACCTTACCACTCTTTTGCAACTCGAAAAAGCTCTTACTCCGTTTAATATTATTCATTTCTGGCCCATCTGGCATCTTTAGCACTTCTGATAATATAAGCGATGATTCGTTCAGCTCTATCTCTAAGTCTATTACTTTCATTTTGCTCTCTTCCAACTTTGCCTTGAGCATGTCTTTCTGTGAAAGAGTGCTCTCTAGTTCTCTCATGGCGTCTAGCTCGCTTTGTCTCGCGCGCGTCAGATCCTACCGTGTGGGGTCGAAAGATGAAAATAAATAACAAACAAAAGAAAAAAACAATAAAAACGAATAAGTTTTACTTCAACAACAAAATTTTCATCAACAATATAAACTCAAATAAACTCGAGAAAGGTCAACATAGATTTCGTTTTATTTATAGTTCATGATAGTTCGCATAACAAGATTGAAAGCAGGGTAACATCGACTATTGGACAACTTACTCGATCTATCTAGATACATGTTTACTTAACAGTTTTACAATATTGTATTTTTTATTACTTAAAAAATAATTCCCGCTGAACACCACGATTATTTATTTGTTTTTAAACATCACTTAAATTATCGCTAAACTAATAATTATCGTTATTGTGTGCAGTTACAATGTACGAGGGAGGAGACTCGTACGTCCGGAGTCCAACAAGAGATCAATATTATTATCTGAACACTTTGTTATAAATATTCAATATACGTAAATATCGATAACATTACTTAATACGAAATTGCGTTTGTAAAGCTTACGTGTGATATTGTTACCGAAAGACGTGGAATGGATGTCGCTGACGGCGTTAGAACGACACTCAAAGAAAACGTTTTAAAAGAAAAGAGCAAATAAATTAACGACAGTCTTGGTGCGAAGGACTAACTTAGAAAAAGCTTTTGAGGAAGCCAGCGGGTCCGGCCTGCGTGGAACAGAAAATGTTAGTTGGGTTAGTACATGCACATGTTAACATTATTGTAGCAGTCAAAGCTTCAATTTTCGAATTATAGAAATCGATGGGAGACTTTGAAGACCATTTTTCAAAAAATCAGCCAGTAACGAGTTACTTGGGCGTTTCCATATTCTTTTAAAACTTGAAATGCGAAATTTAAATTATGATACTATATTATAGGGTAATTTATTAATTCTTCATTATTTACTTTTCATGCTGTATTATCATTCAAAGATTCACTTTTCGTAGTTAATTCTGAAGTTCTGTATATTTCATTTAATTTTTTCAATTGCAGTTATCCCTAAACAGTTCTTTAGGTTAGTATTTAGATTGCTGTGTACTTATGCAATATGCTTTGTTAATTTCGAAACTTAGGAAGATATGATATGGTTTAGCAATAATAACATAAATAGCAAAATATACCTCTTCTCTTTGTGCTTGTGCTTGCTGCTGACTTTTCATTTTGGCTTGAAGATTTCTAATAGACCTGGAAACAATATTTTTATTGTTAATACGTATTACATCAGAATCAGAAAGAAAATAGTCTTTCTTTTTTTAATAAACAATAGGCTCGCGTTTGGCCACTATCTTACCTGATGGTAAGCGATGATGTGGCGACGGTAATGCACGCTTGCTTAGAGATATCAACCTTTCTAACCAAGAATTTAGAGGTAACACTATTACACGCATGAAAGTTTGAAATGAGGTAGCTTGGGAGAAGACCTCGTACAGTTTACAGGAATTCATTGGAAGGGAGACACACATTACATCCAGACGACTGCTATACTACTGGTATAGCAGTCGTGTGGATGTTTCTTGACTGATCAATTATAATGATGATGACTCACAAGTTAGACCAACAACCTGGTAAAGGTCCCAGGAGTCAGCTTAAAGCGAAAATCACAGGCCCGTCACCAGGTCGACATTACATCGGCTGGGAGGGCTCTAAACCGACTGTCATTTAAAGAGTTTGAGAGTTGTTACGGTAGTCAGAAGCCAGAAAATATGACACCAGTCTTGCCAAAAAGTACCGTGTTACCCAGTTACTGGGTTGTGGAGGCCAGACAGTTAGTCGCTCCATGTATAACGCTGGTACTCAGTTGCATCCGGTTAGAATGGAAGCGACATAGTTGGGTAAAAGCTAGGCAGATTGGTAAGATGTAAGTGTATACTGACTGTTGCAACTCCATGATCTGCTTCTCCTTCTGCGCCTGCTCTTCTTGCGACATCTGCACCAACTGCAACAACCGCTCAGTCTCGGTAGTCAGCCGCGCTGCCTCTTCCTTGGTCTGCGTCAGCTGTTGCTTCAGTGTGTCCGCGTCCTTCTGCGAGTCTGAGAGCTTGCGGTTGAGGTCAGATACCGCTGCTGTGCTGCCGCCGGCCTGCATAAGTTAATGAAACTTGAAGAACAAGTTGAATCTAAAACTTGTTAATCTTAATAGCCTAATTTGTTCAAAATTAATTTATTTAACAGAAGTTAATATTTTCTGTGAATAGGGACCTTGCTAAAACTATTTGTTTTTCATGTATTTGTATAAGTTCACATGTGCGATTTATTTTGATCTCACCTTCCTCAAAGAAGCTTCCATTTGGTCCATTTGCTCTTTTCTCTTCTTTAGCTGTCGATCTAATTCCGCCAGCGCCTTCTCCTTCTCCTCCACGTCTTTCCTCTTGTTCTCTACAGTTCTCCGTTGTTCTTCAAACTGTCTCCTCGCATCGTCCAACTTTTTAAATTCCTCTTGCAGTTGCTTCTTAGCTTGGGCTGTGTCTTCCCCAGCTTTGGCGTTTTGCGCGCCCGCAGTCTGAAGCTTCTTCGTCGCCTCTCGAAGATCGAGCTGTCCCCGAAAATAGTACCGTTAACACAATAGTATTTGCATTTTGCAACAATAGCGTCGTACACTCTTACATAAAGCTTGAAAAGCTATACTTATGAATCGCAAAATCCAATCCACAAGCCATAATTTATCTTACAAGAACTCCGCAAAATATATTTCAGTTGCAGCCAAATAATTTTACGACGACAAAATATATTTATTGAGATGAACAAACAATGATAAAATAACTTTGCAAATATACACAGTACAGTAGCGAACGGCTGAAAAAAGATAAAAATTAACAGTTCTTTTTACAATGAAGCGTTTATTGCAATTTTCTTGCACCCGACATTTATTGCAACCGTAGAGAGGGTTGCATTCGGTGCGTTGTGAAAAATGTATGGTGCAACAATTTGCTCGTCAACACAAATACATTCCATGATATTTCTTCAAGTCATGATGAAACTAATAAAATAAATACGAACAATGAGGGGTTGGAGGATGCCCAGCGGGCCGTGGGTGACATGCTACACTATACAACGACACGATGGCGACCGGCGATGATCCAACAAAAACATGAACATCCAAATAAAACATCTACTCGACACCGGTGCAATGATAGAAGCGGACAACGTACACTCGCTGCAGTTCAATCAAGTTTGTGTTGACACAATGGAAAACATTCTTAAATTTATCGTAGAATCCAATTTTCCCAACCAGCTTTTTATTTCATACGATCCTCCACCTATAGGACACAATCACTGTAAAATTTATGATTTCCTGTGCTGTTGAGTGCAGGCACAAAAGGAAAGTGATTTTTTTTCAGCAATTCTATCAAGAATCTACCACTAATCATGCAGGTGATTCAGATTGTAAGTACATGCAGTAGCCCTGCCGTTAACGATGACGCTTTCATTATACTCAAGTAGTGATATATGGGTGGGATAGCTTTTGGTTTTGCGAGGATTCATCACTCACGATTTATTACCACAGCTAACTCAGTGCCAACCAGCGTTAAACTTCACCACAACACAAGTTGATATTCCGTACAGAATCGCTAGTTAATTATAATAGCTTGCCCAGATACGATATGCATATAACAACTGTAACCACATCATTTTGGGCTACGTCCATCAGTGCTCATCTGTCGGCTGAATGGTTATGATGGTGATACTTATTTTGTCTGCAGGTAAATTATAATAACTGGTTGGGATAACTGGAAATTCTTTTGAAATCAAACTCTCATTGACAGAAAGAATAGCTAACAATATATAAGAAAAATGGTTTTTATTCATAAAACGTAAGTAAAACTCGATTGAACCGGTCCCAGCTTGGGCTTGTCGCCGGGCGATCCTCCAACTGACCTGGCTCTTCTCCAATTCTTGGACAAGCATCTCGAGTTGCGCCTGGCATCGTTCCCGTTCCACCGCGTGCGACCTGGCCTCAGCCTGCGCTGCGGCTAACGCCTCTGCACCTCCCCTTGATCCTGCCTGCAGCTGCTGTTGGGCAGCGTGGAACTGCTTCTCCAAGTTCTGCATACGCTGCTGGCATTCAGCCAACGCTCGTTCCGCCTGAATCGCCTTTGCTTTCTCCTGTTCAACCGCAGCGCGCCATTTATCGATCTCTCCAACTTTCTGCGCCTCTTTCTCGGCTTTTTCTGCTCGCTGTCTGATCGAGTCCTTTTCTTTGGTGACGGATTGGACTTGTTGTTGTAGTTTAGCGATCTCGCGGTCACGGCTTTCGATGACGTTCTTAGCGCCACTGTTCTGTTCCTGCGCCATTTTACGCTGTTCTTCTTTCACTCGCCGTACTTCCTCGCGTTGCTTTTGTAGTTCGGTTTCCGAAGCATTCAGTTCGCGCTGGAAATTCACGAGCATGTCTTGAGACTTTTCTAACTGTGCGACGAGTTGGTCGCGCTCGATTGTCAGTTGTTTCGTGTCGGCTTCTAACTTAACGATTTGCTTTTCTATGGCGTCTGCTTGTTTGTCTCTCTGCTCCAATATTGATGCCATCTTTTCCCTGTCGCGAACAGACTGAGCAAGTTCTTGCTGAATTTTCCCTAAAGTCTCCTGCGTGCGATGGTCAATGTTTCTCTGTTGTTGGTCCACGTTGAATCTCATGTTGTGTATCTCTTGTAGCAACGCATCTCTCTCTTGCTCAACATGTCTCATCTCAAGGATGGTTCGTTCAAGGCGCTCATGCATTCGACCAAGTTCGTTCGTCATCCTCTCATATTCGACGCGCGTTGACTCATTAGTCTCCTGGTATTTCGAGAGATGCATCTGTGACTTTTCTAGTTCCTTCGCTAAGCGGCCGGCCTCCATTTCGGTGGAATCTCTCGCTTGGATTGCTTTCTCAAGTTTATCACGAAGACGCTCGATTTCAAGCCTGTCTTCGGTCCTCGCCTTGTCTCCAGCGACCGCTTGTAATTTCATTCTCTCAATCTGTTGCAGTTCTCCTTTAAGTCGTTCGTTATCCTTATCCAGTTGTTCTGACCGCAGTTTCAGTTTCTCGCATCGATCTCTAAATTTCTCGCACTCAATATGAGCGCGTTCTAGGTCTGCTCGTTGCTTTTCTAACGTGGCGCTGAGTTTGGTGACTTCGCTCTTGGATAGTTCCAGTTGTATGTTCATCTCGTGTAGCTTGGTCTCTGCCTGCTCCTTCTCAGCCTGTAGGCGTTGGATGTCGGCCTGTGCTGCCTCGTACCGTTCGTGTTGCTTGTCGAGTTCCGCTTGTACTCTGTTCAGTTCGTTAGTCCACTTGTCCTGTTCGAATTGGTATTTACCTCGGACTGCTTCGGCGCGTTCGAGCTCCGAGCGCAGACGGGATGATTCTTCTTCTGCCTTGCGCGCTCGCTCCAGGTCTATTGTGGTCTTCTCTAACCGAGCACGCAGTCGTTCCACCTCCAACTTAGTCCTCTCATGTTCTTCCTTCGTGTCGTGGTACTTTCCGTATCGCGCCGCGTATCGCTCAGCTTCCTCTCGTGCACCGCTTGCGTCTTGCTTCACCTTATCCAGTTCAGCTTGCACTCTCCTCAGTTCAGCCGCTACCTTGTCGTGTTTGTCATACATTTTCTCTAGTTCTACTTGCACTCTAGCCATTTCTTCCTGCGTTTTTTCATTTGAAGCCTGTGCCTTACCACACTGTGTCATTGCCCTGTCATATTCGAATTGTAGACGCTCATTATCTGCCACTAATTTCTCTTTTTCGGCCTGATACCTTCTGAGTTCGATTTGGCTCTTTTCGTAACGGTCTCGCACCATTTCGATGTCGACACTTAACCTATCCATGTCTTCCTTGGCTTGTTCTTCCTGTTCTTTAGTCCTGTTAAGTTGGAGAGAAGCCCTATCGTACATTTCTTGTAATCTAGCGTATTCGTCTTGCAGTTTGCGTTGGTCGTCTTTTGCTTTTGTCGCTATATGCGCATGTTTCTCGAATTCCATTTCAATGCGATCTTTATCTGCTTCTAATATGTCTATCTTGTTCTGAAGGCGGTAGATTTCATTTTGGGACCTGGAAAAAGCAAAAAATATACTCGTAAAATGCAATATAAAGTTTTTTTACATGCCAGGACAAGACTTCACCACCAACACAAGACGACATGTAAAAGAAAGAGTACCTGTCATACTTCTCAAGCATTTTTTCATATTCTTTGTGCGCAGTCTCCTTTTCTTCGACTGTTTTCTGTGTGGAATAGAGCGCTTTGTCTAGCTTTTCTTTCAATATTTCAAGCTCGGTTATGGCATCGTCTCGTTCCATCTGCAAACAAGAAATAAATCGATTTTATTTTATTACACATCGCTATCAAGGTCGGAGACTCTACACTCAAAGTTGTAGGTGACTATGTCTACCTGGAACAAACGATCCAGTTGGGTAGGGCCAACTTCGAGAAAGAGGTCAACAGTCGAATCCGAGTCGACTGGGCAGCGTTCGGGAAGTTCTGCGGTATCTTCTCATCCAACTTACCACAGTATCTCAAGACGAAAGTCTATGACCAGTGTGTGTTGCCAGTGAGACACATATGGCACTGAGACGTGGTCGCTTACAATGGGCCTCATCAGAAAGCTTACAGTCACTCAAAGGGCAATGCAGAGGGCGATTTTCGGTGTTTCTTTGCGTGATCGAATCAGAAATGTAGAGATCCGCAAGAGAACCAGGGTTACGAACATAGCCCGAAAAATTGCCAAACTTAAGTGGCAGTGGGTGGTGACGATGCGTTGGAAGGCTTCCGACCAGATGGACCGATGAATTGGTGAAGGTTGCGGGGATCCGTTGTTTGCGAGACGCACGGGACCGGTCAATGTTGCGACGCTTGGGGGAGGCCTATGTCCAGCAGTGGACGTCTTTCGGCTGATATGATGATGATGATGACACATTACTCATGACTAGTTATAGCTTTTATTGTTGCTATAACTAAATAAAAATAAAAATGTAAAACGAATATATCGTGCTATAAAAGCATGGGTTTGTCATTCAAGGGATAAAAAGATAATCGCTTGGCGTATTAGCATTTTGTGCTAAAGAGACATTCTTAGCTTATTTTCAGTCTGTAGAATGCAGCTATAATTATCTGTATGACATCTGATAAAAATAGTTATTCTTTTGTATTTATTTATTTATTTATTTATTATATGCTTTATTGTACACCTTAAAATACAAATATAACAAAAAAACTTAAAATTAATACAAATACAATGGGCGGCCTTATCGCATAGCGCGATCTCTTCCAGGCAACCTGGTATGGACAGTAATTTTCTGGACTTGAAGTGGGGTTGTCGTTGGTGTGACATTAACATAGTCTATATACTATAATTATAATAGATACACAGATAAATACATATGCTACGTAATGGAATGTTTGTAATGGATTCAATATCTTAATTTTATCACATTTTGATCTTATTAGGATTTGAGTGATTAGTATTTGACTAAGACCCAGTTCCTCGAAATTTGACCTAGCTTCTTAATCTTAAAGACCATCTTCACCGTCGTCTCTCCTATTGCAGGTCTGCTTAAAAGAAATTTCTTTTGAAAGCTTTGTGCTTTGAACCTGCTCCTTTGTGCTTTTCTATATGTGTATGTTCTTTCGGTATGAAGAGTTAGTGTGCCCACATCCATCCCATCTCTCTCACCGTGAGTTTCTGGTGCTGTTGATGCGCCTTCTCCCACCTCTCTCTAAGCACGTCAAGCTCAGTGGTGGCACTGTCACGGTCCCTAGCTGCCCTGTTGGCTGCAGCAGCCGCCGCTTCGGCGCGCTCGCGACAGCTGGCTGCCTCGGCGAGTGCAGCGTCGCGTTCTTTTTGGATTCGTGCTACTAGTGCCTGTAAAAGAATGGGTGATTGTAGGGGCTATGATTACTTGTTATCATATATTTTTTTCAAATGGTTCGGGCTTAGAAAAAGTGGACAGGACTTTACTTATTCTTTGGTACTTCCAATAAAGTTTGCTCAGAAACATTAAATGATAACAGTTATGATTATTTTACGACTGAATGTTACTTTGATATTTGGCAGCAAATCTATGCTTAGATCGTTACCAGTGTATTACTGGTGGATGAACAGGATAAACGAATATTTTAAGACTATTTTTAGGGTTCCGTACCCAAAGGGTAAAAACGGAACCCTATTACTGAAACTCCGCGGTCCGTCTGTCTGTCTGTCTGTCTGTCTGTCTGTCACCAGGCTGTATCTCATTAACCGTGATAGCTAGACAGTTGAAATTTTCACAGGTGGTGTATATCTGTTGCCGCTACAACAACAAATACTAAAAACAGAATAAAATAAATATTTAAGGGGGGCTCCAATACAACAAACGTGATTTTTTTGCCGTTTTTTACGAAAATGGTACGGAACCCTTCGTGCGCGAGTCCGACTCGCACTTGGCCGGTTTTTTTTTTAAAACGGATCTGCCCTTCAGTACCTACATTTGTATTCGCATAACTCGAAAAAAATTAAGGATTATTTCGATAGTTAAAATCTTTTCTAGCTTTAAGAAGTTTTACCTTCTGAAAGTATGTCATTGAAGAAAAAATTATGTGTAGACAATTTGTCATAGATTTCAGTTACTGTAAGTAATCTAGCAAACAAATTGTTGCGATTATTTTAATTTGACGAAAATTTACATCTAAATTAGGGAATTAAACAACTAATCATTCGTAAAATAATCAGTGTTAGTCAACGAGCTACGATTTACCCAATGTACCGTAGTAGTTGAAACCAAATTACGGGAATCAATAAGCCGAATATTAAATCATGATCCTTTGACATTCCAAATGAGTCATTATATTAATTGGATACGCTTTAGTGACACGGCGGCTTATCGAACAACATTTCATAGTAGATGAAATACCGATTACTCACAAACTCACAAGTCGTATTGAGAATATAGTTACCAAGTCACTCCACGTAGGCTTGAGTTCGTTGGCAGGATTCCACTGAACTTACATGTCAAGCAGATATGAAGGAATAGTCGGCTAGCTTTACTAGCAATAAACATGGCTGAAGTTGCCAAATACTAAATAAAACCTGTCGTATTGCTTGACGATTGTTTGTCGTGGTGGACCAACTTGATACAATCGCGACTGGTATATTGCTGTAATGATATTTCATAATTACAATTTGACTTTCTTGATTTTTATTAATAATATTTTAAAATATAATTGACTGTTTTCAATTTATTTTAATGTATAATTGAGTGATTTGTTTTTATTTTGACATTTTTTAACTGTTTAAGTTTGTTTTATATTTTACTATGATTTTATTGATTGTTTTTTTTTTACTTTCTTTTAATGATTTTATAAATGTTATTTTGACGGTTTTAACCCTTATTCACAAATTGACTGCTTCGAATGTATTTTGGACATTTTAACTGAATCTGACTATTAATATTATTATTTTTTTCTCTCCACCTTATTCTATTAATTGGATAATTATTGTTTTATTTGTTTAATTTTTGCATGCCAAATTTTGGGCAGAATGTATGGCTCAACTGTTCTAACAACCCATCATCTTATTTTGTATACCTTCATTCCAGCAAATAAATAATTTGATTTGATTTGACTTGATTTGATTGCGTCCGCAAGTACATAATTTATTTTTATAGAAGGTTTTTGGGATTTTGAGACTGTTTTGTTTTCAATTTAATGTTGAATTTTTATTGTGGTTTAATTGTATAGGCCTGGTTTTAAGGTAGTGGGTAAAATACTACTTATTCGTTTGATGTGTGTTTTTTTATCATAATTATAGTTATTTTAAAAGTAAATATTAATATGCAACGGTTCTAGATATTTTCAAACAGGATCTAACTTCAAGAGCAGAAAACGATGTAAGAAAATAATATTCTCAAGATAATTTTACTAAATACTTTCTAGATGAACAAGATAGTGAAATCGATATTTAGAAAAAGCTGTTCGCCCAAATATGCCACGAACATTTGCGAGACGACGTATCAGATCTAAAATAAAATCCAACTATAAAACGAGACGAGTTGAACGAACCACCAGTAAACAACACAAAACCTATCATGCTATCAGTCTGTCCGATCAAAATACAATATAGCGACAGAGCAATGCTTTAAAATTGATCAGAAAATGTACAGCAGAAGCTACCAGGCTAAGTGGAAAGCTGATTTCAATCCAATTCGAGCGATAACCGATCGAATGCGACTGATACTACCGAACCGACCAGAATTTGGGTCAGTGATCTACTATTTTTGCCTTCTACATAAATATTTTACACTAGACAATACAACAGAAACACAATAGCACGGTGTAAATAAGCCATTATACGGCAAACTTTAGTAAAGCAAAATGAACATAGAATTTCTATATAGCTGTAACGTTGTAAATTTTAATTTGAGTTAAAACTATGTTCGGATTTCGGCATTCTGCAGTTTCAAATAACGGATTTTGGTATGCCGTTGAGCGAATAAAAGCGTTGCCATTCCTCCAAGTTATTTCATGTGACGTCACTAGAAATGTTGTTGCTTTTCCCGGACCGTGGGATTATCATTTAAATGCAAGTTTATAAAGTATGGAAGCTCTCGGCTATTTTCATCGCATCTTTGAAGATATGACTTTATTCATTCATATACTTTTATATTTTTGTTTTCCTGTACTGGGACTCGTGTAGCACGTAATTTATTATTAAAGCCCGTCAGTCTGTCCCTGTGGTATGACGGTCTCAGATTGACGAATATTATATTTAGGTATATGCTTTGAATATATTTCTTATCTTTTTCTTTCCATGGAGAGCCTCAGTAAAATGCTCGATGATCTCAGTAGAGCTTCCGAAAGAGTGGGTCTTAAAATGAACATGGACAAAACCAAGGTAATGGTGATGCCCATGTAACACCCACTCCTATCAAGATCGGAGACTCTACACTCGAAGTTGTAGACGATTATGTTTACTTGGGACAAACGGTCCAGTTGGGTAGGTCCAACTTCGAGAAAGAGGTCAACCGGCGAACCGACTCGGCTGGGCGGCGTTCGGGAAGTTGCGTGGTATCTTCTCGTCCAATTAACGGCAGTGTTTCAAGACAAAAGTCTATGACCAGTGTGTGTTGCCAGTGATCACCTATGGGACCGAGACGTGGTCGCTCACAATGGGCCTTATCAGAAAGCTTAAAGTCACCCAAAGGGCAATGGAGAGGGCTATGCTCGGAATTTCCTTGCGTGATCACGTCAGAAATTATGATATCCGCAGGAGAACCAAAGTTACCGACATAGCCCGAAGAATTGCCAAACTTTAGTGGCAGTGGGCAGGGCACATTGCTCGCAGAAGGTATGGCCGATGGGGCCGAAAAGTTCTGGAATTTCGACCGCGAACCGGAAGACCATACGTTGGAAGGCCTCTCACTAGGTGGACCGATGACCTGGTTAAGGCTGCGGGCAGGCGCTGGATGCGAGACGCACGGGATCGGTCAATGTGGCGACGCCTGGGGGAGGCCTATGTCCAGCAGTGGACGTCTTTCGGCTGACAATAATGATGATGATGATGATATTTCTAAGTTCATTCATTTTACAAAGATCTATCCTTTATATAATCCATCTGTATTATTTACTAGCTGTTGCCCGCGGCTTCGCTCCCGTGGACGGTGGTCGGTGCGGGGTGCCGCAGAACCCGTTTTCGGGATTAAAAAATAGCCTATGTCACTCAGGAATAATGTAGCTATCTAATGGTGAAAGAATTTTCGGAATCGGACTTTCAAATCGGTCCAGTAGTTTCGGAGCCTATTCGGTACAAACAAACAAACAAAAAAATCTTTCCTCTTTATAATATTGGTATAGATAACATTGCATCGCTTTACTTTTGTGTTTTGTGTTTTATAATACATTATTACGTATGCATATTTACTATTCTATTCATAAATGGGTTGTTGAATTTAAAAAAAAATACGATTTTTTTTATGTATTTCGAAACTTTACATATCTTAAATTATATTGTCGTTTCAAAAAACTCTTAAATAATTTTTTTCAATTTATTATAAGCAATTGAAAATCGATAAAATTTTGAAAAGAACCACGTGACTACAAACGGACCACAATTGGTTGCCATGTTGGTGACGTCATAACGTTTAAGGAAATCATGACAATATAGTGTCAACTACACGTAGATTGACTAAAAATATCCGAAAATGAGTGCAAAAATATTATTAAACAATAAATTGTATTTAGTCATGTGTGATAAAGGATTTATAAAGGCTAGTGTCGATAATATACCCACCTGATGGAAGATTTGGAAGTTTTGAGCATACATAAAGTAGTCGTAATGAATAATACGTGAGAGTGGACCGGTATTAGTTAATGTTGTTTACCAGGTACATTAGGAAACATAATTGTCATAATGTAATCGTTTTTACATATGGGTAGGTGATATTGGTGTAAAATAAAAGTAATGAAACACGATTGGGGCGTAAATTTGACTTTGGATATCAAAAAACTTCATTAGATACCACTAAATATGATACACATAGTTACACATATAATTTTCGGTAATTCCCATTATTTACATATCCCTTAATAGAGGAGCTCGTGGCTAAATAATAACAGCCGCACTGTTTGATCATCAAGGTTAAGCTACGTTTGACGAGGTCGGTCCGTGGATGGGTGACCATTTCAACAAACCGAGTTTCCTCCGTGCCTCGGAAAGCACGTTAAGCCGTGGGTCCCGGCTATCATTTGAAGATCTTTGACAGTGATTACGGAAAGTCAGAAGCTTGAGATCTGACACCAGTCTTGCCAAGGGGTACCGTGTTACCCAGTTACTGGGTTGTGGAGGTCAGATAGGCAGTCGCTCCATGTAAAACAGTGGTACTCAGCTGAATCCGGTTAGACTGGAAGCCGACCCCAATATAGTTGGGAAAAGGCTAGGCAGATTGACAATATCTCTCAATAATATTGAACACTAATGTCTATATTATATATTTACAAACACTAAAAAGTTTGTAGAAAAGAAACGTGAAAATATTAACTTGGTAGATTTTCGTTACACTAATTCTTCAGTAAATATCTCATACATAAGTCGACCGATTTTTACAATTCAAACTGAAATGTTAGTTTTACGCCTATATCTGTCATTTAAGTATAAAATAATGAATATATCACCATAAACAAAAATCATGTTTTCAAGTTACGTAATTATACAACAATGTCAACTTTGCTCGAAAGTTTCCTTAAAAATTTACTATTCTCAGTCTTTAATGATCAAAGTAAGAATTTAATACGAATTTAATACCAAATTATAACAAGATAACAACAGAATTAACACATTATATGTAATTGGAATCTAGTTAGAAGTAGAACACTGCTCAAATTTAGTAGATTGCTAGGTACTAGGCTATTGCGCGAATCACATATAATTGGGATCTTTTTGTAGTATTCGTACATAATGGTACGAAGCAAGCACGATAACTTTTAAGGTTCGATATTGATGGTCAATATATTCGATATTCATCAATATATTGACGATAATAACAATATTGAATCGGTTAAAAGTCAAAACACATTATCAGCGATGTGCTACAATGAGTAGAAATGAACGTTGTGACGTCACACGGGCTCGGTTTTGTTCGGCAAACTATCGGGGTGTTTTCGGTACTGGATTCAAAAAAATATTTTCAATTGGATTTTACTTTGTAATTAAGGTGAAAAAAAAAAACTAAAAATAGTTTTGTATGGAAACTTATATATGATCTTTTCATTTTTAACAAAAAAAAAATTGGTTCAACAAACCAATTACAGTTATGGATAATTCTGAACATGGCTCTCCATAAACCAAGAATCAAGATCTGTATGAAGACATGTCGCCTGATAAACTAGGAAATGTATTCGTATATCATTAGGAAGATAGGGTAATTACCAATCATTTACGACCACTAGTTCCACCCTATGCAAACAAGAGGCAATAAAACCCGAAGATTATGCCGTCCTATTTCAATCTCAGATCAATGTAGCCAACATTAATAATACTGGCATAATGTCGGGAGATGTTACATAAGGCTGAGTCTAGACAGACGGGCGCCACTCAAGTGGACTTCTTTCCAGTCATGATTTATATTGGGACATTGCGGTGGTGAGCGAACTCATTGAGATCGAAGCACAGTGAATAATTTGTTTCGGGATTTTCTGTGTCATCGGACTGTGTGCTCTGGGAAGAAAATGCAGTAGGGTCGTCGTCTGCATGTCTGTTTTTATTGATAAAGTTTTGTCATTCAACGTATTTTATTGAGACGTTCCAGCGTACCTACTATTACCGCAATAAAGATATCGAGAATTATCATCAGAATAAATTCAGAAGATACATTTCTGATATCAGCTACAAAACTTGTAGTACAAAATGATTTAACTCATATTTATTAACAAATGAATTTTATAAGGAATATTTTGAATAACATATTTCAAAATCTGTTGATTGATATTCGTCTCGATAAAGGCTTCAGTTCGCGTCTCTGGGAGTCTTTATCGTAGCAAGCAAAATTTGCCTAAAAGTAAAGTCTTCAAGAAATGATAGCATAGTCCTACTTACTATTAACGTACCAAAACATAGAGCTCAATTCGGAAAACAATAATCCGCCAATGGTTTACGCTCATAAAACTAATTGGCCAGTTAACAACGCCGTAAAAGGCACAGATAGAGCTGTCTGTTTGTCCGAAGTACAAACGTTTCCGTCCAATTTGCATATCGTTTGTGTCAGCCGTGAAACAAAAGCTTCATGGATTTCCATTCAGACTACGCTTGGAAACCATGTTTCTATCAATTTTGATTAAACAAAATTCTAAAAAATTGTCTTCTATTTCACATTTTATTAACATACTCTGGCGAGTATAAAGAAACTATTCATAAAATTCTCTCAAACGCTAACAGAACTATTTTTATGTAAAAATTCTTTGGCACATTTTTCTGAGAAAATGGATCAAATTCTCGTGGTTATCTGTCGTAAATATGGACTTGATTTTCGCAATAAGAATACTGGTATAATAAATTATTATTTCGGTCTCTCTCAGATTAAGTATAGCAATATCGAAGAGTCTGATATTTTATGAGTATCAAAGCTTGTTTCTTCAATACTGATGACAGGTTTATCAATATTGCGTTTCGTATTTATTATTCCAACGAAATAGTTAGAAAAGAGCATTGAATTCTAAGCAAATAATGTTACAGCATGCAGATTTTCGGAGAAAAAAATCATAAATTGCAAAGGAGAAATTCCTGGCATTAATTTCAACGTTTACAGACCATGTACCACGAATTTTCATCAACATATACCACCACATATTTGACTCCTGAATCAATGTAGCTACCCAGAATAGCATAGTTCTAAATTATTGAATAGTTTCCATATTTAGGTTCGTCGAATATACTCAAAGTTGAATTTTATAATAGAGCCGGAGTCTCGGCTACATTTAACCTTTAAATTTTCAACTGCCTTCATTAAGTATTCAGTTGTTTCCGTTTACGTACTCGCGTTTCAGTTCGACATCCCCCTGCAGTTAAGTGAACACGGTATCACGCTATTTTTGAGATTAACATTAAAAATGGGGTTTTGTATTTTGATTCAGTTAGCACTTTATGGTTCTATCTGTACTTACTCATTGCTAATTTTCTACTTAATTAGATATTTTCAAAGCATTATTAGCCAGTTAATCTTTAGATTTAACATTAATATTATTTATTTACATCATATATTATTCACAGCTACCATTTACAGAAGCGTTTTCTTCTTCTCTTGTATTCCCCCTTATGTCATTAGCTATACATTAAATCTCTTGTAAAACTTGACTAATTAGGCCGAAATCTGCTCTTAATTCACACCCAGCTTGGAAAAAAAGACACAAAATCACATCATCATCACATCTTACCTGAGACTTCTCATACTTGTCGTGGAACCTATCGGCCTCCAGTTGCGCAGTGTCTCTCTCCTTGCCGAACCTGGCTGACATGCCTAGAGCCTTGTCCAGCTGAGACTGCAAGGATTCGAAGTCGTATGCTTGCTTCTCGCGATCCACTTGACACTGTGACAAGGAAAAAGATTTTAGTGTCAATTTTAAAACTTTCGAGTACAGTAGGACGTATTCAGCGCAGTTTCATTATAGGGCAAGTTTATAATATGCATGGTCCAAAATGACATATAAAAGTTTGTAGAACATTTTACTTTACGCCTAATATTGACCTAGTAACTATCAAGTTGGAATTCAAAACGGTGACTAAATCTACCTAGCTACGGTACCTGAGGTAGGCCAAGTCCAGATAAGTTTGGCAATTGATGTTGACACCTTAAATACAACAGAAGCCAATGCCCAAGTTTTGGTGTCTGGGCTCTAAAGTTTCGAGCATGTATTGGTCTAATTTAATAGGTTATTGTTTTCAAGCACAATTCCAAGAGCCACCACTATTGCATTAAGTTTAGATCAAGTTAATACTACACATGACAAAACTCTGGTAAAGCATATATAATAAATTTCTTAAGGTACATCCCAAAGGAGAGAAAAAGGAGAATAAGATTGAAATAGTATTCTACGTATCTATTTTTCATCTAACCCCTCTCAAAATGAACCATCAGAGCATAATTTACTAAACACTTCAAGCATGAATACTACAAGAACTTTAGTCAGTTTCATGTAAGAGCGTACTTGGATTGCGTACAACACAACATTATAATTACGTGTAGTTAGCAAGTTCCCATCTATATCTACAAGCGTCCCGTTTTATGTTCAACCAGACATTACGACTGCTCTCAGCACAATGTACTCCGAACACAATTTATGAGCAACGTGCGGATTTACTCCAGATAATTTCTTGCAACGTTTTCTGGTAAAATACGAGTTGCTTTGGGATCTAAAAGGTTAAGAAAATTTGCATATACTATATGCAATACAAATATATTCATACAAGATTGCTGAAAAAATTCAAGGTTCTAACTGGAATTTGTTAGCGTAGAAAAGCTTCTTTTCGTTTTATTACTGTTGGCAATGCTTCGAAAAACGTAAAAATTCGATCCGCTGTTTCGTAATTTTATACTAGAAAATTTCGTTCCGTTCTTGCATAAGTAAAAATATTAGTTCCAATGTTAATTCTGGACCTGGACCGTTTTTATTTACTCTGCATTCAACATAACTTTATCAGTACAATACATATAACCATTAAGATGATCACAAATAGTATTTTATGCCTTACTACGATTAAACCATCGTAAACTAACTCTTTAATCGGCAATAAAGCTGTAACTTAATATGCAGCACTTAACCCATTTCTGTTACTGTATTTTCTAAGGTCAAATTACAAATTCTTAACGTAGAGATTGTACCTATTTGAAATGTTATGACTTAATCAGTTTTCAAAGGAAAAATGCTGTTGTAAAGAATGCAAGGGAAGGAAAAAGAGCACTTAGGAATCCAGCCGAGTAAAAAGAGTGTAACCGGACCAGGGTAACTTAAGTACTTCTTAAGAAAAGATGGTGGCTTAATACTGAACGTAGTATTTTTATTTTCTTCGTAACAAATTCAATGCAATTTCTTATAAATGAGCGGTATGGAACAATAAGCATAAATTTAAAGTTGTTCTCGGCTTTCTCTATTTTTAACTCAAAGCATTTATGTCAAACTTTATTATTAGTCACACAATTTTATTGCACATGCATACAAGATTATTTGCACTCGAACTGGCATTACTAACACTTTTCAGTATTTGGGGTGTTTATCATTCTCCTGCTTCCTAATTTATTTGTTTCTTCTACTTCCAGACATGTTTATTACCCTTGATTTCAGTAGTCACCTCATTTCTAGTTATATCGTATTTGACGCACTCTATTGACATTTAACACACCCTTTTGAATGTATTATGCATTTGCCGAAAATTTTACCAAGGTGTATCCATATACATCCAAATTTCGACAGTAATATTTTAGCCTCATGCAATAGGGGTCGAACTTATTGCTATCGACCGTGCACAAATTCAGACTCCAGGTTGAAATTGAGAAATTTCGTATGGGCAAACCCAATAACCGTATTGTAATATATGTAAAGTATCAAAATAACTCACCTTCCTGACTTCAGTAGCAGCCTTATCCAGTTTCTCTTGGAGCTTGTCGATCTCCGAATGAGCGGCGTCTAGGGCAGCTTGTAGCTTGTCCTGCTGCAGCTGTGCCTTGCCCAGCGTGGCCTGAGTTCGTTCTAATTCTTCCCTGGCCTTGTCTAGTTCAGCCACGGCCTTGTCTCGTTCAGAATGGAGACGGCTTACTGCTGATTGTACCCTGAAGAAAAATAAAAATGGCGTTGTGGTAATGTTGAACGGTTCCTTTTTTTAAATTGACACAAAATAATGTTCATGCTGTCTTGTACTAGCCGGTCAGGATGATTGGAGATAAACTGCATGACCACAGTGCGCTAAACGTAAATTGAAATATCGCCACGTTACGCATATTCCCGAGTTTACAAACCCTTATTTTGAGTCTAGAGAATTACTTCAAGTTTTGTTTACAAACTTTGATATTAAAAGAAAAGTGAGGATAACCATCACAAGTATTCTTCAACGAATACTGTTTTTGTTTACACAATAATTATTATGAAAATTGAAGCTATAATGGTACACTCACCGATCATATTCTTCCTTCAGGCTATCCTGTTCAGTTTGTGCATTTTCAAGCTTGGCCTTAAGACGATACACTTCTCCTTGGGACTTTTCTAGCTTATCTTGCAACCCGCTAGCTTCGGACCTAGCTCTTTCAGCATCGGTCTGAGTTACTCTCAGCTCAGCAAGAGTTCGCCTTAACTCTGCAGCATTCTTATCTGCCTTTTCTTGCACTCTGTCTAACTCCTGTGAGGTTGTTAATGTGCTTCTACCAAATGTTGTTTGAGAACGCTCCAGTTCATGTTTGAGTCTTTCATTTTCAAGTTCTAGTCGTGCCAAACGTTGTTTTGCTGCCTCCCAATCAGCGCCAGACCTGCCGACTTCAGTAGCAGCTTTGTCTAATTCTGCTTTAGATTTTCCAAGTTCAGACTGTGAGCTTTCTAGTTTTGCTTCAAGACGATCTTTCTCTGCTTGAGCCCTTTCGAGTCTAGCACCAAGTTTTTCGACTTCGCTTTCAAGTGCATGGAGTTTCATTTTATATTCGGCTATTTCTCGTTCATGAAGTTCTCTTTCCTCGTTTTTCTCATGCTCAGCTCGGTCTCTCTGTTCTCTTAGTTGCTGTATTTGCTTTTCTTTATCTCCTATTACTTCTTCAAGCGATGAGAGTGCACCTTCAGAAGAGCAGTGGTGGGCTTGCATGGCGTTTAGTCTTGCTCTAGCCATATCGACTTGATTGTCTTTTTCTTTTAGTAGATCTTCGAGGTTTTCAATCTGAAAGCATTAGGATGTGTGAACTACTACTCGAGGTAGTATTTGTTAGAAGCAAATATAACTTTCTGTACAGACAAATTAAGTAAAACGAAAACAAAATAATAAATAAAAAGTAACATACCTTTAACATAAAAGACGAACAAAACACAACAATACACTAGCTTAACATAACTTCTACAAATATAAACGATATTAACGATACTAAAATAGCGTACTACGATTAAATAACAAGGAAAAACTTCTTGACACAGGTGGTACGAAAACAAAACACGATACAAATAATAAGCAGGTAATCAGAGTACTTCGGAACTTGATAGATGCTGTGTTAACAATTAGCAAGATTGCCCAAAATACAGGTAGGTACAGCTTATAATGCCAACAGCTAAATGGGCCACGTATTTGAGAAGCAATTAATTGGATTAAAGTCTGTATCGGCTGCTTGTATAGGTACTCGTGTTGGCGATAATGAAATTAAATTTCGCTTACAAGAACTTTATTTTATAACACATACACATGGAATGGTAAGAAAACTAATCGAGAAATAAATATATATATATGAATCAATTGTTTAAAACTATGTCATCGATATAAGCAACCATTTGAAAACATTTAAAACATTTGTAATACAAACTTGTTCAAAACTATCATTAGGAAATGTTCCGATAAACTGTTTCTTGTAACTTAATTGTTACTATTGCTGCTTTTCTAGTACATTAATAATTCAGTAGTGTTTCCATTGGAACTATTGGAGAATCGGAATGGCCACAAATCGGTTGAACCAAGCACCGATGCCATAGTTTATTCCCCTTTGATGTTAATGTTCTTATATCGTGTTGGGATCAGTGCAATCGACTGGACGATCAACGAATGGATTATGGATTCATAGAATATTGGATATTTCGGTGAAACAATTTTATTTGTAGTAGAGAGTTTTGAATCAATGCCCAATGGCATTGATACATTCAGTGAACAGTGCCACATACAAGATGAAATGAACTGTACAATATCAAATCTTTCTAGACTTATCTAAAACAGAAAGAAAAACAAAGTTCTACTACATAAATAAAAAGTAAAAATAAATACACACAAAACGTAACGTAAACAAAATTACTTCAGTGTTAAGGTGTATAAAATACTAGCCAGCTCAGTTTGTTTAATCTACAATATTTATATAGCCTAGACTAGCTCTAGAAAAATATAAGCAGATAGAAAAAATGAGTTCACCGCAGAATATTAACCGAGCAATTTGTAGTTAATTGACGGTGGTTGGAAAAAGGATTCAATTTTATAAATGCGATAACTCCAATGCGATACCACGGGCGATGCTGTAAATAAATTATGGAAATGCGAGGTTGTTTTTTCTGTTTTGTGCAATATAAACTCCGCATAGGAATAATATAAAACCAAAACATTGTCTATTTCGCAACCGTGAATTTAACGTTAGTCTTTTCTTTAAGCTCAATCGGATCCTCTTTCATATAAATACCTTCTATATCTTCTAAGATATACTCCAACATTTCAATTTCCTATTTACCTTCCTCTGGAGCACGTTGATCTTCCTATCCTTGATCTCGGAGTGGTCTCTGAGCTCTGCAAGCTCGTGCGTCGCCGACAATGCTGCCGCCGTTTTTTTCTCCACCAACCTACTCTTCTCATCCAGCCGGGCTTTCAGTTCTTCCACCTGTGCATGGTAGTAGTTCTTTGTCTATTTTGAAGTTAACAAAAAGTTATGAGTTAGGCAGGTCCTGTATTGTAATCGATGGTGCGTCACTACTTGTATATTCATTGTGTTTGTGCCACTCGATTTGTTTTGTGTGATATATTTTTATCTGAGTTAGATAATTTTGTTATGAAGTACAGGATGTATAATTGTGATGGAATGATTACTTACGTCGGTCTGCAGCATACTATAATGTTCTTCTTTGGCGCAGAGAGATTCCTTCAACACGGCGATGTGGCGCTGGTAGTCTTGGTGCTGCTCCTCCAACGCCTTCATCTTCGCCGCCATTGCCAGGATCTCTTGATCTCGCCTCTGGATCTCCAACCGGAACTCGTCCAGCTGCTCATCATTTCACCATCCATCCAAAAGTCGGTATAGAATTAGATAAATCCAAACATATAGTTAGTAGAACACACGAAATGGAAGACTCCACAAATAGACAAACCAAAGAAACTATCTACGGAGGCAATAGTGATGGCGGAAATGATACTGATGTTAAAAACTCCAATCTACTCAATAATACTGATCCAAGGATCTTTACATACTGGTTAGTTAGTGACGTTAGTACCGAGGTAATGACAAGCGACGTAAGCTTTTTATGTCAATATTTATTAATTAACACGGCACGAAATGTTTCCAGCACTATATTAATGAACACGAGATAGGAGCAGTGCCATGGAAGACATTTCGATATTCTCACACGTTCAAATATTCGACATGCAATCATAAATCGTATTCATCGACATATAAATATTTAAAAATCGTACCGAATCATCAAATAGTAAATGGATATTTACATCTGGAAAACTTTCTATACTAAATACTAATAAATATGAAAGTCTGAAGCCTCGATGAGGGTCGGTAGAAAGTTTTCCAGTCATCCAATATCTAATTAGTATAATTAATTAATAGTACCAAAGTAGTTCGACAGTTAACATCGTTAGATGCACGGGCGCCTACGTTGTGATACATTTATCTACCGTGAGAAGTCTGATGAAACATGACCACTACATGAGAGAGGTCGGGTCGTGATGGGCTAGACTAGTTGATGCTGATGACGGGTGGCGTGGCGCGGGACAAGCACGAGCTGACTGGACGATGACTTGCGATCAACACCGAAAGCACAACATGATCAAATCAGAAAACGATCAAGGAGGTTCACAGAAACCTTGCCATGACGTAATATTATATCGTTCGATGCATTCGACCTCGACAGTCTTTATTTTCATAACAGTCTATCTCTAAATCGTCATTATTTTGGTGTCAACGTAATCAACCTCACATGTTTCATCTAACCATACAATTACATCTAAATTTATATATTCGCTTTGTCTAAGGCCCTATTTAACAAAAATATTTAAATCGACATCTTTCAAGAATATAATTCCTCTTATTTTAATAAAAATAGCTTTAACAACGAACAAGTTTACACAAAAATATTACGAGTCAACACAGTCGGCGACGATTTCGGCTAAGTTCGGACTTAAAGCGAGAAATTGACACGGTACTCGTCGGTCGTCGGCGACGGAGTCACAGAGTGGTGGCACTATAGTAGGGCGAGGCGCGGGGGTGCGCGTGGCTCGAGCGCAGCGCGGGGCGGGGCGGGCGCGCCGGCGGCGGCGGCGCGCTCAGCCGCCCGTCCTTCATCACCCGCACGTCGTTCAGCAGAAAACTTACTTGTCTCTTGAAGGGAGGGTCGGCCTTATCGTAAAGCGAGGCGTGTGAGGGCGCGAGCGAGGGCGGCGGCGGCGACACCAGCGCGGCCAGCTCGCTCTCGAGCAGCGCTACCTGGCGCTCGAGTGTGGCGATGCGCGCTTCCTTGGTCTCGAGCACCGCCGTGAGCGTGGCGCCCGCACTGCCGCCGGGCAGGCCGGCCGCGGCCAGCGCGCGCTCCAGCTGCACCTGCAGCGCCCGCAGCGTGTCCGCCGTCGCCTTGAGCTCCTGCCAGTCACGCGAGTCGGTCAGCCGCCGCCGCCGCCCGCCGCCGCCAGCACCGACGGCGGCTCCGCTCAACATACAACCTACCTACGACCGGCGACGCGTCTCGTGCGCCTCCCCGGGGCTGCGTGCCGGTCGGCACACGCGGTACTGCTACTGCGAACTAGCCGCGACACGACAAACGATTCGCCATCGACGCGACGCAGCCCCAGGTGAAGGCGGTACAAATTAAATTTTGCTTCTAAAAACAATGATTGCTCAAACTGAATGTCCAATAAAGTTTATACGAGACGGTCTGCTCTAAGGTTCATGTGACGGGGACATAATGAGCTGCTAAACATGCAATGTCGTGATTAGTTTGTGTTCGTGTCGATATAATTTTTATTATTTTTTCTTTGTTGTGTAGGCCGAATTAGTTAATAGGTCATCATGGATGAAATTTTTGAAAAGTTTTAATCAATATTTGTTTTGTATCGTCGTCGTGACGTGTAGGTGGCGGGAAGAGGGAGTAAGAAAACGGTAAATTGGTGCTCAGGGTTCAAGCTTTGACAGTGTCACAGAAAGGTATTGAAAGACCGTGGGAGTGAGAAGCGAGATTTGAGAAAGATTTTATGAAGCCAACGACAGTGTGATTGATCAGTTAATACATAAAAAGGCGTCGCGACAATCACATTCGGCTCAAGAGTCAAGAAATGAATGAAATGAAAACTATCAAGAGCAACACTAACAGAAACAGTGACGATGATAAAGGTATCACAAAATAAAACGCCCTTGTGTTCACAACACTAATACGCAAATACATAAGGAAGCAGAGTGACGTGCACTATATACAGCTAGGCTACACAGTGCAGGAAAATAAGAACAAAGTAACAAAATTTCCAATAAATCGTGTACAACTCGACTGCACATTAGAAGTTTTGCTACCAGGACATGCTCACAAAACACACTAGATATTGTTGCGACAGTTACCTGTTTCTGCGCCATCGCCTGCATCTGTTGGAACATTTGGCGTTCTTCCTCTTTACCTGAAAGTTATTCGGAGCTTTACTTCTGCTAAACCACAGCAGATGTTAAGTACAAAATTATTCAGATTAACTTTAGATTACGTACCCATCCCCTTATTTTGGAGCATTTCGAGTAATTTTTTGATGCTCTCATCCCTGGCTTGGAGAGTTTGTTTCTGCGTTTCGATCCTCAATTCTAGTTCCTGTTTGCAAACGAAATTGGTTTGTTAAATTTTAAATAAGATTGTTCATAGCTTCAATGTCTTCCTCGGAACTGTTGTTAGCTCAGAAAGTTACGTAAACTAGGGTTTATTTCGAACTCGGAGAAAACTTGTATTTCTAACAAATAAGATGTGCAATTTTATTAGTAATCAATTTATACAGTTTGAGAAAATCATTAATGTAAAATGTGTTTTTTTGTTTTGTCTCTCTCACCTTTATAGTATCCCTCAATATCGCTATCTCTCGTTGCAGATGTTCGTTCTCGGAGAATAAGGCTTCCAGCTGTTGTTGTAGTTCAGGAGCGGGCTGTCGCATGCGCAATCTTAGTTCTTCTTCTAGTTGTCGTACTAGCATAGCTTGTTTCTGTGGAAATATGTCATCCTTTATATTAGCTCCTTTATTTACTTCTTTGATATTCTGATTTGGATTGGATATAGGGAGAGATAAGGGTATTTTTTTATTTGGTGTTAAATAAAGACTATCTCTCTCTGTCTTGCTCGGTCGTATAGGTGGTCTGTCTCAAGGTTTGGCGTTGAACCATTTTTTTTGTATGGCTTCAAAATTCTTCATTGCAATAGTTCAGTAATATTGAATGTTGTTTTCGACAGAATACGTTACTCGTGTTCGAATGCAACACAATTATTTTAAACTAACACGTGATTTCTTTGTGTGGCTTCATACGTTTCTAGGAAATCTCAGTTCTGGTTACTACATCATATATTTATGTGTCTAAAAACACTAGCGCGTGGTTGTTTTGCTGAAATGTATTTTTCTTAGCAAATACCATTAATGTTTTATTTATTGATTTTATCGAGTACTTTGAGCTATATCTATATATATAACTGATGTTTTCAAAAAATAAAACAAAATATGACAGCATACGTAATTAAAGTTTTCTATAATAAAAATATCACCATTAGTAATCTTCATGTAAGTAAAAAGTTTGTAGATCAACCAAAACCAAGAGAAACATCAAATGCGAAGAAAAAGAAACTGTCCTAAAATAGAAAATAGCGGTTCAATATTAGTTGTTCGTTGCCGTGCTGTTATGTTAAGAAGTCGTTTACTTTACATTAGCAATACCCAAGTATATTGCCCAAACCACACATTCTACACAAGACTAATATATATATATAAAAAAAATGCCAGAATAAGCTGACCTAGCATTATAAATTCTTTCCGCACAGTGAGGGGTCTACTTACAATATAAATTTATAGCTTGATATATCGTCGTGTAATGTGTACCAAATACGTTCATGAAATTAAAATTCTTTATGCCTCCAACTATTTTGTTTGATTTATTCGTCGAGTCACATAAATAAACATTTTTATTATAGACCTATTGCACGCAATCGACTGAGTATCATTTGGTTTTTCGTAAATTAAACTGTATTATAAACGTCAATTATTATAGCATTGCAACTTAGAATTACTTATTGATTTTGACGAGAAGATAAAGCCTGGACAAAGGTTTCTCTCCCCCCTTTACACATAATTCTGTTTTGCGCTAGCTTTATAAGGTATATCTTATCTTCCTGTACTCAGGACGCCTTTTCGTTTCTAGTTTAGACTTTACCAAAATCAATACAACGACAATCTATATAAGTAAAACCTACCATTTATCCTCATTTCCGTAGCCCACTTCCAGTACACGTCTTTCTCTTTATGTAAGTACACGAAAAGACAGGCATCGCATCAAGAACTTTCCTTTTAACAAAAACGTCGCAAATTCAAAGACTGCTCGTTCCAATACTGTTGATTTAATAGGCATTAGTTTATAGTTTATTCGGGGAGCAAAGTTTTGTATTTACGGTCTCTGCGATTTCTTTAATGTTCGTTTGTATTCTCAGCGCTATGACTTAAACTTTTGTTATCGATTGTATAGTTTGCTGCATCAATATAATATATGCCGTCAGGAATAATTCTTTCACGATATTTTAATTTGTATTCTTCTTATTCTACGACTGGGTTGAAAACTAAGCTACCTAATATCGGCACCTTTGGAATAAAAATATTATATTGGTAAACAAGATTCAATTGGAAAACAAGAACGACTCAAATAGTAACCTAAATTGGTAAATAGAATATGCTGTCTTATTAAAAAATTCAATCTCAAAACCACTACGACCACTAATTTGATTTTTGTTTGTATTCAATACTTTTTCTTTCAAAAACATCATAAAGAGAACGCTGATCACAAAAGAGAAGTTCGTAACTTTGTTTGGCCGCATTCGTTATCACCTTTGCATGTTCCTATGAAAAGGAACCTATGGTACTTTAAATCTTTTCGTGATATCAAATCGTGATCATATCAATCGATTTATGATAGCTAAGAATGGCTAAAAGTTGCATATTACAAGGAATATTGCACCCATAAATCTAGCATTTTAGAACTCCGGATTTGATGTTACATCAAAAGCTTTTCTCAAAATACCAATGCCAGTTCAAACAGACATTACAGACAATATTATTACAATGATAAATTCAAATTTTATTTCTGCAAAAAGAGACTTATAAATATTATATTCAAGTTGATAACTAACGACCATAATGTGGATTCAAGTATAATAACGGCAGTTTTATTGTGAAGACCTCATGAATCAGAAGTCTGCAGTTTGTCGTAATAATGTGATCTTTTGTAAAGAATTCAGTGCCTATTCTTGGTGCATTTAGTGGAGTCACTAATTTGAGTGCCCTCTGCTTCACAATGAGCGCGTTTCTCTTTTAATTCTTTACTCTTTTTTTCGTTAATTGACGGTAATACTGAGTAAAGAGGAAAGTAGAAGAGAACAATATACTGTTCTGATTACAAGTAACTACTTACTTAGGAACAAGACACTCAGACGAATAGCAAGTGGTTTAACTAAGAATTTATTGAATATTTTAAATATAGACAGAAAACTTTTAGTCCAAAACATCCTGCATTAAACAGATATTTAATGGGTAAACTCATTTATAAACTACCAGTTAAAAACTGCAGTTCATATTTGTAACTGCATAAAACGATCAGAAAATCCATCAAAACATGAATTTCTATTTACAACCAATACATTTTATTCTGCACTGCACTGTCTAGAAGGCAACCTCTGCCGCAACCAATACAGCCGTTTTAGAACCTAACATATCTTTCGACAGTCATAAATGATATGAGCGTGGGAATTCGACCGGCAACCCGCGTAACTTAGGGCCATTTTGTATTCCGTTTACGTGTTAACACTGAAGTTTTATTAGTTTGGTATCTGACTGCGCAATGTATGTAATATTTATCGTGCTATCCGGATTTCGGATCCGTGGTGGTGTTACGGGCGGATTTTTAAAACCGCAAAACGTACGGTAGATGTTTTTGAATTTTTACGGGTTGTGTTTGTTGTATTTTATGCGGCTGCGTTGTCTGGTAGGAATGGTTTGTATCAAAAATTGTTTCCTATTTTAATCTATCTATCTATCTACCTGTAATTTTTGGTTGATCTCAAGTAAATAGCTATTTAATTACTAGCCACGCCTTTCTTTCTTTTGATATGTTGACTCACGTTTGATCAAAAAAGATGTAATGTGCTTTTGGACTTCTTGGACTTTTGATCTTTAGTTTATCTCATCCTTATTAATCACTAGCTGTGCCAGCGGCATCGCTCCCGTCTACTGCCCACCTGCCTACCTACCTACCTACCAGTTACTTTTCTAGGGTCGTTCTTCCGCGGACTGCCATTCAAAAAATGACGTTAAATGCACAACGCCATCTTTCGAATATGGAGTTCAACTGAAGTGCGTGTGTAGTGATATTTTACTTCTTAAAAAACTTAAGTCGCATAATTATCTTTTGTTAGAGTGAACCGATTGCGATGAAAAAAAAACTAAGTAATACTTCAAATTACGCACAATTTTTATGGATAAAAGGTTATGTAAGTACATTAGTTTCGTACTTTTAACGTGATACGAGCACAACTAAACAGATAGACAGACAATAAATCCAAAAATTCTGGAAATGGGTTCTGTTGGTTATCCTTTAACACCCTGGCTATTTTTTTTTGGGAATAAATTCGATGTACAAAAACGACTTTTCTACAGATTTATTACATGAACTGTTATTGATTAACAAGATTTTGATCATTCCTGATATTTTATGTATGTCTTTATTAGACAGCTCCAACAAAAATCATCAACATAAAACCTCAGACAATAATAACACTATAGTTCAAAAAGAAAACATCGATACAAACTATGAAGCACCAAAACATCGGCGCCAAACTCTTCACTTGTAATCACACGTCAAACAAAAGTACAACCAAGTAACAAGGCATTCATGATTAAACAGTGAATTAGCCCTGAGTGGCCCTGACAGGTTGTTGCCCAGTCCCACCAACCACGCCTTCACCCACGTAGTTACACAATCTGCATAATAAATTAAACCTGCTTCTAGTAAGTTTCATAGCAAATTATTGTTCATGTATTACTTTGTTGTGTGAGGTGGCTGTAAATAGACCACCCATCTGTGAGAGTTTAAATACAGTATAAATCTTTGTGGCCTTTAGTACGCTGTTACTAACAGCCCAACAACAAATTGTGACTCTTTAGTGTCAAACATCAATGGAGCAAAAAATACGATCGAAGAAGATATAGTAAGCAGTGGTTAAACAATTCACAAAGATATAATAGAATCACCTGCCGCCAAAAATGTTGGAGTGATTGCATCTACTTTCATAGAAAATCCAACTTAACAGATTAAGAACCAAATTACAAGCAATGGTTTATCTATCACTTCACAGCTCAACTAAGAAGCAGTTATTAATGACGCTGAAGATAGGTGACTACTTATAGAAGAATAATGAATAGCATCATACACGAATGTTACCGATGGCAACAATAAATCCAATGATTAATAATTCTACTTAAGATCAGAAATATAAATAAATCTTCTTCTGAATTGAAAATAAATCTTCACCGATGAAGTATACACCCACTTGAATGTTATTATTAGGTCTACCATAGGACTCATCTTTGTTAACAGAGAATATGATTTAAGAACCCAGTAATTGGAGAAACTTTGTTATAATTTGATTTCTGTTATAGACTTGAAGTAGGTATCTGTTATTGGTAAAGGTAAAATAAAATAACAATTAACGGGTAGAGAACCTTTGTTTAGGTGACCTTAATAAGTCTAGCAAGGGGTGTATTATGTTCAGTAATAATTCAAATCAAATAAAGAGCCGAGAGAGACGTAGTGAGGACCAAGTGGTACAAATTGCTGTGCGCCTACCAGAACAAAAGAGAGATTGAGGTCGCCCCTTATTGAGCTGGTGGTCCGATATAGAAAAATACCTCAAGCAAGCCAGAACTGACCATCCACGACCGAATAACTGGAAGAATGAAAGTGAAGAGACCCGATGCCAATTAACGGAACCACCTGGGCAGAAAGCATAAGAAGAATTGCTTATTGTAAAGCAAAGTAGTATCTTAGAAAGATTAAGAGCCAAAACTACAATTATATTTTCATTTTATAGTGTCTGGTAGTCCAGAGAGACTTCATTATTTTGAAAATGAAAACTACCAAGACAAAATTGGCTAGTTAAATTTTATTAAATCTCTCCTGGGGTAAGAGACGCGTCCTTGTTTTCAATAATTTTATACAACATTTACAACAATACTAGGCTCGTAACTGCTAAATGATGATAGTCTCGAAATAGCTAGCTATCTGCCTCCTACATTCATTATTATATTACGCGAGTGATGTCACTTGAACTAATTTCGTGCGAAATTGAAGACGCTCAATCTTACATTGTATGTCCATAATAAACTCATATTATGTTCAGGAGCTTTATCATAAAACTGATTCATTCCGTCCTTGAATGCCTTCTTATTATTAAGGACAATGTAGCTTTCTATGATGGAATCCTTGAGGTTATTCTGCTGAAATTAATCGCATTAGGAATATAATAGAAGCGAATAGGAAATTATGAATAGAGAGAAGTCAGAATTAATATATGGGTCATGGGATAGGTTCGATGGTATTAAAGACGATGTTGGACATCTTAGAATCTATCATGTTCATCACAAAGAAGTAGTAAAATAATTAGATGGATGTTAAGATAATATAAACGACGAAGACATGCTTCATGATGAAATCGAAACTAAATTTATTATAGTTGCACAATAAGAAGCATAAGTACCGGCAAACACTAACAAACTCTCAATAACGTATACTGTCTCAGTAACGTATTTGACCAACATTCTCCTCGAAATCCCAAACCAATAAAAGCCAAATAACATTAACATAAGTAGCAATATGTAGTTTGAACAGATCCCGGAACAAATCGTGAAGGACAAACAAAACGCCATTATGATGCGTCAACGATGAACGTTATAATGAATCAAAAACATGTGTGTAGTACGGCAGCAAAATATTTGTGTGGGACACAACCACAGGCGAACTAATAACAATGTATGGGAATGCGGAACATGAGTCGACAACACTTGGTTGTGGTACCGATACTGAGACAGCGAGCGCGATATTTGGTACTAACAAGGCAAATTATAAAGTCAGCGATAAGGTTATTAAAGACCTCGTGAATGTAAGAAGTATTCGTGAACAGCTTGATAAGGCTGACAGCGCTACAGCTGGCAAGCTAGGTGACAATTTGTCACTTGTTAGTGCTAGTCGAGGTGTTAGTGCTTTCATGAGGCTTTCAAGAGTGTGGGCTAAATAGGTTAGTTTTCAGAACTACTATAAAAGGCCATGTGATGGTATTTTCCACCGGAATTTAGAAACTTCTATTCCCTTTAGGGGATGAATTTTCAAAAGCTTTACTTACTCATTGGTGCTTACTTTGTTTATAAGCATAAATAACTCTTGTAGGAAGATTAGTTTTTTATGATGAGTATGCGTACCCAAGCGCCCGCACCACCCGGGTACCCCGTTGTGCGGTCGTCTGCACCCTGCTCCGAGCAGGTAGTCTGGCTCGCATCACGCTCGCAAGCGTCACGATTTTGCACTGTCTCCTCGTCATATTTGAATTAAGTTAACTTTTAAGTATTTTCTGTGTTTTGTATTGGACTGAGTGATTATATTGTGTAAATTTTCTCTACAACATTTTATTTCGCCTCATTCAAAAGTCAAATATATTTATTCAATTAGGCCAATAAACGGCACTTTTGAACGTCACATAAATTAAAATTAAAAATTAAAAGTAATAAAAAATAAATTTAAAAGTAATAAAAAAAAAAAAAAAAACATAGATAAAAAAAAAAAAAAAAAAAAAAAAAAGATTCTACCGTGCATTCACCCTACAAACTGGCGCTCCAACGCGGCACGCGTACATAACCGACGCGACGCGAACTCAAGTACATACTTACAAAGTAACGGTTTTCTCAGTGGACGCTACGAACTCTAGTGCACATCGTACCTAACAAAATCCTCGTGTTTAGTTGACTGCAGCAATAATGCCTCGCCGCAAAAGTAGAGGTAACGATGACGACACCACGAGTGGTGCGCCGGCGTCCCTGACGCCCGTGCCGCTTTCGGAAGGGACACTTACGTCGTTCCTGGAGGCGTTCGCCAAGGCTCAAGCGGAATCGAACCGTCAACTGGTTCAGAGCCTGCTGGCAACGTCGGCCGACAACGTCGCAGTCTCACCGTCTCCATCGCCTGCACCAACGAATCAGGGAAACTTCGCGCGCTGTACGGCGAGATTTAGTGGATCATGCCACGACTCAGAGGCCTTCGAAGCATTCGTCGATTCTATCGAGATATACAAGGAGTGTACATCGATCAGCGACGAACATGCACTTCGCGGCCTACCCATGCTTCTAGAAGGGGAAGCAGCTGTGTGGTTTCGGGGTGTTAAATCATCAGTGTCGTCATGGAAAGACGCGCTGCAAAGATTACGCGCCATGTACGGTGTATCCCGACCACCGCACAAGCTATTCCGCGATATATTTGCCGCGGAACAAACAGAAGAACGCACAGAGGTCTTTGTTGCTCGCCTCCGCGCGCTTGTCGCTAAGCTGCCATACATCGTGGCAAATGATATGGAAGTCGACATGATTTACGGGTTACTACATAGACGTATAAGGAAACGTTTAACCCGTGAATCCATTAACAACCTAGACATGTTGGTTGAGAAGGCGCGAAACATAGAAGAGTCGCTGTCCGAAGTGTCAAACGAAGCGCGTGGCCGCGCCGCTAGCGCGCATGCGCCACACACGCCGTCGCCGCAGCCCCGGCCGGCGCCGCAGGCGCGCGCCCCTTCGTCCTCCGCGACGTGTGCGCCGAACGCGCCGTTGGACATACCTACTGGGTCGTCGAGCGCTACGAGTAGTGCTCCGCCCCCGTCAACTGTGGTAAACAATAACAATCCGTTTGATAAAGGTAAACGACTATTTTGTGTTTATTGCCGTAAAGTTGGACACACTCGCGACTCTTGCAAAATTATTAAACAAAAGACCGATAAAAGTTCAGTGAAGTGTTATGGATGTGGTGCTAACGGTGTAATAAGATCTAATTGCACTAAATGTTCTGTAAATAGTACTAAGGAATCATTTTCTGTTCTAGATATTAACATGTTAAACTCTGATAGCTGTAATGTTGTGCATGTAAACAATTTATGTAACGTGTCTCAATCTGGTAATTTATGTAAGTGTAAGTGTGTTTGCGAATGTGATGCATTGCCGAGTCGAGTCAGTAACTTGCCCGCGTCGAACTTATGTACCAACGGTCGTCCAATACTCGATATTGAGATAGGTGGTTTTCGTGGTACGGGGTTAGTTGATACGGCTGCCAAGCGTAGTGTAGCCGGTTCGAGACTTTATACACTGCTTCGTAAACAAAACTATTCGTTTCGTAGTTGTTTTATGTCGGTAAAATTAGCCGACGGTATAGTGCGAGACCTTAAAGTTTTACTCGCGGATGTTGACGTAGTATTTAGGGGGTCGGCAGTACCCATCACTTTAGTAATTTTTCCAGATTCTGTAAATAATGACACGTTGCTCGGTATTGATTTCTTGCGTAAAGTCGGTATCGTTATTAATATGTCGAACAATACTTGGTTCACAGCTGATCGACCTCAGGACATTCACCCCTTGCGGTGTGAGACCTCACGTGACGTCGTAGGATGCGCTTCCGCGGATGTCTTACGTAGTAATGAGGGTTCGATGCTGTCATCTTCAGAGAAGAATTGTGTCTCTCAGGTGCCCCAGGAGTATGGAGATATCTTCGCAGAAGGGGGAGAACCTACATCGTTCGCTGAGCATCGCATCGATTGCGGTGATCATCCGCCGACTGCAGAGCCACCGTATCGACTCAAGCCCGCTAAGAAAACTGTCATAGAGGCTGAAAACTATGTCCCACAGATTACGCCGTATCTGTTGAAGCTTGCGGAGACACTCAGCAACAGCAAGGAGTGCATCGAACATCAACAGGACCTTCGTAAGGCTGCGAAAGACAAGACTCGTAAGGCTGACGAACTGGTTGTCGGTGATCTTGTCCTGATGAAGTCGCACGTCCTCAGTAATGCGTCTAAAGGTGTCAGCTCGAAGCTCATGCCTAAGAGGGATGGCCCTTACTTGGTGCAGAAGAAAGTTAGTCCGACTACTTACCTCTTAACGTTCCCTGGTTCACCGGACGAAGTCATCGGCAAATACCACATTTGCGACTTAAGGAGGTATCATTCTCGAGATGCTGAATGCCCTGAGGTTCCGCAGCCGGTTGCTCCTAAACGTTCTCGTGGTAGGCCGCGAAAAAACGTGTCATAGTTGACGTTTGACCACCTGTGGGGTCACTCGGTTGGTCAAAAGGGGGAGTATGTAGGAAGATTAGTTTTTTATGATGAGTATGCGTACCCAAGCGCCCGCACCACCCGGGTACCCCGTTGTGCGGTCGTCTGCACCCTGCTCCGAGCAGGTAGTCTGGCTCGCATCACGCTCGCAAGCGTCACGATTTTGCACTGTCTCCTCGTCATATTTGAATTAAGTTAACTTTTAAGTATTTTCTGTGTTTTGTATTGGACTGAGTGATTATATTGTGTAAATTTTCTCTACAACATTTTATTTCGCCTCATTCACCCTACACTCTTGTAATAATATGCTTCCAGACTCATTAGTTGAGGCAGTGCGTTGTCTTTTCTGCCAATTAAGCTCTACCTCGGATGTTGATAAAAACTATTTTATTTATTGACGTAATACACACATACACGCATCAGGACGGTATTCCTCCAAACGTTAGGTCGAGGTGCACCTAAAGTATACCCACGTGTGTTTTTATTGACCTACATTATTAAACTCGCCCCGCTTTCCGCTTCTCCACACACAGCAAGTCCACTGCCTCTGCGACCCTTCCTCGTCCCTTCGCCCCATTTGTTCCTTAATTTCGACCGAATCGATATTTTCAAGGCCCACAATCGTTTATTCGTATCAAACATTCATGCTTGACTCTCGAGATTCAATACGAACTTTTAACGTTTTCAAATCAATGAAAGATACTGATACTTGTATTTTTTGTGAATTAGATTCTAAGTTATTTTTTATAGTTCTACCGAGAAAACGTTGCCTTTTACGGTTATGTGGCCAAATGGCTCCGTTGGGAGGTTATTATCTTCACAAGTTACCCCTTTCTATCAGAAATCCTTAGTTTATGTAAAGTTGAAATAGGCTTTAGAAAATCGAACACGGCAAAGCGCGGGCTAATGTAACTTCCATGTTATTTTTTTTGCCGGGAAAATGTGTCATGGCGTCGTTTTTATACTGACTAGCAAGTTAAAAATAGCCTAGTTCAAAGTTAATGTTTTAGTAAATGATTGTTTTTGCTAGAGAATAGGAGCTACCGCATAAGAGTTTGCCGCTAGAGGCGTAAGGTCTACGATATGTCAAACTCCACTTTTTGTGTTGTGAGTGGGCGGGCTTTTTCCTAATTATATTATTGTTTTGAATAGGTTGCGATACCTGAGGTATCATACCTCAGATTAGTTATGGCAAATATGAGTTACGTGTCAATGAATGTCAGTGCTTTAAAGTATTAAATATGATTTAGATGTAAACTTGGTACGTAAACTTTGAAAGCAATGCTTCTGGACCTTAGTCAACGTTCTAAGTTTAAACTGACGTTAATTAGTTCGTCTTCATTGGAAGGGTTTTCAGCTAAAGTACTGAACGCCTTTCTGATTAATTGTTGTAATTTGTCATTTTCATTCATAAAGACCGACAGCGGGTCCGTATATCACATTGATTAATTTTTCGTCGATGCATCCGCTTAGGTTTACAACCGTGTGTGAGGCCTGTCAATTTAACGCATATTTTGAAGCCATACGTGCGTAAATATTGGCTTGATGCCCGATTTTTATACCTATTATGTTATCAACCGTTAATGACTGAAGTGCTAAATTAACACTTTCTTATCTTCACTGTTTTGAAGGCATTCGATATGATGGTGATGGCCACTCATTCCTTATTTTAAAGAGTTTGCGAAATCTGTCCAAAGAACCAGAAAACTTTACTGGTTGACAGTGTTGTACGATTGGTGAAAAAAACGATTCGTTAGTAAATACAGGAACTGGAAATTAAAGAGCATTTCATTTTAACGCAATTTTAGTATATTTATATATATATACATTTATGTTTATTTTTATGATTATAATGTTATTTTAAAATTGTACACTGGAGCCTACCCTCTTTTGTCATCATTCTCTGTCACTCTCTAGGGTTTGCTGTAAGAGAACTCAACATTGAGTTAAGCTCGCCTTTGCACATTCACTTTATTATCACATTGTATTGAATATTGTTTTCGGTGTACAATAAAGAATTAAGAACGGGTACCATACCATGTTCCTGTTTTGAAAAACGCATCGCATTTTTTTTATTTTTGTATATTTTTTTAAAGTTTCAAACGAGTTGAGCCGCTATATTTACAGGTTACATGTAGCAGATTGTCAAGCACTCAGATTACGTTAAGTGACTGGTGATTATTCCTACACATGCCATGCTGAGGTGAGGGTTAGCGCCCACTACGGGGGTAGGGGGAGGGAGGGTAGTTACTCGTGGTAGTTTTGTTCGTGTTGGCCCAAAGTAGATTTGAGATTGCAGCGAATGGAGAGACCGGTGATGGAAATAGATAGGTACAGTTTGTTGAAAGTTTGTGGACAGAATAAAAACTGAAAATTATTACTATTAGCAATCCTCCTGTGTGTTTATACTAGTTACCTATATTGAATAATAGATAATATAATGTTGTTCACCATTGCGTGAATTATCATAAAAGATTTTGCTACGGTACATTTTCCAAACATTTTTGTCGAAATACTGGATTCGACAAAAAGTTTTACAAAATGCAAAGGCAAAATGCAATGTTTGTAAAATTTCAACTACAAACCCAAATGTCTATAAAATTTATCTCTCGTAGAAATGCAAGAGACCTATTAATAACTAATTGAATTCGAACAAACCGCTTTCAACATATTTACTAGTTCTTAATCCACCTCATTTTGTGACTAAACACGAACAAGAAACTGTGTCAAACAGCGCCGAAGGCTTCAATTACTGCTCAGATGACATCATACAGTGAAAATCAAAGCAAAGCCACAATCTGTGCCTGTCTGATGGCATGAATGGAAGAACTAGCTTACTAATGAGTCCACTACTAGCACTTCCAAGGCCAAATAAAGGAAAATAATTATGTCATTCTTACGTAAGAATAACCGCCTTTTTGATGTCGGTAATAATCTGTTTTGTTTTTTTTTATTTTGCTTTTTCGGTCTCTATCCATATGAAAATCTAAAAAAAGTCTAACCATATGATTATTTTTAACACTGATTAGCAGATTCTAAGTTCAAATTCTTTACTTTTTTGAATTAAACATAAATATAAAATAAATTGTAATTGTCTGGATGCGAGACGCACGGGATCGGACAATGTGGCGACGCCTGGGGGAGGCCTATGTCCAGCACTGGACGTCTTTCGGCTGAAATGATGATGATGATAAAATAAAATCCTGTATTCCTCGAAGAGGCATACCAATTAGTGCACCCTCATTTTGCCCCTCAATTACAATTAAGAATCTGCTATATGCATAAAACGTTTTAAAAAATAGGGCCCAGTCTTTAAGCATTTAAAGGTCACAAAACACATTTGCATTCATAAGCAAACCTCTCAATCATAAGCATTTGCATCTGAAGGCAACTGAGATACTTATCCACAACAAAATGGGTAACAAGTGGGATAAAATTTAAATTACGTAAAATGACAGCTGATTATTCCCAGCGCTTGGGGCGTGAGGCGAGGTTGGGTGGGGAAATAGGGGGTGAGAGGCTGTACCCCCTCTCTCGTAAGTCCGTCTAGTAACTCCAGTGATCGTGGTATCGATTTTACGAGGTTCGTACTTGGTATGTATAACAGATTGTATACGATGGTCCGTCGATGTGTCTGTGGTGCATTGAGTTTTAGTCTGGTTCAATCTGGTTTTAACAATGCATCTGATCGTGGAATATGTGATTGAAAAACTCAAGAAGCAGACAGAGATGGCGTTTTAACATAGATATCGTTAGTAATTCAACATCAGTGGTAGTTCTTGTATTGCGAAAATCAACCTTACCGCTTCAACATAAAAGAAAGGTGTCTATGTCAAGCTATCTATTCTGTATGTATTTTTATCTTCTATATATTTAGGTCAGGTATATGTGTTATTTATAGATAATTAGTTAAGTTATGTAGTTGTTAGTATATTTTAAGTTTCCTTATTTCCTTCTACACACTGTGTCTTCGTATATCATCCAAATTTCCTGTCGCAGGTCTGCTGGAATTCTATTGAAATAAGCAGTACCTTTGTGCTCTTTTATCTGTATTATTTATTTTCTCTGTTAAATGTTTTGTGTGTACATAAATAAATAATTCAGTGTTAATTTCAAATACCCTGAAACACAAACATTTTAAAAAGTAACGTTCTCATCTGTCACTTTAATAAAGGCGCCATCTTTAAAAGGCGGGCACGTAAACGGCCTCCTTCAGCCTCGTAGTACGAAATATGGCGGCGTCTCAGGCAATATTTTGCCGGTAAAACATCGGTTTATTTCAAGAGTAGAACCAGGGCCTGACATCAACTGTTTAGCTACTTTCTCATAAATCTACAACGATTTAGTTTTACTTTTGTGAAATACTGTCGATTGATAGATTGTTTGGGCGAATATTTTAAACGATTTATTGTATATCGATGGTTTTTGTTAAGAACGAAACTGTTGGGAATATTTTGTGCTAGAAAATGCTGTTTTTTATAATAAAAAAAAAATATAAAACACTTGTGTTTTATTTCGTCTCGCTCAAAATGTTCAGATCTATCCCTGAAAGTTCCAATAGGTAATCTAACAAAGAATTTACAATTCCTCTGTGTATTTGTTTATGGTATAGCATTAATTAAACTCTTTTCACTACACCTACGAGTATTTGAACAAAGCATTAAAAGTTTAATCCCGCAAAGTAATCTCTAACGCATTGCTGAAGCACTAACACGACGCATGATACCCCGAAGACATTGATTAATTTCCCCGTACACATTTTTAGAATGTCTAGACTAGGTTACGGAGCAGAGGTCGTTGTCCGCTACCCGCCACTAGATGGCGCTGGCGTCGCCGTTTCATTGATCCGCCCGGTTTGGGCCACTGAAAATAGTATTTCGTTACGCAACGCGGCCATTCAACGCTTTCCTCATTTTTAACAGTCTTTTTTGTTTTCATTTTTATCTTGAAGGAAAATTAGTCTTTTGTTATAACGTAGCATGAATGAATAGAACCATAAATTATAGGTTGTAGTAATAATGTATGGCTTGTTGTACGTTTATGAGTTGACTGCGGTAAGATGGGCGTGCCCACTGGTGGTGCAAACAGTTCTCAATAATAGACTCGCCTTAGTTGCAGGTAATCATCGAATAAATGGGCGTAATTCGTAACATTGCGTCTGACGTTTTGAACGTATTATGTTCTCTGAAAAGCGTTGTCAAAGAAAATGGCTTTATGTACAATACAGATACAGAATGTTAGCAAAAAGTGTGCCTATTTTTGTGAGAGATATTTTAAGCGAATAAAGTAGCAGATATTTCGGGCTTAGGTAGATAATAAAAGCTCAAAAGCTGGCGTATCAAAAGTTAAATGGCTTGTCGATAAAACGGCGATAAAATCATAATACTAATAAAACTGTTGGTATATACAATACAACATCAGGCGTCATAGTTTGAAGAGTAAGCAGAGAAAGCCTTCTTATACAGCCACTTTTGACTGAATACGGTTTAACATCTTTAAGTGAGACCCTTATATACTGAACATCAATGATGAGAGGCGGTAAAATAGAATTGTACCGAATGATAAAGACAACGTCAGAAGTCTCATCAGTCATCGTCCCCTTCAATTTTCCTACGCGACTATATAACATCGGCAATCTGGAAAAGATTGCCACAAAAGAAGGATGCAATGAGCATGAAATAAACCATGCTATGAGCATAAAATGGTATTGGATCACCGTCCAAAGAAGAAATCACCAAACTCACATCCTAATACCAGTTTTAAAGGAAGACTTTAACGATTTTAAATCACTCGTTTGTAGGATTTAAAGCAAGTGCGCCAAGTATAAATAAACAATGAAAATCAAAGCCGTGTGAACCGCACAATGCAAGCTGGAGTAAAGTGATAGAATTAATCAGTGCGATCGCTGATGGACAGCGTAGCACCTGTTAATGGAAGTGCATTATCAACGGTCGGCTTGCGGTAAGGGGGCTTAAGTGACGGTTTGGAAAGTGCGTTTGAATTTCGAACATTTTAAGTTGGTATACGTTGTGACGGTTTGGAAAGGGAGTTTGATTTGGAATTTAACATTTTACGTCGGTATATGCTATGGTTTGTAAAAGATCGTTTGAAAACGGAACATTTACAGTTGGTAAATGTTCTATAAACAATGAAAATCAAAGCCGTGTGAACCACACAATGCAAGCTGGAGTAAAGTGACAGAATTAATCAGTGCGATCGCTGATGGACACAGCGTAGCACCTGTTAATGGAGGTGCATTACCAACAGTCGGCTTGCGGTAAGGGGGCTTAAGTGACGGTTTGGAAAGTGCGTTTGAATTTCGAACATTTTAAAATGGTATACGTTGTGACGGTTTGGAAACGGAGTTTGATTTTAAATTTAACATTTTACGTCGGTATATGCTATGCCGGTTTGTAAAAGATCGTTTGAAAACGGAACATTTACAGTTGGTATATGCTGTAACGGTTGGGAAAGCGCGTTTGAAAATGGAACATTTCACCATGGTATACAATGTTGTGACAGTTTGAAAAATGCATTTGTAAAAGGAACATTTTAAGTTAGTATACCTATGTTGTGACAGTTTTAAAAAGTGCGTTCGAAATTGGAATATTATAAGTTGGTACGCGCTGTTTTGTTTGTTTGTGTATGTAGGTCGTAATAGTGAAGTTTTGTCTGGAATTTTGGCACAGAGCAATTTTCCGATGGAAAGCTATGAATTTCTCACGGTTTCCCTCAGTTGGTTATGGATGGCTTAGCGTGTCAATATTTGTTCCAATGTTTGCTAAATCTGATTAATGGCCGAAATTTTCCCAGTCAGTGATAGCGTGACGGTTGACAGCTCGGAATAGAAGTAGAATATTATTATGTTGTTGTGCGCCAATCCCAAATACCTAACATGGGTCAGGGACAGGAATATGATGATAATGAATTAAAAAATTGATACCATCTGCCATGTCTACTAGTATCTTTTAAAAATCTGGTTAAGATCCATTTCCTTTCTCTTTAATGATTTTCTGTTTGTATCTAATTTATTCTATCATTGTTCAACCCTTCTTTGATATTTTGTAACATTTAATATTATGTATGTTTGTTTATTTGTAAGTTTCTGTATAGTATTTTTACACCGTAGGATACCCTCTGTTTTATCTTAAATCCTTTAGTCCATCCAAAGGTTGTCTGGTATATATCGCTGTCAGCGATAAGACCACCTTTGCACCCATAGTATTAAGTTGCTGTAAAATATGTGTAAATTTTGTTTTTTGGTGTACAATAAAGTATATTCTATTCTTCTAGTACAGCTTGCACATTCAAAAATACTTTCATTGTGCTGTCAAGAAATGCATTCCTGATCAACTACATTTTCCGACAAGACTAAAACTTAAAAGTGCTTCTGAATTAAAGCCATTGTTTATAATTTGCCCAAAATATATTAGAACACGGGAATACTCATAAATAACAGTCAACAGCTATTTCCGTCCTCCATGGATCCCAAAAAAAGCTTTAAAAAAAAGCGAAGTATTTCTAATACAAACTCGTTGGAATGCTCAACGGAAATGTTAATATAATGTCGCGTATTTTCCACCCACGATTATTATTAGCCCGTTGAGCTGTGTGTAAACACAGGAATATGTAGTACCTACCCGTAGATTTGTAATGTTTCTATCATATTCAGGTTTTAGGCTTATGGATGAACTTTATCGCAAAAGTTATCTTGTTTCTATGAAAAGTTATTTATACTTTTGTTAAACACAGCTCTCAAATGTTTCCTTAAAGAGCTTTTCAGAATCTTACAAGGCCGTTTGTAATGTTTTCAATAAAACTTTCTTCTTTGATGTCTTCATGGTTTCATTTTAGTGATTTTCTCAGGTCACTCTTAATAATAGGGATGATGACAAAAATATCTATTTAGTCCGTTAGTTCGACAACCTAAAAATATTGGACACGTTTTTTGCTTTTGCCACTATTACAACGATACAGTGCGTTGAAGTATCGTGTGACGTCACGGTGTGCTACACTTTATACTGACAAAGTGACGTCATAAGCACCCACTCTTGAACTTTGATGCGCTTTATCTTTGTTAACTTTTATTTATTTGATAAAGGAAGTTTCGTTGTGAAATCACGGCCACCAATCCACGGACCGACCACGGCAACCGTTGCTCAACCTCGAAGATCTACATGTCCAACTCTTATTTAGACTTTCAGAAGCAAAAATATCTATGTACCTAATATTTTTAGACTAATATTACCAATTTTTTTGCACTTTATTAATAATAATAATATTATTTTCTTAATTACATCGAAGGCGGTCCCGAATATCGAATCTTGATAGAAAGACAGTGAAAGACTAATCTATCAATGTCCTTAATTTTCAGCGTATCTTGACATTCATTTGTGATGAATCGATCAACTATTAGATTTACGAATAACCTAATCTTCATTTTAGTATCCATTATGTAGTTTATTTTTCTTGGGAGTAGGACTAGGGTAAGATGGAAACATTATTGTCTCCTCATACCTAATAGCGGTCATATTTCTTGGAATAGAGTATACCTACTGGAGCTAATTTTCAACGATTCTGACCCCGAAAAATGAGGGTCCAAATTGCGTTGTTTTCGAGTTATTGAGCTTTTTATATTTTTTTGGGAATTGTCTCCCTGACGACCAAAACTGCTAATTGTGAGAAATCTTCTTCATCCTGGATACTAAACTGCTACTTTACTTATAGCTCAGGCAGAAAACAATTCTTCAAATAACAATGTATTAACCCTAACTCATCATTATCATCATCATATCAGCCGAAAGACGTCCACTGCTGGACATAGGCCTCCCCCAAGCGTCACCACATTGACCGGTCCCGTGCGTCTCGCAACCAGCGGATCCCCGCAACCTAAAAGGCCTTCCATCGCAACGTCTCCCGGTTCGCGGTCACCACTCCAGAACCTATCTGCCCCATCGGCCATCCGTTCTGCGAGCAATGTGCCCTGCCACTTAAGTTTGGCAATTCTTCGGGCTATGCCGGTAACCCTGGTTCTCTTGCGGATCTCTACATTTCTGATTCAATCACGCAAGGAAACTCCGAGTATAGCCCTCTCCGTTACCATAACTGGCCACAATTTAATATTATGTTTAAGTTTTATCAAAAGGAAAGTAAAGTCATTCTTTTACAATAATGTCTTCGATAACTAACACAAGATCTTGAGAAACAGAACAATACCCAAGAATAGGTGCCTGTCTATTAAATAATTTAGAATATTAAGTATTCATTGTCGCGTGCCTAGGGCGCATGACGTCATGCTCCAGTGAAAGGGCTCTTGTTACATTAATAGGATATATTATGTATCATTAGAATAATATATTACGCCTTACACCATTGACTAAGGAACCGTGTTCGTTCGTGCGTAATAGGTACCAATGTTACCGATGATTGGGCAAGGGCATGACTTCGACGGCATTTAAAGGGTCATAAGCATAAACTTTTGTTTATATAATATATAATCTTTTTTTAGTTTCTTACGACTTATTGTCGGGCCTACGTTGTCCCCCCATCTAAGTGCTAATGCTGTAACATGAAAATATTTTAAAACCAGACCATTTTTAAAAAGAGTGTAACCGTGGAGTTTCTTGCCGGTTCTTCTCCATAGGAAACGACCAACCCGAACCGTGCACCTTTTGTCGACGTTTTATAAGTATGCCCTTGTATGCCTATTTGAAATAATAGTTTAATAATTTCGTAGTATTTTAAAACTGAAACCGGGAAATAAGTACTAGCTTATAATAACAACATTACTGTGCCTATGTTTTGTAAAGGCTTAATTACCATATACATATATCTATAATCTGTGTTAGATGTTTCGGCAGTTTCGGAAAAGCTGCATCAAATGACTCAGAGGCGTAGCTAGACTAGCTAGGTAACCAAAGACAATGGTCCAAAAAAAAAACTGAGGCTCTAACTGAACTATTTAGGTTTTAAAGCTGACATGGTCACAATCATTGGTTGAGAGCTCGATATTTCGACACCAAAACCAAAATCAAAATATACATGGTAAATACCCCGAAACAAATATTAATTCTAATGAACTATTTAGGTTTGAACAATTCAATATATTAATATCTACATGGGCAAAGCAAAGCTACTACATGTATGTACCCCTGGATCTAGGGCGGAGGAGAGCAAGCCGGACCACCAGCCTCGGGTGACAGTTTCAGGAGGCGCCAAAATCATAATAAGTATAATATATTTGGAAAAAGAAGATAACTTGTTTCACAAAGCGCCTAACATCCAGCGCACGTTGTTCTAAAGATTAATGAACAGTTGATTTATGAACTGAAGTAGATATCTTATGTCAAAACTAGGGGCTACAAAACTGAGCCGAATAAACCTGAATGGTCGAACGTCAAGTGACGATCTCTGTTGGTTTATGTGCAGGGGCGTGTTTAAAGATTTAGCGCCCTTGGCCTTATAGTATTTGTCACCCGTAACTAACCAAAAAATTATTAAAAGTATTCGCTAGGGAGGCGTGAGACAAATAACAAGGATCGGGCGAGTGGTCGAAGCGAACTCGAATTATATTTGCATTTCGGATAGTTTACGTTGTCTTCATTTATGAAGAAAAGCTTCAGACTCAAGAGAATTTAGAATGTAATAACAAGCGAAGTATGCTCGAACATTCTAGATGGCTACTTCGAATAGCTAAGACTTTATGTAATCATTCGCACGGATAGATTGTAGAACTTACTTTCTCGATCTTAAAGATTGAGAACAAGAGCGAGAATTTATAGTACAGCGCCTCGAATACGTTTGGTTTTCTTTTGACTAACAAGAAGGAAGTTACGGGCGCCAGGCTAGCAAACATATACTGTATAGTCTATGTTGACATGCTTAAAATTATGACAATTAAGGATGCAAGAGCAAGCGAAGAGAAACTAACACACCCCAATTGGTTAAATTTGCTGGTAGAGTCCACCGTCCCGGGCGATGACCCACTTGGCCTAAGTACAACGGTTTAGGGTTTGATGATCAGAGTCCACGGGCCCCCTGAGCCCTGGTGAACGGCACTGTCTAGCCCTCCGATGGCTAAGCTCCTGAAATGACCGTACGTATATAATTAATTTGCTATCACATCGTTGTTACTCTTGTCACAAGAGCTGATCCTAGCTGGTATGATTAGATGGCTGAAATAGCAACAGAAACCTAAATCACTTGGCATGTAGAATATCTGAGATTTATTTATTGCACAATCCGAGGCCAGTCAACCCTTAAAAGTAACTTAAAACCGAATTTTATCACGCACTAAACACTTTTAGACCTATTCATAACTACGAAATACCTTCTTAGTAAGAAACGTATAAATTTTATTAACATACCTACTAAACATGAAATAGATGGCTCTTTCTAGGCTGGATCGATAAAGTAAAGTTTCTTATACTTAACGCAATAGGGTCAAGAGGTGGGTAAATATATATGAACCACTAAGGCTTTTATCCCTCCAAAGAGAAATAGAGCTAAAGTAAACATACTTTTGTTTAAACCTGTTGGGCTTAACAATATACTGAGTGATATAGCAGTTCTGTTTTAAAGTAATTGTTTAAGGGATTAAAGAAATCTTGGAAGGCATTTATAGAGTAGCTAGACGGGAGAGAGACGAAGAAGATGCTTGAGATTTTCTTCGCAATGATGACAAGGACCTAGCACTCGGAATTCGGCCAAGAAAACGCAATTCACAAACTTTCGAACTCTAGTTGACTATGCTGTGATTTGATGATTAATTTGTCTTTACAGAAAGCACTACTATAGAAGAAGAAGATGCATTCAGATGCTGCAACAGGATCCCAAATAAATAATGGATATAGGGGGGTTTATGATGAAGAACTTTATGAAAGAGAATTTACTAGTACCACAGCATGGAAAAAGAATTTAAGTCTAAAACATAAAGTCAAACATAAAATAAAGTATTCATATATGCAAAAACGTGCTCTCCCTTCATATGCATAATAATAAAAACTCGTATATTAAAAGCAGCATCCAAAACTGCCGACATTGGGCGCGAAAAGGACATAAACGACAATCACGTATGAACTCACACTCAGTATTTACGAGACGATAACCATCTGTCAAGCGCTTAGGGCCAGCGCACATGGCCATGCTTTAAGCAATATTGATTAAAAGATGCAGCGATTAAGCGCTGCAATCCCACGCTGATAACACATTAGATGCGTAATTAAAAATAATAACACTGTACGTACGACTGATCATAGCCGCTAGAACTTTTGGGTCAAACTTTTGCTTTAATTACATTTTTCTATTGCTAACAAAAACTGCAGTTTCTTTGAGCTGAAAGAGATACAACAAGATAACAATTAATCTAATCTAAAAAGATAAAGATTCACATATGCAAAAACCAAACAAAATGAGTAAGATTTTATTCCTCAAAAAATAGATTTTGTATTTATACCTATAGGTTTAAAAAAACAAAACACAGTTGTATGAAGGTAAACGAACTCTTAAAGATTGAAGCAGCAGGCAATGAGAGTCGCGAAACAATGTTTTTTACAAATTATCGTATATGTCCGAGCCTTACAGACTGATATCAACTTCACTAATAGAATCTACGTTTATTTAGGCGAGCGTGGCCGGTCGTTGATAACCACCTCTTACATATATTTGCCACAACGCGCTGTAATATCTCGCTGTGGCAGACATTCCGTCCTGACGTTGCTATGACATGTAGTTTCATTATCTCTTGTCTAATGAGACGCGTGTGGGTACTCGCAAATAAATTATTACAGTAACTGTTTGCCTACTACCAAAGTTATTCTGTTTGTGTTTCACAATCATTGCTTCTTTGAGGATAATGATTTCTGCCAAAATTTTGTCTGTAGCAGCTTTTGTGGTAAACGATTTGGTTGATGTTCGATTTTCGTCAATGCTTTTAGTATTTTCGAATTCTGCTTTTACTCAATCATTGTCTACATAGATTTAGATATTTACTAGGGCTATTGTCGAGTCTTCAATCATCATCGTTAATTATCTTGCCCTTATCCCATTTTATTTTGCGTAAAATTTATTTTTATGCCATACTTTTCTGTAAGTCGTTATCTCAGTAGTATTTCACGAAAAAGATACATTTAATCCTAACTATATGTATCCGTTTTGTGACCCCGGCGCCAACCAACCACGCACTACACTCGCACGCGCGGGCTCTGCGCGCGAGCAGTGACAACCGACTGGCTAAGCGGTGCCGGGACCGCGCGAAAGTGAAGGCATTAATCGCTGTAAGTGAGGTCCAGTGAAGGGCTTGCCCTGGGGCCATGACTTGTCTAAACTATCATGCTTCAACTGTGAAAATTAACTAAATATATATGTATCTGTTTCGTGAAATGTTCGCCTAAGCTCGTCTAGTTCCGTTCATTCATCACTAATCTGACATTGGAGCTTTACAAGCAGTTCACGATTATCGCCCCCGCAGCGATGTAACCCAATCCTTATCAGTTTAGGTCCTTTTCGCACTATCAGCACTTTGTTTAATGGCAGTATTGTTTGAACATCGAAGTTTTCACAATGAATTGGTATTATCGTTGTCCTTTTAGAGAGGGTCTTATTTAAATTGGATGGCGAGTTCGAAAAGCTTACTTTGACGGACCGGGTACAGGAAAATGAAAAGGTTAGGTACTAGGTATACATCATCATATAGGTATTTGTTTGGTAGAATCATATAGGTCACTGAGTCTTGGCAAATGATTGATTTCTTGCCATTGCACACCTTTTCTTTGGAATACATTCTATTTACTGCTAAATTGTACTAGGATACCATAGCTCAAATTGTATCAATTCTATTTTATTTTTGATAATAATGATACGTCCAACTTATTACGTTACAGGACTACAACGTTTGCATCGATCACAACTTCGGTTTCCCTCAACTTCGAATGAAGAGTAAAACAAAAGCAACAAAGAGAATAATGCCACTAACGCCTGACTTGGACAACAGCCATCGCTGGTCAATAACCGTAGTTGTTAACAGAATGAGCAGTCCATCCACCACGACCACGATCTTCACGGAGCTGTAACATTTGGTGGGCAGCCAAGTTTCCAAGACAGTAAGCACCAGTTACGCTACAATATAATTTTAAACACGTTACAATTTCTGCCGCTTTCTACGACCTTTCCAAGACTAATTGCAAAAGATTGATTGATTTTTTCTTTTGGTTTTATGAGGATTCGAGAGGTGTTTATATTAGCATCATTTTTAACAAAAGCTCATATAGTTAATTTATGGGCGTTTTAAGAGAAAATAACAGAAATGCTAGCTACCTTACAGTCAAGCTGGAAGTGGGCCTTAACAAAATATTTATATTCTATCAGGGAAAACGATTGTCAAAAGTCTAAAATAAATGGGCCACTTCGATATCGCAAGTCAATCCCATAATATTTTGGCATTTTCTGACGAATTTCAATTTCATTAGACTAGTGTCTATCCCTGTGCAAAGTTTTTATATTTTGCGGTATCCAATCAAATATGTAAACCAGAATTAAACAGAAAACTCATTTAGTAATTTACTCTAATGGATTACCTCTATGTACCTGCGCGACCGAGCTTTGCTCGGGTAAAATAGAGAAAACATTTTTTTTCGATAACGTGATTATATATACTCGTATATTTAAGTATATACAAATATTGCTCGTGTTATAGTTTAGGATAGTACCTGGGCGACAGAGCTCTGCTCGGGTGAAAATAAAGAAAACATTTTTTTCGAGAATACGAATTTACCCAGATAGATCGATTTTTCGCCCCCGAAAACCATTTCGATAAAATTTGCAATACAGGGGGTATTGCAAATTTTATCGAAATGGTTCGAGTCGTTTTCGAGAAAATTATTACAAATATAAAAATATTTCTCGTTGTATATAGGAATATGAGTATATAGAAATATTGCTCGTTTAATAGTATAGGATATATAATTTTTGATAATATTTCTAGGATGTTTTGTATATGAATTTATTACGGCAACGTCTACAAAAGCCTTTACCTACTATATCTAAGCTTTGAAAGTCATTTCCACTCTCCTCTATAAACGGTAACCTGTTAATTTTGTTTCTCTTAACGTATAATTTCTTTAACATTTAATATTTAATTAATTGTTAATAATAATTAATTTCTCTATACCTTTAGCAAAATCCGTTCAACATCTTCTTTGATAATCTTGATATAAAACTCCTTAGGTAAGCAAGCGTAGATATTCTGTGATGTTTTTAGAATTTTGTGAACAAAGAGGCTACACTCGTGTGTTGTCTAAATGAGAAAACTTCAATATTGGAGTCTTGCCGTTTTGGAGATCGTATCTGTAAGTAGTCTGTGTAAGAGTTAAAGTAACTGAATGGTTAGTTTCAATAAAATTCCCTTTGCCTCAACATGTCTTCGAAAAATATAGAGTAGGTACTAAGGTATTTTTAGACTTACTGCCACGTTGTTGCTAAGGGTGGGATGCTCCCTAGGACGTATTGCATAAATGTCTTTGAGTTATTTATTTTTAACCTGAATTTACCCATTGCAGGATAAATACCTCCCTTATTCCTTTCATTCCTCCTAGTTTGAAGGTCCTAAGTCTTTTACTTAAGGAATTCTCTCAGTAGCAGACCGAATTTGGAATGGGGGCTACCGCGTATGAATTCACCGCTAGAGGTGCTGGTGTAGCATAAGGTATCCGATATGTCAAACTCCACTGTTTGTGTTGTGAGTGGGCGAGCTTTTTCATAATTATATTATTGTTATGAATATTTTGCGATAACTTCCTTAGATTAGTTATGGTAAATATGAGTTTCGGATCAATTAATGTCAGTGCTCTAAGGTATTAAATATAATTTAAATGTAAACTTGGTTTTCACGCCCGTAGTAACAACTAACAACGTACTACGTACATAACAAACGTAACACACGTAAGTAACAAACTTTGACAGCTATATTTCTGGACCTAAAGGTTCTAACAGACAAGGAGCGGTCACGCGGTCAGCTTTGCGTTCGAGCGTGCAGTTGTACACGAATCCCGCTGTTGGACGGTCTACGTGGAACCACTATTGTCACCATGTTTTTTGACGGTAGTTTTTCATTGGAAGACGACCCTTAGTAATTGAGGTAATAATGTACTACGCACTAGAGAAGTCACCACCCATCACTACTGTGTTCTGTTCAATTGCGGTCTTCTAGCCGCAACTCACTTATTTGCTTATGTTTTTAAACGAAAAAACGTTCAAACGTATTCAATATTCCGGTCGTGTGTTTTAAGATTTTGCACTAATAATTCAACCGATACAGCGAAGAGCAAAGGAATAACTTTTCATAGGTGGCTAACTAGATAATAATTTAAAAATTTACTTAAAAAAAAAAATTGCTGGACGCCATACATACATACATACATAAACTCACGCCTTTTTCCCATGGGGGTAGGCAGAAACTACAGAACGAAGCTAAAATTAATCAGACTAATAATTATTTATCGAAGCGTCAAAAGTTAACTAAACTTATATTGTTTAGGGGTAACTAAATTAACATAATTAATATTAAAAATATACAAAAGATTCGTGTTTCAAGCGAATTGTAAAATTCCCTATTCCAATTTGATATGTTTTTAACTTATTGTAAGCGCATTTGATTATATATTAAATAAAGAAATACAAAAGTATCATATACTTTAACAGTCGGTTATTTCAACTAATAATCAATTTTGAAAAAGTGTGAATTCTAATGAAGCTTGTTAGGTATAATGCTATGTCACTTCTGTAGTCAGTCAGCAATTTAGTCTATATGAATGACAAGGTTGAACGAAACGCGTAAGCGCCATGAAAATCACGGCGCTTCCGTCTTTTTGGTCGCGAGAAAACTACACCTTAGAAGCGCTCTAGCGCTGCATGTTTATAATGTTTTGTTAGATGACTAATTATTGTTTCAGCGCTGCAGCGAATTTTTTAGTTTAAACTCTTGTCAAAATTGACAAAATCGAGCATGCATTTTGCTTAGGATAGCTTCTCTAGTACGTAGTACATATTATCTCAATGCCCTTAGTAAACGTTCCAAGTTTAAACTGACGTTAATTTGTTAATCCTCATTGGTTTATCTTATAATTTATCACATGGGACTTCAACTGATGAAATGTGGGTATTTGGGTACCTCTACAATATCCCTTCCGCAAATACAGGACTAATGCTATATTAACTTATAAATATTTAATGTGTGTTTTTTTAAGGCTTATATAAAAATATGGTTTTCTACAAAATAAAAGCAAATAAAAATGGCGTTTCAACATCAAAAATGTGACAAGGGTCGCTACAGCGTGCAAATACTCTCCTTTTGCCCTTTCATTATTTCGCGGAAATATCCTCAAGGGTTTTTATCATTTAATATTATGAGTTCGTACAGCAATGTTACCATGAAATTATTACCACTTTACCAGTCATGAATGTTATTTTACTGGTAATGAACCGGGTACTTGCCGACGAACGCCAGTATTTAGTTAACATCCTGCATGTTATGACTAAACTTAATAAACTGTAGGTTTACCTGATTCTTCTGAATTTTGAAAATGCTACAATTGAATAAATACAGAATAATTATACGGAAGAACTATCTAACTATGGTAGAAATGTTTTTTTTTATGTTTTGGTACTATCCCACCGCACTATTCCCAAACCACTACAACTCCTGAAAGCTAGAACCGATAGTGGCGACCACCAGGAAAGCACCGAGGCAATGAAGCTCGACAAAGTCCCGGAGAATGAATTTAACTGCCTTGGATCCCGCAACAAAATTAATCAGAAAAGAATAACGGAGGTACTGTTACTGAACAGAAAGTCGGTTAAAAATACAAATTTCTACTTACCTCCGTATCAAGCAGGAGACAGAACAAACATGGCAAATAGGCACAAAGGGTCGTTTACAACTGGGATAATCCCAGGAGTCTAGACCACGGATAAAAATTATCATTAATATTAATGGCTCCTAACATTGGGAGCTGCTATATTTGATTCCAATAATAGCTATGGCAAAAACGCTTAAACGCACGGAAATTTGTTCTAGTTCCTACAAGGTCCGTATAGTACACACTCTAAATTTTAATTTGGCTAGTTTACAATCTGCCAGGAGGCACCTGGATACCAGTATCTGGGTAATTTACACAACAATGACAGAAGACAATGGCAGAAGCCCATACATTGTTTTAGCTGAGATTAAATTCCTACAACTCTAAATTAAAAATATCTGGTTTAATTCAGGGTCATATACTGAATTAGTTTGTGCAAGAATTTTTGTTCAAGAACGCCGAGAATAATAGATGTGCAGTCATGAACTTTTGTTGATTATATCTGTGTAAATTTTAATAATGTGTTAATAGGTCATATTATTCAATTTCGTGGAAGTAAAATGGCAATAGTATTGCCCTTTCCTAGTTATTTCAGCATGAAATGTAAAGTATACTCTTTGAAAAGAGTTAATTTATTAATAATTATATGCAACTTTAACGTGTATCAAAAGGTCGTCGTCAACAACCAAATTATATTTTTTTTGGCTTGGCCACTAGTTTTTTTGTCTTTCATTTATTGAAAGTAAGTAATTCATTTATTTCTACTACACCACAGTATTCTTACCTACCTGCAAGAACACCTACACTTAGACATACACTATATTGTTAATTCATTTACTCCGTTTTATTATAATAACAAATACAATAATGATATACTTACTAGTCGCTACTTGTTACTTGGCAGAATAAGTGTAAAATAGTAACACTAAGCTAATGAGACTTAACGAAAAAATTTACTTTCATTTAAATGTTATTTATTTATCCGTGGTGAACCAGTTAATGTTTTACTTTGAAAAAAAACCATAGTCAATTAATGAAATATCTTTCGTTTAGAACTCACTTTCAGACGCTCAAATTTAGGTCAGCTAAGATTTTACCATTGTTTTTAGAGGAAAGTAATTTTTACTCATAATATAACTTGACTTAATCAGCAGCTTCTTTCACACCATGCGGTGGACCAATTCGATCCCACGCCTAAATAGCACCAATCGCAAAATTAATGGCACCCAATAAAAATATTATTAACGCCATAAAATTCATCGTTGCCTAAAAAACGGAATAACGACTCGATAGGCTATAAAAGACGTTTCTTATTACGGATGGGCCCTTTATTTGGCTATGTCTAGCGGGATGAGACTTCATGAGACATACTTTTCGTAGTCTGAAATATTTTTCTCTTAATAATACGCGATGACGCGTAAAATCATGTAACAAAATACTACTTTAGGTAAAATAGTTAGATGTATGTTTGTTTGTGTGATTGTTGGATCTTTGTGTAAATAGTTCCATCACCACTGCTCTAAAAACGGTAAAGGAAAACATTGTGAGGAAACCGGCATTTTCTTGAACCAAAAATTCGAAGACATGTGATATCCACCAACCTGCACTGGGCCTGCAACCTGCTCTTGCCCTCTCACAGAGAGGAGGCCTGTGTCCCAGAAGTGGAAACTCTTTTCACCGGGCGAATCCGTGGGTGAAAGCTAGAGTTTAGTAAGAAGAAGAAAATAATAATCTTATTTGGAGAATCTCTACACAATATATGTTGCTCGAGTAATTCTTGTATAGCTACTATGATTCGACTCAAATCGTGCAGTCTTTCTGGCACGTGCCGTAATACAAACTTCCCTGCACTAATTAAATATGTATCAGGCGCTGGAAAAGTTCACAACCATAGCAAAACAAAATACGATCGATTCACCCAAAATTAACATTGTCATCAATATAATAATTGTTTTACAGTAGCAGCAACAGCAATTTAAAATTTTACCAATTAATTTTATGCCACAAACAATCTTTCGGCCATTCCTCATCGATCAATACTGTTATCATTTAACTACCACCCTTGATTGTAATCAATAAAGTCTATATTTGCATGAATTGTGCCAGGTTGGGACTGAAACGTTTCAATTAAGGTGGGCTACGTACGTTAAGTGGCGTTGTGTTCCATGCCTCGTTACAGCGTATGCTCAAATCGTAGCGGATGGAATTTACTAGCGAATTTTCAATTAACGCTCCGGCTTTTTGTTTAGGTGGGTTTTAGTGTCCCAGATGCAAATTCAGGGGGAGTGATAGCCCCCCCTGGTGGGTTCCCGCATTGTCGAGGCGGGGGGGCTCAATAGCCGTGGCGTTGTCACCCACGGGGAAGCGAAGAGGAACCCCAGGAGAGGCCGCTCGTCAGGGCTTTTGCCGATAAACCGACGACGTAGCGGCCAACAAGTAGGTTGCGGTGCTGCCTGGGCGACATTGCAACTAAGGCGGGCCGCGCCTTTGCCTAGTTAAGTCTTACACTATGCAGCTGGATAGAAGTATCCATTCCACATAATGCAATAAGATATCATCTGCAAAGCAATAGATAAGCAAGATATTACTCTTGCTTCAGACAATTAATTTACGCTACATACAACTTTTTAGTAAAGTCCCCGTCACGAGAAGCTATAAATTTTGTAAACACACATTCAGGGGTTCGCAATCTTTGAACCAAATAAAAAAAACAGCACAACACATTTTTATATAGAGATATAATTTGTTAAACAAACAATATAACCTAATCAGCGAAAACAACACAAACTGAGACGCATTCGAAAATCGAATGACAGCATTGACAGCGTCAGCGTGAACTTACTACTACAAAATGGTGTCCCAAATGTTTACGTTCCATGAGACAGACGCGTTCCAGTACCACAAAACATTAGACGACAGCGCTTTAAATCGCTAAAATATAACCGGACCAAGTGAAATTGCTCGTTAGTTTCGTAATACACGTATGTAACTTTGAGTTGATTGAATTTGGGATTATTTGTTGTTGATTTAATTGTCGCTACGTAACTTAGTAGAATTCTTTATTTACAAAATTTATAGCTTCTCGTGACGGAACTTTAAGCACTTTTGATAGCCGATATTTTACTAAGAAAACAAAAGATAGAACATTACAAATGACCTTGGCACCCACTCTATTCTGAGACGCCGTATTGTCTGGCGTATTCATAATTAATCTGGTAACTACTCATGAAGCTTCTAGGCGTAAAACAAATGAAGCTATAATTATTTATCTAGATATTACCGATCTATAGTTTAGAAACAGATAAACAACAGACAATCTACGGCAATAACGGGTGCCAACAGGAATTCTGTAAAAAAAAAAACATTCTAAAGACTGCGCACAATTGGTAGAACTCATTTTTATTTAAGAAAATAAGAGTTTACCGACAGACGCAGAGTTTTAAAAATGCTGAATTTCAGATTCTGAAAGTTTTCGTTCCGAAATGGAGGGTAGTATTGTGTAATTTGAGATATAATGAAAAAAGAAATAAGCAGATCCACTCCACGTTTTTGTAGTTTTTTTTTTAAAGTGGTGTTTTGATAACCTAGGGTAAGGCGTTATACGGGCAGTAAAATTATCTCCAGTTCCAGTTATGCAAAACCCTCGTAAAGAAGATTTTCTTGTGTATTTTTATATTTTTTCAGTTTATCGAGCAATCACAACTTTTGGGACACTCCAAACATGCTTTAACTTTAACTACTGAGTTTAGTAAGCCTAACTATACTGTAGCCATAAGTTATTGCAACATGCATTTCCCCATAATTTCTTCGATGGAACAAGTATGTTATTTAACTCGTTAAATTCATTAATTATAAAAGTTTCGTAGCGAGCCGGCTGGAGCTGTAAAACTTTTAGCCCTCTGTGTAAATGTTACAAAGTTCCCTATGTCAGCTATGCCGCGTATATGTGGAATATTAACATGTTATAACTGGTGTTCAGAACAGGTACCTCTGTTTCCTTATCTAAGGAGTTTGTTTGTTCTGTATTACTAATTATGAACTTAATTAACAGGTGTGTATAGTTGTTTTATATCTTTACCGAGGAATCGTGCATATACGAAAATTCGACATGCTTGCGATTTACGATCGATTCCTTTTCCCAAATTACATTCAGTCACAGTACAGTGAACAGGGCGGTGACCTTAAGATTTTAGAGTAAGATTATTGTGAGTGTGTGTAAGGGACAGATGTATAAGACTTGTATACATCTGTCCCTTTTTATTTACTGTCGATTTGTCGAACTACCCTACCCTACCCTTTTTCTTTTGCTCTGTCTTTCTATGAATTTCATGTCATATTGTACATTGTCATACAGTCTGTTTATGTATAAGTTTATGTATAGTATTTATTATAGTAATATAATTTTGTATATATTTATGTGTTGCGTAGCAGGGATGCTACGAAACGTAGCCATGTTTTAATCGCCAACTTTTTACCCGTATAAAAAAGTTTTTCATGTAAATGTGTATAACTTTCATGGTGTTCAATAAAGTATATTCTATTCTATGATAGTTTTGACCCGTCAGGGTACGGGGTCTGAACTGAATGCAGCTAAATACTAGTAATTATTTGACATGGAGAGACTGCTATACCGACTTCCACAACCCAGTAACTGGGTAACACAATACCCCTGAACAAGACTGGTGTCAAAATTCCTAGCTGACATTTTATAATCTGAAATTATTTTGTGATCTTAATCTATGACAATGTATGCACTTTAATTTATGACATGGTACGATTTTAGTGTTGATTGATGACACTGTATATTGAATAAAAGGTTATGAAGCTGTAGTGAAGGTACCTATAATTTGAATGATATTTATGACATTCTATAATTTTAGTTATAATGTATCATTGTATATTTGGGCGCACGGTTGGCGCAGTGGTTGAGCGATTGACTGCTAAGCTGCGTGTCGCGGGTTCGATTCCCGCACGCAACAAATATTTGTATGACCTACAGATAATTGTTCCGGCACTGGGTGTTGTGTATGTGAGTTTATATGTTTGTAAACGCACCCACGATACAGGAAGAAATTCCTAGTGTGCGGCAAAGTTCAAAAAAAAAAGAAAAAAAAAATGATTTACGACATGGTATGATATTAATAATAATTTGTGACATTGTATAATATAAATAATAATTTTTCATGCCTAAAGTGGTACAACATAGTGAACTGCGCATTCACCTAACATCTGGAAAAGTGTTAAACAATAAAGATTTGAATTTGAATTAGCTTCTGCCTAAATTAACGACTGTCAAAAATCTGCAAATGACGCTCCTCTAAAGAACTAAAATTAAATTAAATTTGGCAGAAAAGCTAGCAATATTTTCATGCTAAAACTTTTAGTCCGCCATTGTACCACACGCCTCGTTTGCTCGCGAATATAAACGCTGTTCAGAGGTCAAGCCTTGCTCTTATCGTCTCGAAACACTACACACGCTTTACGTAACGAACGTTTTTTTGCCGGCTTTTTAATTAATACCAATATGAATGTTGATTGTTTAAGGAGCTTCTGTGCAGTGGCGGCGTTTTAAATCGGCAGTAGGCATAACACATTTCGGGAGAGTCATTGAACTAGAGATTGTCAGAAACATGATGACGTTGATCATGGTGGAATCAAGATTTTCGGTAGATACACTCTCATATGTGGACATTTTTAAATAATTGTAGTTCTGTGATTTTAGATTCTAGTCAAAGTGGTAACCTTCGTCCTATCAACAATAAATATTGCACTTTCGAAATGTAACATAGTCAATCCCAAACAATTTGGACTTAAATGTGACAGTCATTATCAATGAAACACCAGCCAAGTGCGTGTCGGAATTTGCACATTTAGGGTTCCGTACTAATCCGCAAAATTAAGTAGGTTGTAATAGGAAAGATGAGGGAATTTCAGAGATAAATCTTATTTACAAATATATTTTTGTTTGTTAGTAAAAAATACGTAATATAAACACTATCACCAAATTTCATGTTTATAAGTCAATGGGAAGTTAAAAAATTCCAACCGTTTGACTGTGAAAACCTGTGTGACAGCATCGGAGAGACGGACACCTGAGTGACAGCAATATATCCAAACGGGGCCCCCGTTTGGACCTTTCGGATACGGAACCCTTAGAAAATTACTATTCATCTTGAGTCCCATGTGTAAGTAATTTACCAAGATTCCTAATAAAAATACCTAGTAACGCTTTACCCGATTCAGAGATCCAAAACTCTTGCCCTATCCAACCTCTGTACCAAACAGGCAGTCAGAGCGCCAGGCAATTTTACAATTAATAAAGGATCATACACTGACTGGTATTTATATACTGGCATTATGTTTATTTGTTAAAAATAATATGCAATATTTTAATTTCAAATCAAATTCAAAAAGATACATTCGGAAACAATATAAATATGACATTAATTTACCGTCTATTAACAATATGATGTATTATAAAAGTTCCTATGTAACTGCTATTCGTGTGTACAATAAGGTACCGCCAGCAATTAAGCAATTAAATGGAAATATGTTTAAAAATAAATTGAAAAAATGTTAATTGATAATGTATTTTATAATCTGCATGAGTTTTTTGATAAAAAATAACATTTGTAAGTACCTAATTTCTAAATACTATTGCATACCCGACTTGGGTAGGCTGTTGAAACTAAAAAAAATATGTTTATTAATAAGAACTTAATGTACACAGTGCTATAAATATATCAACATAACCACAGATAATATAATACTAGCATTGCTAGCATACAGTTGTCTCATCCCATACAAAGAAACCGTGCCGACGTAACTAACGTTTTTCATCTGATTAATCTAATATTTTTTTGTACATCGAACGCGTTCCGTTCTGTTTCACGGTGATAGATAGATGGTGTTAGCAGCGACTTACAAGTAAAAGAGTTTATTAGGTTCGTGAATATTTTTTTCTTTAAATACAGTGAAGGTTCGTTTTATAGTATTTTTTTCACGTTTTCACAGTTTTTTTGCACCAAATGTGTTATAATGCAAATTTTAACAATCGAGTGGAATGCCTCAGAAATTTAAAAATGCGCCATCTATTGGCATCAATTTTAAATGATCCGTTCAAATAATCTTTGAAATGTGAATTAAGCTTGATATATTCCATAATTTTGTACTTAGGAGAGTTGATTAAACAAGAATATCCAATTTCTATGTCCAATTCCAGAAAATGTTAATTTTACACCCACTCAATAACAGATAGGTTCTTATCGCGCCATCTATTGAGATTTATTTGAACTAAATTTTCTTTCTTAGCATTTAGACCCCGTGACCTAACTAATAAACATTACTAAAAGCCAACTTACACTATCTAAAGTATAACAACCCAGTGGCACGTTTTACCAGGCATCCAGCACTCGTCTGCTAAAACACTTCATATGAGCTCTTCTCAGCCCATCAAGTGTTTATGACGGGAGAACGCGAAATTTTCTCTCGGAAATACATTTATTAAGGCGTGCCTCACATTCTCCTCGCCGTTTTCAAGGATTCCTTCGAGAAAACTGCAGGAATGTTGTAGCCTGAGCTACAGAATTTTAATAAGTGGGTAATAGTGGTATTTTCTAGAAAAAAACGTACATCAAAGACTAGCTTTTTCCTGTGGCATAATTACCACAGGATCTGTGCATTGTGCCGAAATAGCTTACAATTACCTTCGACGACAGTGTAGCTTTAAATCAGTGAAAGAATTTTAGTAGTATTGGATTAAATCTTCCAGAAACTCTCAACAAAGTGTCATTCTATCAGCAGGGTTGGGCAGAATTTGAATTACTTGTAATTAAAATACGTCAAATAAATACAAATATTTATTTGTAATTCAAATACTTCTTTAAGATGTAATTTGTAATTGGTATTTCAAATACCTGACGCTGGCTTCAAAATACATTTGTACATAAATACCTGATTATAAAGATAGATGTATAATCGAATTTATTTAATCATTTGTATTTTAAATAAAATAGTCAATATACTGAATTTTGTATTTTACATTTCAAATATACGACAAATATTTTGTATTTCGTCTTTTAAATTCATGCAAGATAGTATTTTGTAATTTAATTAGAGTAAAGCATGTATTTTGCCCAGCTCTGCTATTAGCAATGACGACGGTCGAAATCCTAAAATGTAAAGGATTAAACACGTGACACTTCAATAGCGCTTGGCAATCCTACACATTTTCGCTATACGCGCCGCTTTTGTTGATAGAATGATACAGATTGTTCAAATCTTCTTTGCTCGCGCTGCCATGTGTGCGTGCGCTTGTAATTACACATAATGCATTTGTGTGGCAGTGACGCGGCAGTCGTCGTCCGATCAAACAACCACCCATGCTTACCCACACATAGCGCCGCGGGCACAAATGAGTTGAACTATCTGTACTTGTCTGGGGTCTCAGAGAATATTTCATACAAACTTTCAATTATACCACTTTGTTATATGAGTTTAGTTGATTTTCTAGTGCAAGTTGAAGGAGTTAAAAAGAAATATGCTAGTGTGGAGGGTAGGGAGTTGCCAAGTTTGAAAGTGATAAAACTTCAAAGTTTTAAACCAATATGTCTTCGCTGAACGTCGTTCCAGTCTGTGCCTAGTATCAGAGCGTGGGTGTATAATATTGCATGTTCAGTACGAGTAGATAAACCCTAGGGACTAAAGCGCAAAGTTGCAACATTATGGTTGAAATATGCCACTACGTTGAGACATGTAATTTTGCAATGATAGCTATAAAATACTTATAATAATATATAATTAAACTTGATGCTTACGAATGATACTCGTTATTATAGTGTTTGGGTATTATAGAAATAAATTAGGATTATGAATTTGATTTTTCAATTTCTTATGTACAAAGTTAGCATAAAAAAGAGAAACGTCATCGGACTTCATTGATTGTCATGATTATGGAGTACTAGCTGTCCCACGCGGCTTCGCTCCTGGCAACTGGCTACCTACCTACCCATCTACCCTACCTACTCTACATACATGATTGTTGCGTAACTTAAACCGTTTACGCAGCGCACGCAACGGACGCTCACAAAAAGGAATAATTTGCCGTTTTTGCAACATTTTTCATTTATACGCCGCTCCTATTGGTCGTAGTGTGATGTTATATAGCCTATAACCTTCCTCGATAAATGGACTATCCAACACAAAAATAATGTTTCAATTCCAACCAGTAGTTCCTGAGATTAGCGCGTTCAAACAAACAAACAAACTCTTAAGCTTTATAATACTAGATTATATATTTTCAATATTTATAAGAAAATCAGGAATTCAGGATCTCATTAAAAGACGTAATTTTGATTAAGGAGTAAATACCTTAGGATAACGCCAAGGTATGGTTCCATTTTACTGGTTTTCGTACTCTTACTAACTTTAAGCAATTCCTAACTGGTCCTATCAAGAGACTTAGGTAGCCTGGTTTCTGAATTTAGATTTTGTAGTTAGGAACTTGCCAAACTCTAAATGAATGGTACAGCTTTACAAGTTCTCATGCTGCAGAAGACTTCGATTTTCTCAACTTCGAATTCTTAAATCAAAAAGTGGGTATTAAATACAGTATCTGAAGAAGAGTTTCTTAGATTTTCCAATATCTCTGATCTGTTATACAACTTTTTAGACTACGTTTTAATCAGAGAAAACACTTAAGTACTCAATAAAAGGTAAGGTACAGAGAATTTGGCTAAATAAATATATATACTAGCTGTTCCCCGCGGCTTCGCTCCCGTGGACCACCCCAGAGGACCCGTTTTCGGGATAAAAAATAGCCTATGTCACTCAGGAATAATTTAGCTTTCTTTTGGTGAAAGATTTTTTTAAATCGGTCCAGTAGTTTCGGAGCCTATTCGGTACAAACAAACGAACAAATAAATCTTTCCTCTTTATAATATTGGTATAGATATATATGACCAAAATAAGTACATACATGACCATAACAACCAAAGCTCGTTAGTGATTCGGAAGTTAACAATAAAGTCAACAGGTACACCTACCTGGAACCACTAGAACGCTTCTACGGCACCAGTCAAGCTTGGACGCTGGCGTCACGCCAGCCGACAGACATTATGGCGTCAAACTTTCAATAATAAAAAGTCATTACAGACTGCCTTTGATATTACTTTAGGGGCTACAAGGACTTGAGAACGTTTTTATTTGGACTTATTATTTTTTATGAGGACCTGAAAAAATAACTGATTAATTCTTACACAACCAATATGATTCCTTGAAACAAGGGATGTTTCCTGGATAAAAAAGTTGATTTTATTTGGGCTATCAGTATGAGTATCTTGTTTTTTTATCGATTTCATAAACCTATAAATACGTGTCCAATATTGTTTGGTAATCTGACGGATCAGATATAATTTTTCAAGAAACTACACTACAGTGAGGGTAGTTGCAACGCTTTTCAAAGGTGAGCATCGTGTCTTCATTTGTTAGAGTCAAGTGTCCCCTCCCTGCCAGCTTTGCGTTACCAGTTTGCTTTTGGATTTGTGAAAAAAAATACGGCAGTAGTTTATCATCATCATCATATCAGCCGAAAGACGTCCACTGCTGGACATAGGCTTCCCCCAAGCGTCGCCACATTTACCGGTCCCGTGCGTCTCGCAACCAGCGGATCCCCGCAACCTTCACCAGGTCATCGGTCCACCTGGTAAGAGGCCTTCCAACGCAACGTTTTCTGGTTCGCGGAAGTAGTAGTAGAGAGTAGTTTATAATATAATGAAATTAAAAGGAAGACTATCACAGCGAAATATCCTTTACAAGGTTACGCGTAATAGTCGACCAACTTCTAAAATGTACATGGAAAAGTAAAAATGTTGTATATTGATGTATGTTATACAGTTTTTGAATGGCAAAGCTAATTTAGTCCCTTCGTTAGAGCAATGTTCGGTGCTTTCATTGTATAAGATCGTTAGTAATGTTACCTATTTATTTTGGGGAACCCTCTGTGCGCAAGTCAGACTCGCACTTGGCCGGTTTTTTTTAATAGATTTTTGTCTTGAATCAAATTATTCCAAAAAAAACTCAGTTCGCATGTGTATCGCAACAAAATTGTATACCAGCAGTCTGTATGCAATTAGAGGTTATTCAATTGCAGTATTGTAGTACGGACTCAGAATAACAATAGCGTCGGCAATCAGACAATAGGTTAATCTGATCTGCTCTCCTGCATTGCAGGTGGACTGCCAGTAATGACCTGTTTCCCGACCTCGCACCTCAGCACGTTCAATTAGTGAGACAGAGATTTTGCTACAGTTATCCTTCTTAAGTGGGTGATAAAACCTTGGGTTTTATTTCGAAATTCGTGTCGTATGGGATTTGAAGAAGTATTTCATTAAGGAGCTAAAGATGAAGTAAAGAATGCTGAGAAAGGAAGATTTATGTTGAGAATCTATTTGAAAAGCGATGCCAAGGAAGTGGCAAAATTTTTTGACAAACAAATTTGAAAGATGGTCGTGCCATCGTCACGAAAAAGAAGAAGTAGAACTTGAAAAAGGCAAATATACGTAAGATCCAAAAGAAAAATAAGATTGAAATGATGATGTCCCAAAACAACAAGAAGAGGCAACGACGTTGAAAGGCTATTGTTTGGGTATATGTCACTCAAGATTTACTGTTAATATAATAAGCAGTAGATACATATGACGCCCAAGGATTCAGGCCAGGGACTTGGCAAGGGAATGGCCTAGATTCCAGAGGTCGATGCCACAGCTCCATGAATATAAAGACTCCTGCCAAACATGGAAGTAGAACAGCAAAAAAATGTTATTTAGCAAGATTTAAAGATTCATTCTGATACAGTGCCAACGGCTAGAATATAGCACAAGAAGGAAATGTCTAGACTAGCTGACATTAAGGATATCCAGACAGGCCAACTAAGGTCAGAAAAAGTGAAAAGAAATGAGAAATTTAATGAAATATAAATGGCTAAGTAAAAGAGAATGTTATAATGACATATGTGACATCTTGAAGTATATGCCATACCATGACATGCCAATTTGATGTTGGCTCCAAAACAGATGTTTGAAGACAATATTTCAAACACAGACGTACAGATAGCAGTATTATACGTATAATACTGCTAGACTTACTTTTTCAATCGTAAAGAAATAACTCGTCTTTGAAGACAAAATTACGTTTTCAGCTAGATGTGAAATTGACGGCTAAGCGTGTGAGGAAATCTAGCAAAAACTTTAGTAACATTTTATCAGAAATTCTTGAGTTTGAGCTAAAAGAGCTTGGAAACTATTTTTAGAGGAAGGAACATTTATTAAACTCTGGTAAGATTTTGTAGGAAAGCTTTCACTAGTATATTATGCGACAGCGTCTAAGTTATATACATTTCTTGAGAAAGCATTTTTACGTATAAATGTTTTTATGTTAATATTATTCCTGGTTATAAAAAGAAGGCTGCGAAGAAACTTCGAATAAATTAGACATACTAAAACAGAATTTTCCTTATCTCACATTTAATGCTTAAGGCTTAATAAGTAAAGTCTCTAATTTATCGGTCGGAGTTTCGCGGTGGGGAACGAAGTTACACTTTCAAGATCGGAAAACTCTCACCAATATTCAATTAATGATTAGATTTTCGAAATCTGATAATAGGGTGAAATTGGGAGGAAACTTTAAGAAGTTCTGATTTCAGTTTGCCTGATTTCAGTCGCATTTAATTTTTTGCACAGCGGCATTTTACACAATTTTGACACGACTGAAATTACCATTCTTCACAATAGGGTAGTTGGCAAAAAATATATATTTAGTCCGTCAGTTAGATAACATAAAAATATTGGAGCCTTATTTTCTTTTTCCACGTATAAAAAAAATACGACGATAAAGTGCGTTGAAATATCGTGTGACGTCACGGTGTGCTACACTTAATACTGACAAAGTGACGTCTCAAGCCGCCACTCCTGGACTTTGATGAGCATTATCTTCTTATTTTTTTATTGATTTAGTAAAGGAATAAATACGGGTCCAATATTATTTAATAATCTCACTGACGGCCTAAATAGAATTATCATTTTTCTACCCAGCAACATCCCTATTGTGTTAGTACTATGTGTGTTATGTGTGGCCTATGTCTAGAAGCGGACGTTTTCCAGCTAACAAGATAATGCCAGTGTGATACACAGAAAAAAGGATGAAGTTTCTTCTGTGTATCACACAGTTTTCTGAGAGTTTTCTGAGGTGTGTCAAATGGCGCGATGTATCCTTTTCATCCCTTACACGGTCAATTTCATTCAAAGACTGAACATTCCAGTTCTTTAAGAAGCATCAAAATGTCTTGTCAAAAACCTCAGTCATTTTGTATTTGCTTCCTAACGTCGCATACAAAATTTAACGCCGTAATATCGAAATTCAGCCCTTCCTCTGGCGTTTCTTTATCGACCGTTCCACAGACCAAACAAACTACAACTGCCTATTTCAATCAGTAGTTTTAAACCGTTTGTGGAACCCAGATAACTGGCTCTGACAGACTTTTAAATAAGTTAAATGAAAATTAACTCTGTGGAAATAAATGACGGTCGGAGCGCTATTGCGGAGTTGAGCGAACTTGCTTGCAGTTCTACAAAGTGGTTTTATTTCAGACCTACTTCGCGATGTGGAAATCTTTATAAGATTTCATGCTCTCATTTCTTAATTTATAAATAGTACTTTTGCAATGAGTAGTGACTTTGTATGCAATGAACATAATTATCATTATCTTGTTCTTATCCCAATTTATATGAGACTAACGGATGCCTCGCGTAGTTCCCGTTCCCATGGGAATACAGGGATAAAAAGTAGCCTTTGTCACCCGGGGATAGTGTAGCTTCCCAACGGTGAAAGAATTTTTGAAATCGGTCCAGTAATTTTAAGTTTATTCGTTACATAATAAATAAATAAATAAAATAAAAAGCCTTTATTGTTGTTAACAAGTTTTACACAGAGTAGTTTCGTGTGCCTAAAATTAATTTACTTATGACTACTATCTAAAAAAAACACATTTTGACTATTAACTAGAGTTTAACTAATATACTAACAATTTCAATATCTATTGATTATCGGCAAACGGTAGTTCGGTTACAACTTGTCTTCCGACAAAGGCCTCCTCTAAAGCTCTCCATTCTTTTCTCATTTTTGCAGTGCGAGTCCATGTTGAACCCGCTATTTTCTTAACGTCATCCTCCCATCTCTTAGTTTGTCTTCCTTTATGTCTCTTTCCGTCTAAAGGGTACCATTCTGTGATAAGTTTTGTCCATTTTTCTTGCTTTTCTCTCATCATATGCCCTGTCCACCTCCACTTCAGCTGTTTGTATGTTGTGTATGCATTCTTAAACTTGGTTTTACTTTTGATGTCTATTAATTTTTCTCGGTCTTTTCTTTTGACACCTATTGTACTTCTTTCTATGCTGTTTTGACAAACTTTAATTTTATTTGTTAGATGTTCTGTCAATGCCCAAGTTTGACACCCGTATAGTAAACATGGTAGAATGCACATATTATATACCTTCCTCTTTTCTTTCATAGGCATATCTTTGTTCTTCATCACTTCACTGAGTGACCAATATCTTTTCCAAGTATTGGTAACTCTTCTTTCAATCTCTTTTTCCATGCACCCTTCAGTAGATATTAGCTGTCCTAAGTATACATATTCCGGTACGTACTCTATTTGCTCATTATTTACTTTTATCGTGTCTGTTTGTGCTGAGTTTGTCATGATTTTTGTTTTATTTAAATTCATCGATAGTCCAGCTTTGTCACTTACATCTGCTAGTTGTTGCAGCATCATTTCTAATGATCTTGAATTTGCCGAGAATATGATTAAGTCGTCTGCAAAGCGCAGGTGGCTCAAGTTTTCACCGTTTATGTTTAGTCCCTCATTTGTCCAGTCTAGGTTCCTAAATATTATTTCCAAAACGGCAGAAAATAATTTGGGTGAGATAGGGTCTCCTTGACGTACACCTCTCATGATAGGGAATTCTTCGCCTATAGCTTCTAACTTGACTTGCGCAGTACTCTTGGTGTATACATTACGAAGTAATCGTATGTATTTTGTTTGTACACCCTGTATTTTTTAGTGCATCCCAGATATATCCGTGTTCTAGTGTGTCGAATGCTTTATTGAAATCGACAAACCCTAGGTAGTAGCTTTTGTTGTATTCTTTATATTTTTTCGACGGAATCCAGCTTGTTCTTTGGGCTGATTCTCTTCAAGAATATTTGTAATCCTCAATAGTATAATTTTAGAAAATACCTTATAAATATTAGACATTAAGCTTATGGGCCTGTAATTTGCTATATCTCCTTTGTCACCTTTTTTGTGTAGTAATATAATTGTAGATTTAGTCCAATCCTCTGGAATATTTTCCGTTTTAATAATTTCGTTAAATATATTTGTAAGCATCGGACCAATAACTGGTGATGTAATTTTCAGTAGTTCATTTGTAATGAGGTCTGATCCTGGAGCTTTATCATTCTTTTGTGTACTAATTGCTTTTATGGTTTCTTCGTTTAGTATTTCAGGTATTTCCTCTTCATCGGTAGATGCATCATATTCTCTTACCACTTGTCCCAACTTTTGACTTTGATATAAATTTCGATAAAATTCTGTAGCAGCTTTTAGTATCTCGGGTCTCTTCTCTGTAATTTTACCATCCTTCTTTTTTATATTTAGTATCCAATCCTTTTTTCGGTTTAGTTCTTTCAGTGCCTTTTTTATTCCTCCGGTTTTTCCTATATAATTCTTCATAGTATTAAATCGTTTCGTTTTTCTTTCGTTCCGTAGTTCTTTGCTTATGCTTTTGCTTATTTCTGCGATTTTTCGGCGGTTGTCTTTAGTTTTCTTTTCTTGTAGTAGTTCCTTACGTTTCTGTAGTAGTTGTTTACTTTTGAGTGAGACTCGCTTCTTGCTGTTTGTGTTTACTTTTCTAGGTACCGTTTTTAGTTGGTTTAGTAGTTTATTGTATTTTTCTTGTATTGATACGCCTTCTTTACTGTCTATTGATATTTGTAAATTATTAAGTAGGACTTCTGGTTCGCCTTTGTATTGAATAACTGCGTATTTATTATGAAATCGTCTTTTTTTTCTTAGGGCGTATCCCTGTCAGTGTAGCTCGAATCATTCTATGGTCTGTGTTAAAATTTAAGTTATGTATGACCGACACATCTTTGAATATTTTTCTATTGTTAGTCATAATAAAGTCGATTTCGTTCTTATAAAGGCCGTTCGGTGAGATCCATGTCCATTTATTTCTTAATTTATTTTTATAAAAGCTATTTAGAATACTTAGTCTGTTTTGTAATGAAAAATTTACCAACCTACTTCCATTTTTGCTTCTAGTTCCAAACCCGTAGCTTCCTATACTAAGTTCTTCTCCGATATTTTGTGTACCGATTTGGCCATTAAAATCTCCCATTATTATGACGTTTTTATATGCAGTTTCAATTGTATTTTGGAGGTCTTCATAAAATTTCTCGATTTTTGTTATGTCTTCCTTTTTGCTAGATTCCGTTGGTGAATACGCCTGGATAATGGACCAATCTTCTTCTTTTTCTATATTAAGTTTAATGTTAAGAATTGCGATACGTTCAGTTATTCCCCTTAGTTCTTCTATTTTGTTTATAAGATGTCTTTTAATCATGAATCCTATTCCATACATACCCGGCGTCTCTCCTTTATGATATAATATATACTTTCCATGATCTTCTATGTGTTCTCCAAATCTTCTCATTTCGCTGATCCCTATAATATCCCATTTTATTTCTTGTATAGCTAGTTCAAGTTCTTCAAGTATTTCGGGTGTTCTAAGAGATCGACAGTTGATGGTTGCTATTTGAATATCATTCGTTTTCTTTTTAGTGTGAGTATTGACGTTGACGTTATTTTTAACCTTTAGAGGGTCGTGGTCGTTTTCCCCCACGATGACCAGTCGGCTTGGGGGAGCGTGGTGTTTTGTACTTGTGTTGTTTATGTTATAGGTATGTTGTGTTTTCCATTTACCGATATTTAATTGTTATTGCTTATTATCTATTGAGTTGGAGGGAAGAGAATTACTTCTAATTCGCATTAAATCAAAAGCATTTAATCTGTTGACGTTCGATGGCATGAAGGTTTGTTGTTTCCTTGGTTGGTTATTATTTTCTGGGGATGTTGATGTTTCTCTTTTCCGTTTTTCATTGCTTGTATTACTTTTTCCTTTTATTATTATTTTATCGAATTTTAAGTATGCGATATTTCCTTTCTTTCTCTCCTCTATAAGTTGTGGCTGCAGCGTTTTCCTTTTCTCCAACACTTCCTTAGTATAATCTTCTGAAATGTATACATCTTTAAGATTTTTCTTCATTTTCATTATTTCGTTCTTTTTCCATTCATTCACGAAAGATACCAAGGTAGGTCTTGGCTTATCACCTGCTTTTCCAATGCGATAGATGTTATTCACATCGTGATCTTCAATATTTATGCTTAAGTCGGTTTTAAAAACTTTTTTCACTTTTTGTAGTAGTTCTAGGTTAGAGTTTTCGTCCTCTTTTATACCAAAAACTATTAAATTATTCTGTTTCTTAGCTCTTTTTAAACTTTCCAGCTCTTTCTCGACGTTTTCTAATTTTGTTTTTAGGATTTTATTTTCTGCTATGATAGGTTGTAATTTTTCATCTATTCTTTCCATTATTTTGTTAGTTATAGAAGTTTGTAGCTCCGTGGTTTGTTTTTGCATTTCATTTTTCACTTTTTCAAATAAAAGTTGAAATTGATCATCCATTTTGTGTTTGTTGTTAAAAAAGAAAAATATCTGTGTATAATGGAACGTGATGAGTATTCGTTCTTATCTTTCTTAGGTTGGTACAACTGGTAATGTCATATAACGTCTTGGCACTATTGACAGTGACAGTATTGTATTGGCAAATAGTGGGTACCTATTAATTATGATTGACACATTTTCTAACCTCAGTAATCCAGCCGGCGACTTATAACACAAAATAATGCAGTTTAATGTTCAGGATCACGTGTAATCAACACTTCTGCCGCATTCACAACACTTTATTTATAGTTCGTGATGTTGTAATAACAACAAGTGAGCGTAAATATTTTTCAAAGCACAATATTATCGGGAGCTGCACAACTATGATGTTTACTATTTGACGTCCGGAAACGGAAAACCGTATTCGTTACATACAAAAATACAAATCTTTCCTCTATACAATATTACCATAGAAGTATAGATATAGTAAAGATATAGATAGGTGCAAAAATGTCTTCTTCTTCAGAACAACATTATCGATTGAGAAACCAGCCAAAAGACACGGTTCAGCCGGTTTCTCAATTGACAATTTGGAGTTATGAACTTATCGGACCCCATGTCAAAATGTAACAAGCTAAAGTAGACTGACATAAACTCAACTTCAAATTCAGAAGTCAGGGGTCTGTATCTAATGATATCATTAGAAGTGGGAAGTGGGCAGCAAAAATATATCTACTAGACTACTTCGATAGCTAATTTTAGCAGATAGACTAAATAAAAGATAAAATTTTGCGTAGGAGGCCAAAACAGAATGAGATTGTTGATATGAATTATTTTCTTTGTAGAATTTTTGCGACGCTACAACAATCCGCTTATTCGGTACAAGTTTCTTTCATTCAAAAGATTTACAATGGAGACGGTCATGAGTTTTCCGAGGAATCTTTATTTCAGAATTGAATTTTAATATCTTAATGGTGAAGTTGAACTAAGGAAGGGATTTGTTTCTTGAAGGCGTCTTTAACAAACTTGTTCCTAAGCAGATATTAGAATTTCCATAAGCGATGATTTTTTCTATTACCTTACTACCCATGCCGGGTATCATCATCAAAAGCCTTCCCCAGTCCTACTCTCTAAGAATCACAATCAGCCCATCTATAATTCATGTAGGTCCTGTGACTGACTGGCTGAGAGGCTACGTATAGCCAAAACCTCAGAAGATAGAAATATGGCAAGACGTTTTCCGTAGAGACTGTAGATTTGTAAGAAAAGATTTTTCGAACCTCGACCCCTGCGCGTGTAACGGTGGAAGGGGTTCAATTTGTATGCGGAAGAGGTCGCTGGCAATAGCTACTTTGATACTATTTTTAGACATCATCCTCTTTGCCGTATCGTGGTCTTCAAATTGACAGAATTTACAAAAAAGTACCTATCCTTTAGCTAGTCAGTAAATTTCATTAGACGCACGTTTCTGAATGAGTTTCCGCGTCTATATGACCCTCCTCGGTTTTTCTACAATTCTTTGGAAATGTCCACTAAATCCTAAGCACATTTTCAAAGAGTTTTAACAAAGTGGACATTTACATATAAAATTAATCAAGATCAGAAAGTAGAACAGTGCATTACTAGAAGTAGTTGCTCTGAACTCTGACATCAATAAATGTAAGAATTTTCCAAGCATGCGTGTGACGCAACGAAATAAAGATTTAGAAGAAGTATCGTAGTGGATGCTTCTAATATGAATCATCATGTCTGTTTGTTGATTTTGTTCAGTTTGTTAAGTGAGATACTCAGATACTACGCCTAAGAAGCTTGGCTTTGGGAGATATGCCGGCGTAAAATGAGTCATAGAGTCGAATTTGGTTCGAATTCAGAAGGATTTTCTGTTGCGATTTTTGGCAGCTTAAAAGTAACTTACGCTGAGATTTGATTTTGATTGCTACGTTCGGTGTAACCCTTCTTAATGCTTTTATAATGAGTGCCTATTAGAAATCACCGGCACATGTGACCAGACCTCCTTATAATATAGGGTCCTTTTGTTTGTGACCCTTATCAACACGCTGAGAAAGAGCAGCTTGCAACGCTCGTTTATTTGATGATGATGAGTTGGTACCTGCTGCTGTTATGGAAGACAGCATGCTTATTACATTGTTCTGAAATCTTCTCAAACTAAATCTACAGATATCTATCAAGAGAAGGATAGCAGCATCGTTTAGGTTAAGTGAAAAGGGAAAGGACATTTCCACGCTGGCCGAATTGCGTGAGAGAGAGATCGCCTGGATTCACGGATTGACACATGTATATAGGAAGACATCTTAGCGAAGTCAGGATATAGAAAAACTATTTCCTAGGGAAATTGCAATAGAAAGGAAATAGAGGCAACATATATATAGGATATAAAGTTCAGAACTTACCTGATTTTCTTGATTGAGCAGTTTCAGTTGGTCGTTTATAAGGCTGTACTTGGCGCTCTCCTCTTTTCTCAGCGCCCGCTCCTTCTTCAGCTCAGGGCTCCAGAAGGTCTTTATGCTATGCATGCTGGAGCCCAGTTTCTGGTTGGTCAATTCCAGTTCTTTCTTAAGGTTCCCCAGTTCCCTGTGCAGATCGGAATTCTGAGATTGCAGCTCTCCGAGGAAGATACCTGGCGGTTGTTCGCGTCGGTAGTAGTCTTCCTCGGGGGGCGGCGGCGGAGCGTAGGAGCGGTCATACTCGCGCTCCAGGGACTGGTAGCGGAGCGGACGGGGGCGCGCGCGGTGGTGGGCGCCGGCCGAGGCCGAGCGGCCGCGCTCGTCGGGCGCCGGCGAGGGCTCGTCATCTCTCGTCAGGTAGGGGCTGCGGCGCGATGGGCTGCGGTCCACCTGGGGCAGGCGAGTCCGCGTGCCACCGCCGCCGGCCCAATCCTGGCCCCGGCGCCACTCCTCCCGGCACGGCGGCCGGTCGTCCTCCGCGGCGTACTCGCGGAGATACAGCTTGGCTCGTTTCCCGCGTCAGTGGGGACGCATTGTGCACTGGACTGCGCGACGGGTACGCGACCACTGAACGAAACGCCCGCCGCATCGATCGTTCTCTTCTTGCGCATGCGCGGGCAGCGCACAACTTAGCGGCTGGAGCGCTACCGATTGATTCCCGGTCGGTGTTTGTCGCGCGACGGGATCGAGTGCGGCCGCGAAATTCGCAACTAATTTAATTAACATGATATGATATTTTCGGATTCGATAATCTTCAATCAGTATGTCGAGGTTTGATTGCGATTCTGACTGACATAATCAATTACATTATGGCGTTTGTTGTATTGATCGCCGTTACTTTGCTGTCGATATTATGTTGAAAATGTAACGCCCTGAATTTTGGAGGCAAAGGGAAAACTTTCATAATCTTCATTGAAGTCCATCGTGTAAGATAATTGACCTGGAAACTGACTGTAGATGTCAGTTATGAGAAATTAATTGAATTAGCAATTAAACTTAGCCAATGTTGTACAAACTTGGCTGCCAGGCCGTACCTTTCCATACTTACTTCCTAATACGTTCAAATTTAATGTTTTGTGGGACTCTACAGACCTAAATTTATTTATTTGCTTTATCCAAAAGATAACAAATTAGAAAAGCTCTGACTACCCACTTTTAAACACAATTAATTATAGTTTCTTTCCTTTTGAGAAAAGGCCTAGGTAGATCTATTTTTAGAACCTCTGTTTTCAACCACCCATTTCCCTGGTGCCGTGTTTTTCAGCGTTTCAGCGCTTAATAAAAGCGGTAGCACGGAGACGGCTCTCATCCCGTGACCCACTTACATTTTTGTCTCTTTTCCTTTTGTGCATTCGGTATAACTCTGTCTCTTTCTATAGTAAGGTCGACTTATGTCGGTCAGAGGCGCTGGTAGCGATCGGGAAGAGGCTAGTGATGGTACAATGTCGATGGAACATGTTCCGAAGGCGTGTTTAATTTCTTTTCCACCCTGAACGTGATCTTTCTATAAGAATTTCATTTAGCTTCAGTAAGTAGAACGTCAACGTTCTTGAAGTAATCTAATTGAAGCGTAACGTCGCCGGTACAGGTAGTTGGTTTCATAATGTAGGTAGTATTCTAAGTGTAGATATATAAGCTACCTGTAGGTTCGCTAGATAAGCATTTAAGTTCATCGTACTCATGCTTAGTAACGACCTGCTTATATTGGCATTTTTACTTACTTTTTGAAATTTTACATACATACATAAACTCACGGCTTTTTCCCATGGGGGTAGGCAGAAACTACAGAACGCCACCTGCTACGATCCTTACATACTTCTTTTGCTTCACACACATTCATACATCTAGTCATACACACACGCCGGTTATGGGTACTGCGCACTTGGCCTTTCTGAAGAACATCACCTATAAGGTCTATGTATGTCTTTCTAGGGCGTCCCCTCCCGGCGTTTCCAATAAGTTCATCCAATTAATTGTATCGTAACTTTTATGAAAGAGTGAAGTATCTGCCCCGGAAATTCAGACATTTTTCTCGAGATAGCTTAACTAAGATAACTTAACCAAGAAAGCAGGACACAATTACCAATTATATTTTCATTTCAAACGTAAGAATTTTTCTCCTGTAGTTTGGACAGCCCACAATCAGGCCAAGCACCTAATTGAAAAGGAACAAGTTTGCTTTGCTTATAAATCGTCGGTTAATAAACATTTTCCGACGTGGTAGCACTTTTCAGAGCTCATATCCAGTCGACAAAGCATCCAACACTACATCGAGCGAAGCGCAGGATGAATGAAAAGCGGGGAATCGCTAACAGCGCACGCCTCGTAAAAAATTACACCGCCGTCTCGTCGGTCCGTCGCGGTCGTTAGTGGCGCCACTGTCGCAATAGCTGCTAGTGGTTTGCTCAGCACTCTCTGCGTTTCATGAAATCCTGGTACCTACCCCGTTCGATTTTATAATATGGCAAAAAGTTTTGATGGCTATTTAGGTATTTACTGAAACTGTAAATGGGTGATCGTCAAAGGCGGCCATTTTCATTTTTTTTGGTATCTAATAGTTAGGTGGTGTTTTAATAACACATGTAGGTATAGGTACTTTACTGTGTTTATTGTATAATGAGACCAGATATATAAGCCAAAAAATTAGTAAAATATTAAACAAAACAAAATAGGTATTAGATCATCATCATCATATCAGCCGAAAGACGTCCACTGCTGGACACAGGCCTCCCCCAAGCGACGCCACATTGATCGATCTCTTGCGTCTCGCATCCAGCGGATACCTGCAACCTTCACCATGTCATCGGTCTACCAGGTGGGAGGCCTTCCAACGCAACGTCTTCCGTTTCACGTTCGCCACTCCAGAAACTTTCTGCCCCATCGGCCATCCGTTCTGCGAGTAATGTGCCCTGCCCACTTCCACTTAAGTTTGGCAATTCTTCGGGCTATGTCTCTCGTCTCGTCTTCTTGCAGAACTCTACATTGCTGATTCGATCACGTAAGGAAACTCCGAGCATAGCCCTCTCCATTACCCTTTGGGTGACTGTAAGCTTTCTGATGAGGCCCATTGTGAGCTACCACGTCTCGAGCCTCAGTACATCACTGGCAACACACACGGTCATATACTTTCGTCTTGAGACACTGTGGTAAGTTGGACGAGAAGAGACCGCGCTACTTCCCAAACGCTGCCCAGTCGAGTCGGATTCGACGGTTGACCTCGTTCGAAGCTGGCCCTAACCAGCTGGATCGTTTGTCCCTGGTTTGACATAGTCGCTCACCACTTCGATTGTAGTGTATCCGACCTTGATAGGAGTGGGTGTAACATGGGTATTCAACAACACCTTGGTTTTGTCCATGTTCATCCTAAGACCCACTCTTTCGGCAGCTCTACTAAGGTCATCGAGCATTGAACTGAGGTCCTCGATGGTCTCAGCCATGAACACTATATCGTCGGCAAACCGAAGGTGAATGATGTATTCGCCACATTAATATGACGTTGATGCCTAGCCCTATCCAGTCCAGAAACTTGAAGAGATCCGCCAGTGCAGCGGTGAACAGTTCCAGAGATATGACGTCTCCCTGTCTCACACCACACAGAAATATTAGATCATCCCAATACAAATTTTAGACTTAAGTCAAAATTTCAATATTTGATAATCAAAGAAACTAAATCAAAAGTAGATCCAAAAATCAAGAAATAGTCGAATAAAATGTCGACTCGTAGAAACTTATTAACAACTACACTTTTCAAGTAGGGAAGTCCCCGATGCGCCATTTAGGTAGCCTGAGCAAAAAAAAAAAAAACCGGCCAAGTGCGAGTCGGACTCGCTCACGAAGGGTTCCATACTTGGTAAATTGTGGTTTACGATTTATGACGTATTAAAAAAAACTACTTACTAGATCTCGCTCAAACCAATTTTCGTTGGAAGTTTACATGGTAATGTACATCATATATTTTTTTTAGTTTTATCTTTCTCTTATTTCAGAAGTTACAGGGGGGGGGACACACATTTTACCACTTTGGAAGTGTCTCTCGCGCAAGCTATTCAGTTTAGAAAAAAAATATATAAGAAACCTCAATATCATTTTTAAAGACCTATTCATAGATATCCCACACGTATGGGTTTGAAGAAAAAATATATTTTTAGTTTCAGTTTCAAGTATGGGAACCCCCAAAATTTATTGTTTTTTTTTCTATTTTTGTGTGAAAATCTTATTGCGGTTCATAGAATACATCTACTTACCTAGTTTCAACAGCATTGTTCTTATAGTTTCGGAGAAAAGTGGCTGTGACATACGGACGGACAGACAGACAGACAGACAGACAGACAGACAGACAGACAGACAGACAGACATGACGAATCTATAAGGGTTCCGTATTTTGCCATTTGGCTACGGAACCCTAAAAACTACTTTTGTAATAATGAAGAAAACATAATTCCGTACCTATTACGAAATTTACGAACGGTTTACAATTTTATTCTAATGGGTACCTAGTTATACTCGTACTACCTATGTTTTAAAAATTTGTACGCTAATGTAGTAATAAGTACCTACGGCGGAATGTGTCCTCCACTAAAATTAGAATATATTATACATCATCAAACTATTGAATAAATATTAGGTAAAAAGGTATTTTATATTAAAAAAAGATGTCTAAAAAAATAACGATGAACGAAAACAGACATCACTTTCTGACTTTCTACGTAGTCGTCATCGTCATGAAATCAATCTATCATTTAATTTCTATGATAGTATCATAGAAATGAAATGAATAAAGATGAAGACTACCCAGAAAGTGATGTCTGTTTTCGTTCATCGTTATTTTATCTTGTTTTTAACATAATTAGTTAAAAATTATCATAATTATGACACACAAAGAGTGTTTTTTTGTTTGTTTCCAAAATATTTTATTTTGCACTGGGATTTACCTTAAATTTTAACTTTACCGCCATTCATTGAAGTAACATATTATTTTCGTTTAGAAATGTGAAAACTGTTGAAACAATATTAAAAAAAAAATCCTTGATAAAGGAAAATCATGAATGCATTATTTTAAGCGAATTCCTATTCGTAGTTATTTCGCACATGTTGTTGTGTTAATTTTGCTGATTAATTTGTAATTTGCGTTAATAAGCGTCGTTATATTACGCATCGTACCCTGATTAATAGAGTCTGGCAAACGAAAGTAGACACTCGAATTATTTGCAAACTTTTTATATGGCAATGCTATACTAATGTCAACCTCAGTTTTCCAAATCAAGATGGCGTGTTGTTTTGATTTGTTTTGGTCATACGTAGTATCTCTAAGTTGTCTGTGGTTTTGGTCTTGATAATAGCATTTATTCGGTGAAAAATGAATAAAACAATTAAAAGTGAATTACGGGAGATGTTGTTTCGCATGATGTCTGAATATAAACAAAAACAATAAGAGAAAGACGCCGAATTCAAACAAAAACAAGGTTGTTTACGTGTGGTGTTAGATTTGATAGGTTAGTATGACGCTAATAATTTGATACTTTGTTTTAATTCGTAATTACTATTGATGCAAAATTTGTTTCTCTATTATTATTCACATTCATTTTATAGTAAGTTAAACACTTTCATAATAATGCATTATGGCTATTTATCATACCATAATAATAGTTGCATTGTAATTTTTTTTTTTTTTCTTTTACAGAAGATCTGGCGAATGTAGCAGGGGTTAATGAGATAATGGAAACTATTGAAAAACTTACGGATTTAGAGTAGAAAGATAGGATAAGAACCCTGGACCAGTACTTTGGTTAAAGCTAGCAGAGGAGTGGAAGAAAATGACTGACCATGTCATACTATGTTGAAAAAATATATAATGAAAGGGACAGAATTACAGAAAATAATTTATACAGAACAATGGCGAGATTTTAGCTGACTTAAATTTGAGCGTCTGAAAGTGAGTTATATACGAAAGACGGTCTATTAATTGTCTACATTTTTTAAATATATTATTGGGCTGGTTCAAAACGGATAAAAAAAAATCATAATAAATAAAAGTTATTTGATTTTACAGTTAATTTCTTTAGCTTAGTGTTGCCATTATATATTTTGGCTCAGGCGCAAAACGTCTCTTTCGCAAAATGTCCCCTGGTCGTAAAACGTCTCTTTTGCAGAATGTCTCTTTCGCAGAATGTCTCTTTCGTAGAATGTCTCTTACGCAAAATGTCGCGCCAGGGACTTAAGAATAAAATATTGATTTTCAAAACAAAAAATCATTTATTTAAATTATAGTGCAATTATGATGTAAAAATGTTGGTACTTAAATTTACTTAAGAATGTATTCCGAATAAAAAAATATATTTTGATACAGTTAAAAATAATATTTTGGTACAATTTAAAGTTCAGTGATGGCAACATTTATAATAATATGTGAGGGTAGTTAGAAAAAAGCTTATAAATGTATGTGTCATTCATTAATTGCCGAGCTGTGTTTTGTCTGTTACTTTTTATTGAAAAACAGTAGTGAATTTTTTTATCATTTTCTTCGTAAATTTGCTTTATGGGGCGAAAATCTCTGCAAACAATATGTTTTAATAATATTATGTGTTCTTTAATTATATTTTTAAATTCCATTGACTCACATGTATGCAATGATTTCAGTTTAATGATAATTTTTCCTGTTTTGTCTAATGTTAGTGACGCATTACAGTCTCGCCTATTTATGCTCCGCCAGAAAGTAGTTCCACTTTTATTTGTTTGCTCTTATGATATCTGTACTCACAATGTATAAGTGTTCTATGTCCTTTTTGATTACGAATGTATTCGATTTCTTGATCCATATTAAAACTCAAATTCACTACTGTTTTTAATAAAAAGTAACAGACAAAACACAGCTCGGCAATTAATGAATGACACATACATTTATAAGTTTTTTTCTAACTACCCTCACATATTATTATAAATTTTGCCATCACTGAACTTTAAATTGTACCAAAATATTATTTTTAACTGTATCAAAATATTTTTTTTGTATTTGGAATACATTCTTAAGTAAATTTAAGTACCAAAATTTTTACATCATAGTTGCACTATAATTTAAATAAATGATTTTTTGTTTTGAAAATCAAAATTTTATTCATAAGTCCCTGGCGCGACATTTTGCGAAAGAGACATTCTGCGAAAGAGACATTCTGCGAAAGAGACATTTTACGAAAGAGACATTCTGCGAAAGAGACGTTTTACGACCAGGGGACATTTTGCGAAAGAGACGTTTTGCGCCTGAGCCTTAACAATACAGTTTATGTCTAAGTATAGATGTTCCTCGCAGGTAGGTAAGAATATTGTAGTGTAGTAGAAATAAATGAATTACTTTTAGTTAATGATTGACAAAAAGACTAGAATCCAAGATTAAAAATATAGCTTGGGTGTTGACGAGGACGACGACCTTTTGATAAAGGAACGTCAAAGTCGCTTAATTTAAATAAATATACTCTTTTCAAAGAGTATATTATACATTTCATGCTGAAATAACTAGGTAAGGGAAATGCTAATGCGATATTCCCCTTTTACTGCCACGAAATTAAATAATATTACCTATTAAACACATTATTAAAAGTTACCCAGACATAACCTACAAAAGTTTATGACTGAATATCTATTATTCTCGACATTCTCGAACAAAAATTTTTGCACAAACTAATTCAGAACATCACCCTGAGTTAAACCAGATATTTTTCATTTCATAAAGACGTAGGAATTTAATCTCAGCTAAAACAATGTATGGGCACCTGCCATTGTTCTTTATCCGAGATTTTTTTTATTTGGCGCGCTTTTTCAGTCTCTACTTTCGTTTGCCAGACTCTAACTAAGTATATAATAATGTAGTTTTATTCTTCTATTTTTATATTTATTTTTAAATAAATTTCTGAACGAACGTCAAAACTTGATCTCAGATCTGTCAAATTATATGTTTGAGGTTATTTCATGTTATTGTGATCAAAATAATAAATTAAATAAACCTGAAAGATGTCGTTGCCTCCAGCGAGTGGTACCGGCAGATATTTCGCTAGAGCAGCCAAATCTATTCGGTTGATACGTCAGGGATGCACAAACAGACCATTCTTTCACATATCTGTTACTCATGTAAGTCGGGTTAATTTATTGATTATCGACTACAAATCACTGAAATAATATTTATATTGAACAAATACTTATTTGGAAATGTTCATTGACACCATATTAACAGCTATTTCAACGCTTCTTTGAGATTTCTTATAGGTTATTTTGTATTTTTTTTATTCACAGCGTAAGAGACTGAATAGTCAGCCAGTAATCGAACAGCTAGGATCCTATGACCCCATGCCAAACACCAACAACGAGAAGCTAGTGGCCTTGAATTTGGAAAGAATAAAGTTCTGGCTGGGCAAAGGCGCCCATGTTAGTGGTCCTGTGGGTGAATTGCTTGGTAAGTTTGTTTTCTTAAGCTTAGGCATTCGTTCGTTTTTGTATGAGATTTACTACTGCGCAGCCATTGTAGCAAACTTCAGGGCGGTCAAGAAGATTGGCAAGAACTATACCTAGTTAATTTGGGCTTCACATAGATCTCATCAAACCTGGCCAATAGATTATTAAAACAAGACTTGCAGTAGTGTGAAAATAGCAATGCATTGGATAACAGCATATTCTGCAGTAGATTTATTTTAGTCAGGTAGGCACAAATCTTTTTAACCAGTTGGAACGAGGAGGCACTCAATTTGACTGAATGTTTTTAGCATTGAATTTAAATTTTTTCCCTGCCTTGCCTATTTAGATCCAAATAGCTATCTTGGTGACCAGTGTGTTGCCAGTCATGACTTATGGCTCTGAGACATAGTCGCTCACAATGAGCCTCAACAGAAGCTTACAGTCACCCAAAGGGCAATGGAGAGGGCTTGAAGTTTCCTTGGGTGATTGAATCAGAAATGTAGAGTTCTGCAAGAAAACCAGCATTATTGACATAGCCCGAGAATAAGAGGCAGTGGGCAGGGCATATTGCTTGCAGAACTGATGGCAGATAGGTTCTGGAAAGGCGACTGCGAACCAGATGTTTTTGTGTTGCAAAGCCTCCCACCAGTTGGACCGAAGATTGCATGGATCTGCTGGTTGCGAGTCATATGGGACCGGTCCATGTGGCGACGCTTGGGGTGGCCTATGTCCAGCCGTGGACGTCTTTTGGCTGATATGGTGATGAGATGCAACAAATCCATTCAATGTCTTCCAACAACAGTTCATCATCCACTGCTGAGCATACATCTCCTTTCCTGTGCACACCCTCACACTCCAGTGCATGCCAGCCTCAACCAATAATGTTGTCTGCCCATCTCTCCATCAGATGAACCACGCTTTTTGTCTTCTAGTATTTTGATGCCTCTTAATCACCATCTTATTCCACCGATTATCACCATGCTTTGCCATATGTCCAAACCACTGATCAGCTTCATAATTTTTTACTTTATATTAATCCCACCATTCTCATCCATTTCAGGTTTATCAGGCTTCTTCCCCATTCACCCTCGGTCCTACATGACGGCTTGGAGAAACAGAAGGACGGAGAAAGAAAACCTCGCCAAGTTAGAAGCTGAACAGGCCAAGGCCCAACAAACTGCCTCATAATAGTCCTTAGTTATTGTTTTAGTTCATACTTTGTAGTTTATAGGAAAAATAAATGTTATTGTATTAATTTAATGTTTGTATTTTCTTTTGTTGCATTTCTTGAAGTTTAATGTAAGACTAGCTGACGCCCGCGGCTTCGCTCCCGTCAAAATTATAGCCTATGTTACTCGGGCATAATGTAGCTTTCCATAGGTGAAAGAATTTTTTAAACTCGGTCCAGTAGTTTCAGAGCCTATTCGGTACAATCAAACGATGCATCTAAGTACCAGTATTATACTATGTGTCCTGCACAGCCCATTAAATGGGTGAAACGATACCCCTAGATATTACAAACAAAAAAAATATTTCCTCTTTTTATTATTGGTATAGATCAGTAATAGAGGATTTGTATTGATTAAATTAAATAAGTTTTATAAGAATTTATCTATGAAGATGAAGATTTTTAGCAAATCTAGCTTTATTACCGTAATTTGGGGTAACTTTGCGCCTGCCAGTAATACTTTGCTCCAAATTCATATGACTTTAAAAAATAAAATAAAAAAAAGTTTACAACTTTATGGTTTTATTGAAATCTGAACGCAATCATAAGATGACAATGTTCTGTCATGGAAGTTGACAGGTCGCCATTGTTGCTATTACCTGTGCAAGGAGTGACAACGTGAAAGTAGAAAGTTTTTCAAAAAAAAAAGTTTGGTAAAATCCGTGTGTACCCGTGCAATCACTGTACATAGGCAGGTAAGCCTAATAATATTATATCCGTTATTTGTTCTTTTTGTCTAATAAGAAAGTATTTCATTCCATAATTCAATGTATTTAATTTTGGGTTATGTTTTTTAACGCAAGGTCGAAACGTCACTAAAATGGGGATACTTTGCACCTGGCGTCTTTCATAGATCACCTGGAATCAAAGCGGAAGACAATCACAGAGTCTGGGCCAAAGAGACGTAAGAAGAAATTTGAAATCGCTGCTGGTAAAAGCATTGCTCATGAAGTATCGTTATTAGAAGAAGAGACTGAGAACGAAGAAGTTTTTGACGGCACAGAGGACAACATTGCCTCATGCTCAAGGCCACGCACTGGTTACGATTCGGACGCTTACTCATTACATGATGATTCAGACGATCCTGATGGTTGCTTTTTAGAGCCCAACAGCCCAGAGGAGAGTAATCACCCATCTCGACCAGAAACGAGATTCAAAGATGTGAGACGTGAGAAAAAGTCATTTGTGGTGGTAAAATATGATGAGAAACTGTACCCCGGTCTCATTATCGACTTCGATGAGAAAGGAGCAACTGTCGATGCAATGGCTAAGTCCTTAAAGTCCTGGAAATGGCCACAGAAAAAAGACATTAACTTCTATGAGTGGGAAGATGTCCTTGGGAGCATTGACCCTCCAAAACTTATTTCTCGGCGAGGTTTTTTCAGCGTCAAAGAGCTTGACGGTGTTGAGTAAAGATTCGCGCCTAAAACGATGCGGGGTATGATTGCGCCAGTATTATTTTATAAGAGTTAAGACTGATTTTATAAAACAGCGCAAAATATCCCCCCCGAAGGGAATACTTTGCGCCAAATTTAATTTAAAAAAAATTGTGTACCTGATTATGTGCCATTGTTAATAAGTCAATAAAAACAATTTTGAATACCTAGTCTTTCTATCACTAAAAGTCCTTTAGTTTAAATGAACATACAGCACTTTCTACTTGACATTTACTAATCACATAATAAAATTCGGTGCAAAATCACCCCAACTTACGGTACTTTTAAATATACGGGCAGCACCATCCAGCTGTATTGAGAGCTAGCTCCATACAACCCCAAATATTAATTTTCTTCTTTAGACTTGACAGCACATTCAGTTTTATAAGTGAAAATATGTTTGTCTCTATAGGACGGGCAAGCTGTTGCTGTACCACTGCTGGGCAGTGCCACGGGGTCTCATTGCTAAGAAAGAATATTTGGTTCAAATAAATCTCACTAGATGACGCGACATGTACACACAATTCAATAGAATTGTGTGTAAAATTAACATTATCTGGAATTGAACATAAACATTGTATGTTCTTGTTTAATTAACTCTCCTAAGTACAAAATTAATGAATATTGGGCTCATAATTCACATTTCAAAGATTATTTGAACGGATCATTTAAAATTGATGCCATAGATGGCGCATTTTTAAACTTCTGAGGCATTCAACTCGATTGTTAAAATTTGCATTTTAACACATATTGGTGCAAAAAAACTGTAACAACGTGCAAAAAAATACTTTAAAACGAACCTTCACTGTATTTAAAGAAAAAAATATTCAATAACCTTGTAAACCCTTTTACTTGCAAGTAGCTGCTAACACCATCTATTGCCGTGAAACCGGATCGAACGCGATCGATTTACTCACAAAAATAACGAGATTAAGCAGATGAAAAACGCTAGTTACGTCGCCACGGTTTTTTTGTATGGGATGAGGCATCTGTATGCTAGTATTATATTATCTGTGGCAGTGCCCAGCAGTGGTACAGCAACAGTTTAATGAAAAATAAAATATTTCCGCAGAAAAAAATAACAGACTTAAAATCAAAACGTGCAAAATAACTTTCGTTTCGGAAGTCAGTATCTTCCGTACCTCATGTTTTTATTTATTTTGCACTTTTTAGTGTTTTGTTTTAGAAGTCTGTTAATTGTTTTGGGAAAAAGTTTTATTTAATATTCTTTTTAGTTTCACCATCATTACAAATTGAGCAAGTGCTGTTTGTCGCTAAAAAGTTCGGTTGTATGCTCCGTATTTTGAAAACTGCCTAACCGATTTTAATGAAACATGGACCTAAGTTGAGAGATACTTAATCCAATAAAAAAGAATGATCATGATCCGATTACTAGTTTCGGAGAAATTCGTGGAAAAAGATACATACATACATCTAACGGATCCATGCGGACGACGTCACGGAGTATCCATTTGTAGTATACCAAACCTTCTCCGGAATGTAACAAATACTTTTCTGGAAACCGAATCAAAATCGGTTCTGCCAAACGCGAGAAAATCGTGGACAAACATACAGACCACACTGAGAACCTACTTTTTTTGAAGTCTATATAATAATATAGTAATAGTTTGTCTCAATATTTTGCTCTATAACATCCTCATTACAGCTGCAAGACAGATAACTGGACATAGCCCCCTCAAAAAAGTCTGCAGCACGGTAATGAGATATAATTACCGTGTCTGCAGTATGATTCTATGGCATTACATTGTAATTAATAAAAATAATACTTTTATTAATTAATAAAATTAACATATCTAATCAAAACTCCACCTACAATATTCTTAAAAGAATAAAAGTGTATAACGTAGTCATCCTTGCTTGAATTATTACATGTTTCAATAGTTTTTTTTTGGAACAATCCCACCGCACTATTCTCTAATCACTGCAACTCCTGAAAGCCAGAATCAACAGTGGCAATGAATAAATTTAACTGTCTTGGATCCCGCAACGAAATTAATCAGAAAATAATAATGGAGGAGTAGGCAAAATACAAATTTCCACTTCCTTCCATATCAAGCAGGAGACAGAACAAACAAGGCCAATAGGCACAAAGGGTCGTTTACAACTGATATAATCCCAGTTGCCTAGCACCACGGATAAAAATTATCATTAATATTAATGGGTCGAACTGTCTTGGGTCCTACTTATTTGATTCCAATAATAGGTATGGCAAAAACGCGGCAATTTGTTCTAGTTTCCACAAGGTCCTTATAGAAAACAAATCCTGATGCAGCCTGTACATTATTCAACATAGTAATGCGTTCATTCTGCCAAAGAATACACTCCCATCCCATAAGATATGATGTGCAGATTGTACATATTCGCAGTCAGATGTAGAACACTGACATCAAGGGTTTCGATTCAGTTGGTGACAGAAACAGATATGACTGAATTATTATTTGGTTTCTTTTAATCTTACTGTTTACATCTACATCCAGTTTTCTACGGTCTTTTTATACCCATGACTATATCAGAAAATGAAAACCACACCAATATAGCAAGCAAACCCATTACAGTTACTTAAAGATGATTTAGCTGAATGTTTTCCAACAGTGTTTTTCAAAACGCTGTTGACCCCAGGTTTGATAGAATGGTTTCACTATAAAATAGAGAATTTAAAAAAACACAATACAATGAATTCCTTTTTATTTACGTGAAAAATGACAGGTACCTATAACAATTCCTTGAGTGAATACAATAATGATGGCAGCCAAACGTCAAAGGCACATAACATGGATTTTACATCTCAAGCATAAACACCAAACACTTAAAAAACATGATTACACTATAAAAACTTTGGGGTTTATGTCCTGGTTCAATGCGCAGCCAGCCACGTGTATAAGCTAGCTATAATATTCTTAAAATTGTACAAAAATACATCTAAATAACTATTTCATACTTGGTTTTGGAAGAGGTACATTTAATTTTCTTGATCTATGGCAACACGATTCTGTATTTGGAAGTTGGCAACACTAAAAACATATTCAACCTTAAAAAGACAAACTTAAACATGATTACTAACAATCCTTGAGCAAATCTAAAACTGTATAAATACAGAAAATGATAAGGAAATTCATTGTTCCACAAAAGAGATCTTAATAAAGGAAAACTAAGAAGGCTATGAGGGCTTTACTTACGCTTCTAAGGATTCGAATCCCTTCAAGAACATACAAGCCAAGAAAAGATAGATTCAACTAATAATTTTATAACTAGAAGTATAAAAATGTTTCACGATTATAAACAACTTAGCTAATAATACAAGGTCTTTACAAAATAATATTAAAACCGACATGCCCTTTACCGGGTCAGTAAAGAATTTACTTATCAGTCAAAAGTAAAATCAGTAATAATTTTGTATAGAATGGATATTAATAGTCAGTTTTTAGATAGGCGCACTGCCTGAGTGGCAAGAGGACACAGTCTGCAGTATGTTTCTAAGGCTAAAAATTATGATTCATTTCTTATCAACACCGGATTTGATGATAGTCTCACACATTTATTCCAATAACAGAAAATGCAAGGAATGTTGATCATAAATGAATATTTTCCTCCCTCCTGCAGAAACAGTGTTATCAATTAATATATTTAATTATTTCGGCCTGTGATGTGCTGCGAAGCTCGTGAAAGAAGCGGGTGCTGTAAATAAATTTGTACTTTCGCTCCTCACAGAATTTTATTTCAAATGTTAAGGTTTACTGGGACTTCCCAATTGCGTCTGCTACCAAGCGGCCGGCTGCAAAAGAGAAGAAAATCAAAGTTAAAAAAATAAAGAGTAAACAGACTAATTTATTTAAAAAAATGGTGGGCCTCACTAAAAATATTTGATTTGCAAATTCTTAATTCAAATTCCTCATGGCAAATTTGAATTTAGAATCTACTAACCAGTATTTAAAGGAATCATGAGGTTACATTTTTTAGCATATTTATAGTGAGACCCGTATGCACCACAAACCATTTGCAATATATGTAAGCATGGTTGAAACATCATTATGTCTCTTTCAACTTTAAACGACTGACTGAAATGGCACCATGTTTGCTTTGTGATTTGTGGTACAGTATGTTTCGCGATGCATTAGATACTCAATTTGGTATTAAATTACTAATTACAAGATGCTTTTTTAGTTACACGTTTTTATGACTTTACAATACATTTCCATACTGTTTGTCCTAATCAAATTAATGATAAATATATGAGAATACTGTAGTAAGTCTATAGTATGCGCACTTTGGTTAATTGGTTGCAGGAAGAAGCGTGGTTGCAGTGTTAAGAGCAGCTTGGAAGTCTATCCCGAAAATGAAATTAGTTTTGTTATACATCAAAATAGTTCGTGGTTTTTATCTGGCAAAAAATATAGCTATACATATCCCAAGATGTCCAGAAATCAGAACAGATTTTTTTGCGAAAAGCTTACACAACATAGATCCACCATAATAATTGGGTATCAACATGAATTGCAAGCCACAAAAATGTTAAAATTTTTAAAGAAAAAATACAGTCAAAACCGTTTATAGCGACTTCGCTTAAAACGACGTCAAGGACCTTAGAGCAAATATTTATGTTCATAACGGTTATTCGGACATAACCACGGCATTTGAACGGTCCCTTCAACGTTGTTATAAACGGTTTTATCTGTAACACCACTAAATACATTTTCAATTTTCCTTTGATTAGGAAACCCTCACCAGCAAAAGCGAAATTTGTTCTCTATTCAAAATCGTCAAATCGAAATGCCCATAAATGATGTAATGATAAAAAAAACTGAACTAGAATATTTCCTGCCAGATACACGAACTTATAAAAAAGCCTTTTTTTTTACTTTCACTTACCAAACTTGAATTTTGATTGCTTTTTCAGCTCTACTCTTGTTTACCTATAAACGAGTGATTTGAGTTAAGAAAGAAGAAAGAAAAAAAAAACTAAAGAATAATGGGAAACTATTTCTACATAGTGTTTATGATGGTGTGTGCAAAACTGGTCATTATTTTATAAGGAGTAAGGAATGCTGTTCTTTGCAACCTTTTTTAAAGGTTAGTTAATATCATCTGATGGACACCAACTCAGAAGAAAGATATTGTTATCTCTTACTTTTATGCAAAACTAGAAAGAGATAAGAAAACTAACATTGCATCAACATTTTTAGCTGAAAAGTTCTGTATTCTTATTTTTATGCATCTCCTTCTTGTTTTACTATGTAGTAAACGAAATCAATATTTGGGTTTTTTGCAATTTCAACAGAGGGAATTCTGTTATTTTTTTGGTATGCAAATTGTGCAATGTGCATACTTTTCTGCTGGTAACTAACTATTCTACCGCAAAACAACAAAAAACAAATTAAAATAAATACTGAATTACTTATAAAAAAAAAATACTTCTAATATTTTCTGCTGTAAAAAATTACACAAAGAAATCCAAACTACCCACGAGAATAACAAAAAAAAAAAAAAAACAAGCAGTATAATCTTGCCTTGCTGCGAAATTTCTTAGTTTTTGTTCATTCTTTTCAGAGAAGCATCTATCTTGTTAGTTGCACCCTGAACCATGTTCGCTGTAGGTGGTAACATAAGACAGGACACAACTTTGAGTTTGTAAATAAAATATTTCTCTAGCAAGCCTATGAAATTGCCTAATCTTGTCTTGGTATAGGCATATTATCTGATCCTGTTTACTTTATATATTAATTTATGTAGGACGTATGCGATGCTATACGTGTAACTCTAGAGGAACCTATTAAAAAAGAAAAACTTTTTTTTATAAAGTATAAGTTTTGTTTTAAGAAAAGTTTATATGTCGTAAGTGCAATTTTAACTGGTGCTTTGTATAGCTTTCTGTTATTTATTAACAAAACATAACTTTTCTCGAAACAAATATGTTGATACATTTCTATACACAAAGCTAAAAATAGACAATCGAATGACTGTGGAATTTGGAATGACGTTGCCAAAGACAATGTTAAGAATGAAACATGGCTGAAAGAGGTCGAGTAAGTATTAAAAGTATGTGTAATATGTGTATATGCTTATTGAACATGTTCAATTGTTCGTCTAAAGCCCACTACAAAACAGTTGCATTGCACACCAAGAGCTAAGCTTTAATTAAATTGGGTGCAGTTTTTTTGTTTAGTAGTTTACCATGGTTAAATAATTATGCTAAAAAATGGTTTCAAATTAGAACATTCTATTTTGTGTCAAAAAAATTGACAATTTGTGAGGCTAACAATTGATGAAAAACGCATTATAACAAAATTTGAAACCATGGTTAGAATATTTAACCATTGGTTAAGTAACCACGGATCAAAAAACTGGGCCTTGGCCTTTGGTCTGCTCAAAGAGAAGTTCTCAATTTTAACAACCCCTTGAAATCTCGCGGAGTAGACATTTGTGACCTTTATAATCTACAATTTTGGTTCAAAATAAAGCGTATTTCATCTTTTTATTTCTTATACAAATCCAAGATAACTCTTTTACCCAACTACAGGGAAGCCAGGCATAACAGTATTTTTATTCAGTAATATTGTTGGCTTAGTGGCTAAGACGAACGTGAAATTCCAATTCATAAACTTGCTGAGTTTGTCTTAGACACCGCTGAAAACGGTGAAGGAAAATATCATGAGGAAACCTGGACTTATATAGTTAATATCAGTTTGAAATCACCAACCCACCTTGAGCAAGTGTTGTGATTAATGCTTTTTTGCCTTTATTTGAAGAGGCCTTTGCAATTTACTGTGCCTTTGCCCTGCTTTGTCACACTAACAGGTTGGTATTATTTATTATAATCTAACTGCAACCATGAGCTAATAAAATTAATAATTCAGTAGGCTCTATGGCAATACCTATTATCACATACGGCAGCATAGTGTGGTGGCCAAGAACAAAACTTGCCTCGTGCAAAGCGCCACTCATCAGGCTACAAAGAACAGTGTGTCTCGGAATCACGGGTGCTTTCAGGACAACAACTACGGCAGCGATTGTGAGATACCTCAATATCCCTCCTCTGCATGATGGTTGAACTCGAGGCAAGGAAGATATTACATCGTTTTGCTGTTGCTGGACTATGGGATGCCTCTAAGCCAAAGACTACCCATACAAAATTCGATGGTAATGAAGACCTGGGCCTGCAGTCTCGACATAGCTAACGATCGTTACGTTAAGTAACATTCGTTAACTCTTACCACAAAATAGTAAGTATACAGAAGGGCCACTCCCGCCGTTTGGAAAATTGACAGCTAAACTTGACAGATTCACTAGGGTTGCTACTATATTGATGCCGAATTTAAAAAAAAGGGTAGGTTGCCCAAGTTACAAACATAAATACATAGATTCGTCTAAACATATATCATATCATGCTTACATGCCTTAGAGGGTAGACAGGGCATCAAATATCCATTTAATATCACGAACACTACAACCCTAGTGAATCTGTCAAGTATAGCTGTCAATTTTCCAAACGGCGGGAGTGGCCCTTCTGTATACTTACTATTTTGTGGTAAGAGTTAACGAATGTTAGCTAGCGTAACGATCGTTAGCTATGTCGAGACTGCAGGCCCTGGATCGGGTAACAAGCATGATATCCGATAAAATGTAAACTATGTGTTTGAAGGGTCTTTCAAGGTCCAAATCGCAACAATAGAGGAATGGACGAAGGGACTCGATCCACCATAATAAGATAGTCTGGTGTGGTACACTGATGGATCCAAAATGGAATGAGATACAGGAGCGGAATATACGCAAAAGATTACAAATGTAGCAAAAGCTTAGGGAAGATGGTAACTTTATTCCAAGCAGAAAAATATGCCATAATAACCTGTGCTCAAAAGAATATAGATAGAGGAACCAGCGGTAAATCCATATATATTCTTAGTGACAGTCAAGCTGCAATCAAAGCCATGGCATCCCAGAAAGTGGACTCCAAACTTATTCTGGATGCTATCCAAACCCTAAACAGGCTTGGGAAGCATAACAGAGTAAGACTGATGTGGGTCCCTGGGCACAAAGGAATCCGTTAACGAAGTGGTAGATGAACTGGCAAGAGAGGGCTCAGCAAATGATTTTGTAGGTCCAGAACCATGTGTAGGCATTTCGACGTGTCTCGTAAAAGCCACATTTAGGGAGTTTCTAATACCGGTCTGCAACACTCCAAGAAATTCCTGGGCTCTACGTTCAAAGCACGGGAATGCAATTGGAATATGAGCAGGGGACAAATCAGCTACCTGCTTGGGGCCTTTACTGGACACTTTGGATCCAACAACATGCTCATGAGGATGGGTCTAACAGCAATATTGACAATTATTATTAAGTATTGTTATAGCTATCAAAATAGGCTTTTTATTTTTTGACAACTTTAGGTTATCTAGGGGACCCACAATAGATCCCAATGGGGCGAAGTGTCCCGAGTTATTTTTCGACCCCTCCACAAGATAAGATGGCTCTATGGCAACATATAACTAGTAAAAGTGAATAAAATCAAACGAACCCGACTGCATCGGCGAAGCGAACTAAAATATGTAAACAAGAAAAAATCATGCTGTGCAGTCGGAGGATCAACCAACTCGTGAATATGTATCCTCCGACTGCACAGTATGATGTTATTAACTTTTTTTATTTAGAACTTTTTAGATGTCTTTTTTTTAAATTACTTTTAAACATATACGTGGTATAAGTATATTTTTATAATCAGCACCACAAACACTTCATTTTGATACCCCACTCTATGGGTTTGGAAGAGGAAAATACCGGGACCCCCTTTCAACCTATCTAACGATATCTTAATTATATAAATCCGTCTAGTGGTTTAAGAGATATGAATGAGGTAATAAAGAATAACAAATACATATAAGATAAGCGCAAAAACATAACCCTTTCCTTGCAGTCGGGTAAAAAGTGTGTAAAGGACAATAATATATAGTGGAACCCAGATCAAACCAAAAAAAAACAGTGTTACGTCACAAAAGAGCAACATATAATGTAGCATTTATATACATAATGCGTGAACCCTTCGCCATGCCAAGCTTGCTTAGCGATAATGTACTTTGTGTACCTGTTTTAAAGATCCTTCAGTACTTTGTTAACTGCCTTAACAGTTTTATCAATCTGTTTGTCGGCTGACTTCAGAATTTTCCCCAGACCTAAAATATGGGAATTTCGTTTGAATTTTCAAACAACTTTGACTAGTATTTTTCGATCTCATCTCTCTAAATTCCTAGATAATTATAACCTACTAATGAGATCTAAATTCATACTAAATTTATTCCCTAACCCTCTTACAAATAAACGCAGAATAAAGTTATACCAGGTATAAACCTATGAAAATGTATGGGTATACCTTAGTTATACCTGGTATAACTTTATTCCGCGTTTATTAGTAAGAGGGTAAGAATCTACTACCTTTAAATTGAGCTGTACTTAGCCTACATGACCTCAAAAATCATAGCATTTTCCTAATCTTTTTATTATATTAAGAGTTCTGTATCTTGTGATCCCTACTATTAGTAGTTTTTTTTATTATTGATAGGCTTGCGCAAGCGCAGATCGAGATCTCACCGCACTAGTTTACCGCAGCATAGAAACCACAGATCACCGAGACGCTTCTGAGGCCAGTTTTAGAGACGACATTGTAAATAATTTCCATTCAAACCAAACAAGCATGGTAGTTATCAGTTTTTTTATAGAACTTGACTCATTGATGGTCCAGGAGTGCCCGTGACAATTCTAATCATGGCTACCACAACCGAAACCGATGCTTACCGCATTATGCGAGCATGAATATTAAGGATAAGCGCACACTTCGATATTTAAGCGTTGCAAGTTTGTTTGTGTGCAAGTTCATATACAATCCGCAAACATTTTTGAAAAAAATCGCAAAAAATCTCACTCTTCTACATACATACATAAACTCACGCCTTTTTCTCATGGGGGTAGGCAGTAACTAGAGAACGCCACCTGCTACGATCCTTACATACTTATTTTGCTCTATCTCTTTCTTCTCTCTTTACTTTAGTATGGTTCACATTAGTGTTTAATTATTTTATTATCCGACGATAAAAATTCGTAGTGCGCGCTTTGCCTAATAATGGTGTCTCTAGTTGAAGACTACTCTGTGACAGAAACCCTCAAACACCATAATTATCTTCATTTGCGAATTAAAACATTCCGACTGTAGACACTAAATTAAAACGCATTAAAATTGTTTTCCCAGTGATTTACTACAAATTGGAACGATCTGATTGAACTCCCGCGTAAACTCAAGGCGTTCTTCGAATAAACGAACGTTAGTGTTTATTAAGAAAGCCCACCCACGAGAATTTACTTCAGGCAATAATTATTCATAAGTTAGTAATGTATATATGTATTCATCATTAAAACTAATCTAACCTAACAAGTAATCTTTATGAATTCTGGCCGAAGCGGAAGCCGACTAATCAGTTATCGCTGCAACCTTCAGCCGAATAATCCAAAGTTAAGATTGGCAATTTTAATTTTATTTTATTTGTACCGCTGCAGTATGACCCCTTCCCTTTGTCTCTTCCATTGCTCTCTCGCACATTCGCAACAGTTCGTTCAATTTCGGTACTTGTTAGAAACCTTAGGCTTTACCCGAAGTTGATATGTTTGGCCGAAATCCGAACAGAAGGTACGGTTGAAAAATTAAAATTTTGAAAATCGAGTTCTGAGACACGAGACGTCCCGGGACCCAAACCCTACTTGCACAAACTGGGTAACAATAACTCTTTGATACAGTAGAAGTCAAACTTTATCGCATGGCACCTGTGAAGAGAACTAGTCGCTTCTTAGTCACCCACCCAAAACTAGACCTAAGCCTAATTTCACATGATTTCGTTAGTGCGCAGCGACTAGCCTCGTTTTCAGAGCAGTCGTAAAGTTTGCATCTAAGCGCCCTAGCGCATTCGGCGGCCAGGTCACCGCGGCCAACAAAATCTTTAATGATATATGCAAATCTGGCCGCCTACATGCGCGGGAGCCCTAAGTGTAAGACGATGTGAAAGGGACTTAGAGAAGAAAGGCTTAGGGGGATCGCAGACAGCGACTTTTTGCAGCGATACAATCGCAAAAAGATCGCGATACTATCGCTGGTCTTACTTACACCGTCACCCACGTTACCACGATTCTGCATCCCTGTGCAGTATTCTGCCAATTTGTGCCTTGACACCCGCCTAGCTGCAGTCCCTTACCTTCCCTTTACCAGATACCACCCGAGACGTAGCGCGTTAATAGCGCTTTTGAAGCGATGCTAAGGCTCAATATAAATTGCCGCGGAATGGAATGGAATCGAATTTGAATTTTAATACGGGCCAGTAGCTAGAATTTTCGAGAATGGCGCGGAAGACGTGCGACCTTTTTTTTGGTTCGTATTTAGTTTGAACGTTACACAACTGACATAAAGTGCATTATGCTGTGTACAATTTAGCTGCAAAAATTCGCTTCCATTCCATTCGGCGGCAATTTATAATGAGCCAAACGATACTATGCGACAATATCGCTTTCTTTTCTGAGGCAAACGGCCAAAAAAACCCTGTTACTGAATCGAAGCAAAAAGTCGTTGTGGGCGACCTCCCTTAGGCCGTGTTTTCACCTGTAGCTTTCAGGCCAGTTGCATTAAATTGCGGGCAACCGAGGTTATGTGATCAATCACTCGATCGTTACCAAAAATATAATAAAACTTGCATGCCAGTTGCTTGCAGGTTAAAACGTGGCTTTACCAGTGCAGTGGTAGCGTTATTCTGTAGTGCTGCTATTGTGTAAAACTCCCACCGTGATGATGAGGTGGAGATGAGTTCGAAGTGATCCGTCAATTCCTAGTCCCGTATTGAATGAGACGCGCTACAGAACTGGACCCAACACTAGACCTTCGCGGCAAAAACGCCGTGTAACACGCATTGTCGCATTAGTCAAAACACAGAACGCCGTGTAACACGCGTTCCGAGTCAGTCAAGTGAAGGAACACGGGTGGGTTTTAGTCAATAAAAGCCTGACACGTCCTCCCGCTTCACTTAGAGCGGGAAAATTCATTGGACGACCGCACACACAAAAAAAAAATGTCTGCAGGTCAATTTGAACTCACTTCACCTAATTCATCACGGTGAGATGTACAGAATGGACTGTTTTCTTTCACGATTTTTTTTTTGTATAAATGTGTTAGTAGTATCACATACCTGTATTGGCCATATTGTCGACGCGGTCATGGTGCTTCAGGTAGTAAGGGCGGATGACGCGGTTGTAGATGATCAGCGAGCCATTGTAGTCGTAAGGCAAGAAGCACCATATGATGAAGATGCACTGTAAATTGAGAAATAATGTATTAGAAGTTGATGTCAAAATAACACTGAGGTTTGCAGAAAGAGAACCCAATTCGGTATGTAAAGTAAAAAAAAAATTTTTGCAACACCTTTTTTCTTATTATTTTCAGCAAACTATCATTTGATACCCATATCATGGCAGTGTACAAAAATACTAGTCCGCCATCTTGGGCCGTCTGCCATATTGGATTTAGAATGACGTCACATAGCTAACCATGCATTGATAACCAAACTAAACGTGTATGCGTAATATCATCTTAATCGGTGGAGGATAACTGCTTTAAAATTCAGTTGCAAGATTAATAAGTTAACCAAAAGCTTGTAAAAATTAACCCAATTCGATTAAAAACCATTTCGACATTTTAGCTTTGTAAGCCTTATTTTTCTAGTTTTAGGTCTAAAAATTTTAAGTTCGTATTTATTTTCACAAAAATACTTTAAATACTTGACCTCGAAATGAAGTCATAAAGTATCCTATTAAGGAAATTTTCAGTGCCTCTTGTAATGAAATAATTAAGGCCCACTTGCACGAAAAAACCAACCCCGAGCTAGTCGCTAACACTAGGTTAACTCCGAATTAAGTCTTTCGTGCAAGTGGGCCGATGTGTTGTTTTGTACGTGTCAACCGTCAATGACAACATCAAGTCCTATGCCTATGGACACAGCTGATGTACATTTTTCAAAGCTGTTTTTTCATAGTCTGTTTTTGGATTACGATATAAAATCAAGTTGCATAAATCGCTGAGTAGGTACTAAGGATTTTCAAAAATGCATCCCCTAAAGGGATACAGGGGGGTATAGTGAAAGTAAGGGCATGTGTCGTTATTTTTAAAACAATGGAAATAAACCTGCTAACGTGTACATGTGAGCAGGTTTACTACATCTATTGTTCACGGGCGTAATGAGTGCGCACCCATCCACGAACTGATCTCGCCAGGTGTTGCTTAACCTTGAAAATCAACTCGAACTGCTGACATTATTTAGCCACGAGCACCACTATTGCTTACCAATTTTATTTCAAGTGGTATGAAGTTGGTATGACGATTTAACCAGGCCTGCAGGTCAAATTTGGCCGAAAGAAGAAAGGAAAGGCCTTAGCCCAGCAGTGGGGTTTAGACTAGGCTATTAAAAAAGCCCCAGAAACAAAAACCTCCATTAAGTTAGTCATGTAATGGCACCAAAAGTCTAAGGCCCGATTTTTCAATATTCTGATAACTTTTTACTGAGGAATAAAAATGGCGGTTTGACAGCTTTTGTGTAGAAAATATGTCAAACGGCCATTTTTATTCCTATTAAAAGTTATCAGAAGATTGAAAAATCGGCCCTAAGAAGAATAGTAATGATTTTATTTAAGCCGATGAAATAAAAACGGAGGAGGTTTACAAGTCGACGCCTATATTTTTTTTATGCAAGCGTCGAACTTGCGTCGAAGACCGACCCTTTTTTTGGTCGAGGGTTAAAAAAGGTGGCGTGGCTACCTGGAATCAATATCCAGTTATCCACCAGGATACTGCCGTCAACGGCGATGATATTATTACGATATTTGTGTCTATATTCGACAGTGTACTGCAGTTTGGCAGAATTAGGTAGTTTACCTATTTTTGCAATATTTGTAAGTATGTGAGAACCATGTTCCTATTTATCAAATTAATGAATTTACGTCTTGCTTTTAATACTTTATACCTATACGTAGTATAGTATGTAGTGTTATTCTTCTTATGAATTTATTAATGTATGTACTTAAGTAAATATTGTAAACCACAATTTACAAACACTTCTCCATAACAAGCTACTTTTCCGAATGGACGGTAGAATCAATTATGATAACTTGTATATTTTAATTGTAAACGTTCAAAAGTGCCGCTTAGTGGCCTAATTGAAATAAATATTTTTGGCTTTGAGAAGATCTTCGTAGGTACCACAAACTTAATATTTCTTCTTGAATAAATAAAAAATAACTGAAGGTGAAACCTATGTGCCAGATATGCCCCACATGCCGTCTAGAGACGTGTTAATACAAACGTTGATAGTGATAATGCGATACTAAGTACATGCGCTTTACGACCGTGAACTATAGAATGACTCTAACAAACAATGAGAGACTTACAGTGCGCTCTTTGTTATGCGTTTTGTTAATTATTATACTCTTGCTTTGTGTGCAATGAGTGCGGAGATCTGTAGATGAGGTAAAGTCGTCACAATCTAAGAAGTCCATTGACGTTTCTCATTTTACATGCAGCGATAACTTTCTACGTCAGTACGTAAGTATAGTATCAAATACATAATCCTAATGTATTACTATGTTACCCATTCACTAAAACAACGAGTATCATTCGCAAGCATCAAGTTGAATTATTATTAAGTATTTATATAGCTGTCAAAACGAGCCTTTTATTTTTTGACAACTTTAAGGCACAGTTTTTTGATCCGTAGTTATCTCCAATAGTTAAAATATGCTAACCAATGGATTAAAATGTCGGTAAAATGCCCTTTATCAATTGTTAGTAGCTTCACAAATTTTCAAATAAGTTGGAGAGTTAATTATTTGACCATTTGTTAGACAAGGCTGATTTCACCAATGAAACTAGTCGCGATTGGTTCAACTAAACTCAGTTAATCAAATACAGCGTTCTGACTGGTTTATTTATTTATTTTTTAACATCATCTGCCTAGCCTTTTCACAATTGTTGTTGGGGTCGGCTTCCAGTCTTACCGGATTCAGCTGAATACCAGTGCATGGAGCGACTGCCTATCTGACCTCCACAACCCAGTAACTGGGTAACACGATACCCCTTGGCAAGACTGGTGTCAGATCTCAAGCTTCTGATTCATTTATTTGTTAACATAGGTAAATAAATACAGATCTTATGTTTGATGAACAGAGCGTTATGTTATGCCAGGAGGCGTACAATTAAGGTGAGCAAATCTAGCTGAGGATTACAAATTAAAATTTACTAAAAAATATTTGAAAATCATGGATCATGGTATTAAATTAGAAAATAAATTGAACAATTACATATTATTTGATACACAAATTATGTCAGACCTAAATGAGGAATTATTAAAGTGTCAAAAAAAAATAAAAATAAACTATGTCAAAATAATTTTATGTCTATATTTTATACGATAATTGTAATTCTAAATTAATTCGTCAATATTATAATAACATTTTTCAAGTAAGAACAATTTCATTTTTTTTTTCTTAAATTGTGTAAAATTTATTTTTTTATGGCGTCTGGAATTTATTATAAACGTATGGAGCCATACCCAGGACACTTTTTTGTTACTAATGCAGTTTAACACTTATAATTATTTAAAGATTTTTTGTACTGACTACGAATTGGAACATTTCGTACCATTGTCATTTCCAATTTCAAAATTGGTTGAGACCGCTGAGAAACTACCAATCAGAACGCTGTATTTGCATAATCTGAGTTTAACTGAACTTATCGAAATTTGTTTCATTGGTGAAATCGGCCCTTACAATTAATGAATAAACGCGTTTTACCGAAAATTAAACCATTGGTTAGCATATTTAACCATTGGTTTGGCAAGAATTCTTATCGATTTCATAAGTGAAAAATTTGGACTAAACAGAAAACTATTAGTAAGTGAAATGTTTTCACAAGAAACATGAATTGCAATTCGATTTACTGTTACAATCTTGGTAGTTTACTTATTTACAGTCAGAATGAAAGTCAAAGTATTTTAGGGTTCCGTACCCAAAGGGTAAAAACGGGACCCGATTACTAAGACTCCACGCCTGTCTGTCACCAGACGGTAACTCATGAACCGTGATAGCTAGACAGTTGAAATGTTCACCGATGATGTATTTCTAGCCGCTATAATAACTAAAAGAAGAATAAAATAAATATTGTTTTGCCGTTTTTTTGCGATAATGGTACGGAACAATTAGTGAGCGAGTCCGACTCGCACTTGGCCAGTTTTTTATTAATTTACGAGGCGAAGGGATATACCGTCTCCTTTGTGTTAAACTCTGCCTAACGAATTACAGAAATAATGCTCAAGTTTTTTTTTTATTGGCTTCATCATCGATTACCATCAATTGATATGGTGGTCGACGATGGACTACACTTGCGTAGAAGTAACCTATTAGAACAAAACAGCACAACAACACTATCATTATTCGACCTCACAATTCTCATGTGCCAGTAATTTACCCGAAACCTCATTCAAACCGGAACACAACAAAGGGGCTTGTCGGCAGAAATAGGTGTCTGATATCAGTCTACTATACATTTCTAGGTCATCAAACTATTACGTACAATTCTAGCCAAATGTTTGAGTTTACTCGGCACAGCAACTACGGACATTACGGGTATCAGCAGTAATCAGCACAATAGAATATTATGAATGTAGGTGTGCGAAGAATTAGCATGAAGCATTTTTTACAAGCTTTTATTTAACTTGCAATGTATGCATGTAAGTGTGTTCGGGTCAAATCTTGCAACTGAATTTTAAAGCAGTTATCCTCCACCGATTAAAATGAAATTTTGCACACACGTTTAGTTTGGATGACAATGCATGGTTAGCCAAGTGATGTCAGTCTCAATCCAATATGGCGGACGGTCCAAGATGACGGACTAGTTATTTTTTGTGCACTGCCATGATTTGGGTATCAAATGAAAGTATTTGCTGAGAAGGATACAAAAAAGCTTGTTTTAAAAAAAGTTTTCTACTTCTTGCAGTACTGTGCGGGTTACAATGCACAATAACTGTGAAATGGTTTAATGATGTAGGTACCATTTCAATGGTATTTTAATAAAAGATGGTGCAAATTAATACGTGTCTTTCCAGTCTGAATTTCCGCCCGTCACTTCGGACAGTGGGCAGTCATTTTTTGGGATTTATTTTGTATAAAACTTTACCATTTAAAAAAGTGTTGGCTCTCAGCCTAATTTGATTTGATTTTTGTGAATTAGGAATATAAATTGTTATAAGTTGTGTAAAAAATTTGGAGTGTGTGTGTACAATAATGTACACCACATTGTAACAAAATGTAAGCAACAGATAGATCTTAATCAAAGACTAGTAAGTCTCCTTGACCTTAATATCAGATTTATCAGCATCGGCAAACATTTAATAAAAAAACTTTATTAAAAAAATCAAAAAACCAGACTGCTTCAAAAGCGAACCAAAAAGTCGTAAACAAATCATGCTGTGCAGTCGGAGGATACATAATTATTCGCGGGCTGGCTGACCAAAATCTGGTGTATCCTCCGCCTGCACAGCATGATTTTTTCCTTGTTTACGACTTTTTAGTTCGCTTTTGAAGCAGTCGGGTTTTTTGATTTTTTTAATAAAGTTTTTTTATTTAAATCTTTTGAGTTAGTTTTTTTTCGAATTAGATACATTTAAACATAAAAGTGTTATATATTTTTGAAATCACCTCTTAAAACCCTTTATTTTGATACCCCACACAATGGGTTTGGAAGAAATAAAAAATTTGGGCCCCCACAATATGTCACCCAAAAGCCGCCATTTTTCTATTGTCCAATTTTTATATAGACTAAGAAACACGCAGGGTTAAGACGCATCGATTGACATATGAATCATAAAAATCGGCCAACGCGTTTGGTCTCTGGAACGCCATATAGGAATAAACATACATACATACTTACATACATACATACATAGACTGATAAACACATTACCCTCCTTCGGCAGTCGGGTAAAAAACTAGTTTTAATTTCAGCTCAATAATATCAATATTAGAGTTTATATCAACATAACAACAATGACCCAATACAGATAGACAGGTATAATGTAAAGTATTGTTCTCCCAATGATTCTCTGCCAAAGTAATTATCTCATCAAGATATTTATAGCTAATAGCTACACATTAAAAGTTCATTAATCTCTGACAATGAGTAATAAATAATGACAATAGTTATCAGTAAATGATGTAATCAATTTTGTAGTTTTATTATCTACTAGCTTCTGCAAGCGGCTTCGCCCGCGTGAATGTGGCAAATTATCCCAAGGGAACATATTCCCGGGATAAAAAGTATCCTATATGCTATTCCTGACTATAATCTATCTCTGTGCAAAATTTCATCCAGATCCGTCCAGTCGTTTGAGCGAGGAGAAGTAACAAACATACACACACACTCACAGACTTTCGCCTTTATAATATTAGTGTGATAAATTTTTATGTTTGTTGGCCATGTCGGGACAGTTTATTTTATCTGTTCTAAAACTTCCTGTCTATAGATTAGGATTAGTAACTTGTTATCTTTTCTTTTTTTTTTTTCGCTATAATAACTTTTATTAACATATACACAATTGAAAATACTAAAAACAAAAACAAACCTATATACAAATACAAAAGGGAAACGGACAAGACCTCAATGTGCATCAAAAAATTCGTCCACATCGATGTCAACGGGAAACGAGCCCAGAACGCTGGCAGCATTGCCACGTTGGATGGCAATACTGATTCTCTGGCCGAAGAAAAGGCCAGCCCTCTGGTCACGTGAAGAGTCGACGAGCTTTGTACTAATTTCTCGAAAAACTCGATGCGCACTCGGACCCCATGGACCTAATGTTTCAACCCCAAACGGCTCAAACATATAACTCCCAATAAGGTTGTTATATTTGCGCCGTTTGAGGTTTTCTGCACCGGCAGCAGCCGCCCCAGCACAGCCCGCCGTGCTAAGAAGATGGGATGGCGCAAGGATGTCGACACATGTTATCATGTTATCCACTTGTTATCTAGAATCTAGATAGAGGTTCAAGTTTAAATTATTATGAAATTGTTACTCAGCAAAATATTTCACAATTATCATGCTTTCTTTCAATTTTTAGGGCTCCGTAGCCAAAGGGTAAAAACGGGACCCTATTACTAAGACTCCACGGTCCGTCTGTCAGCAGGCTGTATCTCATGAACCTTGATAGCTAGGCAGATGATAGTTTCACAGACGATGTATTTTTGTTGCCGCTAAATATTTGAGTGGGGCTTCCTTACAACAAACGTGTTTTTTTGCCGTTTTTTGCGATAATGGTACAGAACCCTTCGTGCGCGAGTCCGAATCACACTTGGCCGGTTTTCTAGGATAAGCATACAAGTGCAGTCATGTATACAGTGACAATAGTTATCAGAAAATTATGCAATCAATTTTGTAGTTTTATTATCTACCTATACATTTTTATGTTTGTTGGCCATGTCGGGACAGTTTATTTTATCTGTTCTAAAATTTGCTGTCCAAAGATTAGGTTATATGATTAGGTAGTGTTATCTAGAAATTAGATAGAGGAGGTTTAATTCTAAATTATTATCAAATTGTTACTTAGCAATATATTTCACAATGATTTCTTTTAATTTTTTAGGGTAAGCATGCATACACATGCAGTCATGTACTGAAATTGAGGATGCTAATAATAATGAAACATTGTTTTTTAGAAAGAAATGTCTAGTCACACTGGTATGTTTGAAAGACAATGCTGTACAAAGCAGAACTTTTCTAAAAATTTATCCTGCCCAGAGCCCGATAGGATTTTCCACACAAACATACATTTAAAAAAAAGTAAATAGATTTCAACGTAATGTTGGTGTCAATAATTACCCTAAACTTAAATTACTTATTTAATGAAATGTGAATTGGATACACCTACTAAAATATAATTTACAGCAGATTGGTGCTGGCTGAGTTTCAGTGTTACATTTCAGCACTAAATATCAGTTACAATGCCTAATCTGAACTCAATAAAGATAAATAACGGATTTGGCATAGACTATAATAGTAGATATTGAGTAAAATACCTAAACAAAACAGAATTATGCATCACAATGAACATAAATGCGTTGAATAATGCTAAACAATACAAACACAGGGCATAATTAGATAATCTACTGCATTACGATTCTAGAATCTACTTTGAGTAAAATAAGCATGGTCTATCAAATGTTATCTAAGCTATTATATTATAACGAGGTAAAAGTGTTTGTTTTATGTTCATAAAACGTAAAATTAGTAATATTATTTTCATAATCGCATGAGATCTTCGAAGCTACAATCTAACTGAAGTGTCATAGACTGTGTACAATACTTGTCCAGCTATATTTCAGAGAACTGATGGTAACAGATGTGACTTACAAGTTGTAGGTTGTGGATTTGAACCCAAGCAGGTGAAACTTTGTAAATTATTTTATCATCACTGCTCTAAAAACGGTGAAGGAATACATCGTGAGGAAACCGGCATATCTTAGAACCAAAAATTCGAAGACATGTGGACATCCACCAACCTGCACTAGGCCTGCATTGTGGATTACGATTCATTCCCTCTCACAGAGAGTAGGCCTGCACACACAACGGACCAAATGGGAGTCTAAAGTGCGGCAAAACGGGTCCATCTATCCTATCCAGAAGTAGTTTATATCCTGGGAAAAGCATGGTTCCTGATACATAGCCCACAGGAGCAAAGTGGCAGTAAAAGTTTGTTAAATAATACCTGGCTTACAATTTTTCTAAGTAGCAATTGGTAGTAATATTACTCTGACCTTTGTATTGTGGTAAATGATTAATGACTCAGAAATTATCTTCATCATTGCAAGTTTTTATTTAACATAGCACAATCATGAATTAAAAGTACATTATAACAGCAAAGAGACCACCATTTATCAGTTTCTGTGTATTTGTTTGTATTTCAACTTAATTATATAAATAGTATGAAATATTTATCTGTTAGGTGAGTGTACGATAGCATGAAAGTTGACTGGGTTGAAGCAATCAATATGCATCTAGCTCTACCCATCAATATTGAGGTAGGCTTCTAGTTCAACAGTATGGAGCTGGATGACAGTATTTTACCTGACTGCCAAAGGAGGGTAATGTGTTTATCAGTCTATGTATGTATGTTTGTTCCTATGGGGCGTTCTAAGGATAAATGCGTTGGCCGATTTTGATGATTCTTTCGTCAATTGATTCGTCTTAACCTTGCGAGTGTCACTGGCTACATTAACATTGGCAAATAGAAAAATGTCGGCTTATGGGCGCCATATTGTGGGGGCCCAATTTTTTTTTATCTTCCAAACCCTCCTTGAGGGTATCAAAATAAAGGGTTTTAAGAGGTGATTTCAAATATATATTGCAGTTATATATTAAATGTAACTACCTAATTCGAAAAAAAAAAGGTTAACTAAAAGTTATAAATAAAAAAAGGTAATTCAAAAAATCTAAAAACTGCTTCGCTTCTTACATAGAACACCTGCATATCTGACCTCCACGAATGTCACAAGGGTCACTTGAACAGCCATGGCATTGAATTTAAGGAAAGTACCGTTCATATATCAATATACCAACATTTCAACCTAATTACTGGTCAATAAGTGGTTCAACACTAACTTAATTAAACCTAACGAGTTTCCATTAAAATATAATTAGGCCAGTCGTTAATAATGTTAGCTACTAACCATAGATAATGTTTAAAAAAACATTTTAAAGGTAATTTATAGTCTGGCTTTGACTTTGAACTATAGAAACCTTATCTATGACTGATATCTAATGAAATATGATACCTACTAGCACTATCTTGCTAAGATTATAATGTCTGGAACAAGATGCATTTTATACCTTGTTACTATGTCAATAAGATAAGAAATGCATGCACGACTCTGTTTCTCTGGATGTGAAGTGATAACGACCACATAGTATTCTTTTGTCCATCATGAATGCAATATCAAGTATTTGAGAAGCATTTAAAAGAAGATAAGAGAAAAAATATAAGATAATTTATCTCAACTGCCTAGCTTTTGTGTCATACCTACCTACTCTGAATTGTGAAAGGCACTTTTGTTACGATTATGAAATTTAGACACGTTTTTTTTTCAGTAATGAGATAATAAAATGGAATATTCTTATTACGATTTTCGTGAATATTCATGACAGTGACTCTTACTTACGCTTTCATAACTACAGCACTCGTGTTCAAGCACGCGACGTAACAGTAACATATGGAGGGAACTAACCTTTATTAGCCAATACATCGGGAACCAGCCGACAATGAAGTCCGAGAAATACTCGACCACAGAAAAGCATCCGTACACCACCCAGTATGTCAGCCATTTCGTATCGTCGTCTTTCATCGGCGTCTCCAACGCCTTCATAGACATATACGCCGGGTACGCGAAGCCAATCGTGTTGCAAATCAATTCACCACCAAAGCCGAACACTAAATATAAACCAGTGAAGGCGACTACACCTGCACAATACAAAATAAAACGTCAAAACTACTGCTAAAGATATAAATAAACGTGAAATAAAAAAAAAACCTTACGTACCAATGAAGATATAGAGCCTTGGGACGCCGGTTTTACTTTCTGCCATTTCGAGGTATTTTGCCCATGGCTTACTTCTGTCGCTGAGAGCGCGTTCCAAATTTTCTTTATAAGCCTGCATTATGCTTGTTGAACTTATAATTTACTGGAAATATAAAATGGCACTGTGGCAATCTACAACCACGGCTCGCTGACAAGATAATGACAGAAAAATAATGGCGGCTCCTATTTTTTTTTTAAAGTGTTACCAGGTTGATGTTTTCAATTACCCTGATTTAGCCATTCCAGTTTCAATTAAAATAAAAAGAAAATGGTTGACTTTTTACGGTAATTACTGTATTTTGATAAAGCTTACACGCGCATAATATTTTCAATCTTATCTTTTTCATTTAATATTATGGAAAAGCTTCCTGGCAGCCGACTACTATCATGCTATTTCTTTTTTGTTCCTCACAGGTCTAGTGCCCATCGACACAAAGGAGAAGAATAAAATGCAATCACATAATTATGACATTGGCTATTATTAGAACTGTGCAACATCATAACTTTTAGGAAAGTATTGTTTGAGGTTTTAAACGCCTCTTTTATTACCCATTAAAGTGGTAAACCATTTCTTGCCGAGTCGTTACGATATTAATAGTTGCCAGATAAAAAAAAGTTGATACTTTTTAAAGAACGATGGCGAAATCGTAGCTGACTTCAATTTGAGCGTCTGAAAGTATATTTAATAAAGAAAATCCATTAATTGACTACGTTTCTTCAAAGTATAACATTAACTGGTTCATCAAGGATAAAATAAAAACATTGTAAATGAAAATTATTTATTTTTTTCGTTAACACTCATTAGCTTAGTGTTGCCATTTTACACTTTTTCTGCCAAGTGACAATCTAAGAAGTATTATAGTGGTCACAATCTAAGAAGTCCGTTGACGATTCTCATTTTAGATTCCGCGATAACTTTCTACGTAAGAAATTGAAAAATCAAATTTATAATCTTATGTATTACTATGTTACCCGTATATACACTATAACAACGAGTATCATTTCCAAGCATCAAGTTCAATTAATAGTAAGTATTTTTATAGCTGTCAAAACGGGTCTTTTATTTTTGAGAACTTTAGTACCTATACTTCAGCTAACTTGATCTCAGTGACTTATGTAAAACTGTCGTATAATTTATATCTATCAAGCGCTATTAATTGTTACTGTATTCATACTGACAGCTGTCGCAGAGATCAAGCTATCTTATAAAGTTTAAGTATATAACTATTAACGTTTTCATAAAACGGAGTAAATGAAATAACAATACAGTTTAAGTACAAGTGCAGGTAGGTAAGAATACCTTAGTGTTATAGAAATAAAAAAAACTTGCTTTCAATTAATGATGGGCAAAAAGACTAGTATCCAAGTCTAAAAAAATATAGCTTGGATGTTGACGACAACCTTTTGATACACATCAAGTCGCGTATATAAATAAATATATTCTTTCCAATGAGTATATTTTACATTTCATGCCGAAATAACTAGGAAAGAGTAATATAATACTAATGCGCTATTGCCCTTTTACTTCCACGAAATTAAATAATAATACATATTAAATATACCGGCAATTAAATATTTACAATCTACAAAAGTTCATGACTGAATATCTATTATTCTCGGCGTTTTCTAACAAAAATTCTTGCACAAACTAATTCAGAACATGACCCTGAGTTAAACCAGATATTTTTCATTTAATGACGAAGATCTGACGGTGAGATAAAGGATCCTAAAACGGATCCTTTAACTTACCAGTTATAATTTTTGATGTGGCTTTTATAAGATTGAGGGCATTTCTTTGGTAATTATTCTGTATAGAAAAATACTAAATCTGCGACGATTTGATTAGATTTTTTACCAGATATCTAACTGTTATAATAGGTACCGCTCGGTCAAAATAAATGTGCACTTGGCTATTAGTACATTATTACCTCAATGCACTTGGTAATTCTAGTCACTCTGACATTCGACTCTACTCTCAGTTAGCGCCAGGCGAACGCGGGGCACGTGGGGCACAGTGCGGTTGGGCGGGAGTGGAGGTGAAGTGCGCAGTTATTTTATACGTCTAGTAGTGAGAAATTACCCTGTTTCATCATCATCATTATATAACAGGCGAAAGACAACTGTTGGACATAGGTCTCCCCAAGCGTCACCACAATGACCGGTGCCGTGCATCCCGCATCCAGCGGATCCCCACAACTTTCACCAGGTCATCGGTCCACCTGGTGGGAGACCTTCCAACGCAACGTCTTCCGGTTCGCGGTCGCCACTCCAGAACTTTTCTACCCCATTGGCCATCTGTTCTGCGAAAAAGTGCCCTACCCACTACCACTTACGTTGACCTTATGTGACGATTAGTACCAGGCTGCTTCCTACCGCAAGCCGCATTTAGGAACCAAGATGCTCTAAGAGGAACAATGATACCTACACAAAGTTTGGCAATTCATCGGGCTATAACGGTTCGGTAACCCTGGTTCTCTTGCGGATCTGTACATTTCTGATTCGATCACGCAAGGATAGGTACTCCGAGAATTGCTCCTTTTAATTTTAGTCAATTAAAATCTGCAAAAGAATAGTAGCAAGAAGGCTTCTCTTGAAATAGTCAGTTGTTCACTTTTTGTTTGAACCGTTAAATAACCTTAAGTGTAGCAATATACAAAATATATTTTATTCCTTGCAAAAATCGAACCCGCAACAGCTAGGTACTGCACTCATCGACTACACGTAGGTACATACAAGAGAATGGATAGTTAATAGGAAAAAATAAAAAGCTTATGTCTTCTCAATATTTTTTAATTCTTTAAAATATGAAAGCGTTAACATTAATATCTTTGTGCTTCTTAAAAATAATATTAAAATTTGTTCGATACGTTGAAAATTGAAATGGACTGGAGGTAATATTTTGATAAGCTTAGCATTTTTATGACTTTTCTGTCCGAACAATATGATACAGGACTCGGCCAAGGACCAGTGATAGGTATTCATTATAAGGTTGTAATACATAAAAATTTCAATAAAAACATTTATAAGTTGTAAGTGTAAGTATTTGATAATATTTCTCAGGTATAGTACAGTCCACAAAAGAGATAGGTATCTACAGTATACAGGATGCTACAAGAACCCGCATGCCCACTTTTGTTGAATAACTGTATTAAGTTGTTTGCGTTCGCCTTAAATTATATGTTAGGTAGGTACCTATTATGACCAGGGGGGTGACCATAAGCTCATAAAGTAAGGTTATGTTGAGTGTGCGTAAGGGACAGATTTATACAAGTCATATACGTGTCCCTTACACACACTCAAAATAACCTTACCTAATCTAAGTGCTTATGGTTACCCCCCTTAATTTCTTCTATTGACTGTACAAAACCGATAGAGAAACTTCGCTCTACTATGATTGTACACAGGTTTCGGTAGCTTGGCCACCCCTTAAAGTAACTAGGACAGACAAGAAACAACACAATAATTATTTAATATCCATAACAAGAATAATTATTGTTTATTATCACAAATACACTGGTATACAAAATATATTTAGGTAAGTAATGAGATGTGCTAGGTGCATTGTACCTTAGAGTTCTGTGCAGACCGTGCATTACACTAAAAATAAAAAAGGAATCCTAACAACTAAAGTCTTTTGCACACGAGGTTAATAACAAATACACTACAGTTGGAGCGACATCTATGCAGCCACATGGGAACTACATAGACAGCAATTTTAAATTCAGAGGGAGCCACTCCCACTGGTAACGTCACAGATTCGTTCATCGCGCAAGCAATATTTTCCTGTCGAATTTGTATCGAAGTTACCTACTCACTCTCAAATTGGTGTCTTAATCGCGATTATAAGCCCATACTGTGTTTACCTCCGTGACTAATGTAATAAATTGCTTAGTTACTATCCTCGTATTCAAAATGCACATTCAGGAACATAGTCTTGAAAAAGCGAATGACTAGTTTAAAACAATAAAATTGTCTCATAATTAGCAGTTGGCATAAGTCCAAGTATGTATTTAAATAACACGTCCGTGTCTGTTTGTAATGAAAGTAGTAATTAATTAATTAATTATGCAGATTAAAATAGTGTCATGGAGTTTTAGTAGGGGTTTGTTCACATGATAGAAATGGTTTTGTAACTGCCCGCAGTTTTTTACATTGAATAGAAATAGTACATTGTTCACCTAGAGGGCAAAGTGACCGATTACCGTCGAGGGTGTCGTTTGAAGCCCGAGCCGTAGGCGAGGGCTTTAAAACACCCGAGATCGGGAATCGCACTTTCTCTCGAGTGATACATAGTGCTTTATACTACACCTACGAGGAATTTACTTTTCTATGAAAACTGAATCCTCAAACAACACACAAATTGAAAATGGCGCCAATGGCGTCTGCAATTTTCACATGTTCTTTTTTCAAATTGTTTGACACCATCCAACACACAGCTAGTGGCCAGTGTCATTTTGCGAACTTGGAGATAAAAACTCACTGTAAAAACTTTTTGGCTTTTGATATTTAGGTTACCAGCGCATAGTCTTACCCAAAATTAAAAAAGAAAACCACGTAAGAAATGGATTTTCATACACTTTTCTCTCCCGCTCAGATGCGTTTTCTCGCCGCATATTTGTGCGATATGCAATGACGTACTTTCTACCGTAAATTTGATAAAGTATCAAGGTACTTTCCGAGCAGGTGTAGTATAAATAATATTGTTGATTATGTTTCGTATGAAGGAAAACATCGTGCGGAAACCGGCATGTCCTAGAACCAAAAATTCGAAGACATGTGACATCCACCAACCCGCACTGGGTCCGCGTGGTGGATTATGGCCCATTCCCTCTCACAGAGTGGAGGCCTGTGTCCCAGCAGTGGGAACATTAATAGGCTGATGATGTGATGTTATGTGTGTTTCGTATAATCGTAAAAATATACAGTTTAACTTGTTTTTATAGAAAGAAACACACAATATGATAGCATATTGAAAGCAATGTTAGGCATTGTAACCTATGCTATCAAGCGGACAACGCGAACCCCGCGGAGGATTCTTTCGCGCCCAAACATTGTAAAAAAAATTTGATAGTGTGACCAGCATTAGAATTTCATAATTGGCCAATCCTCTCCCCAATTTTCAGCTTATTATTTCTCACATTTAGCACATAACTTCACCCAAGATTTGTAACGAAGAATTTCTAAATAATCTTGGCAAGATTTGAAAACTAACAAGTAGTGAAAGATCACAGATTTCAATTTAAAAGAGATATTTTTGTGCATGATATTGTGCGACTTTGAGACAAGAGATTGTACATTGATTTGATTATTGTGTCACGGATTAAAGTAGAGATTGAATATAGAAATAACAGTTATTAGTGATAATCTAACGGCTTTCTCACACGTCTCCAGTCTTCAGTAAAGTGTATAGTCTATGGTCACTAAAAGTTAACAACTCAACCCGTGTGAAAAACTCAAGCAAATGTTAACATTAAAGTAGGTATTGGTGGCAAAACTTGAAATACTTATTTTTACCGACTAAAGACTCGCACTCTTCTAAAGACTAGACTCGTGTGAACCGGACTTAACACTAAACTAGATTTAGTATATAAATTGGAATGAGAAACCGGCTAAAGAAAAGCTGAAGTATAGATTTATTTTCGTATAGTTAAATAGGTTCTCTACTAGAATAAAAGTACAAACATGATTCTCTATCTATCCTCTTCAAGTATTAATGAGATTGGTCTCAGTCTTATGCTATAAATAGGTATATGGTGTAGTGTAGAGGAATGAGCTATGGTATGATGTATTTTTCTCTAGTAAATACTCATGTTTTAAAAATATTAACATCAACACAACATTAACATTTCTTACAAAAATGGCGGTATTAAAAAATCCTATCTACGTGTTATTATAATAATCTATTGGATTTTTTACAAATTGGGACTTAAATGCAACATTTACTGAGGAATTTGGAGCTCTGTTTTATTGAAAATTCTTAACATTATTCCGATAACTTCAGTTATTTACACACGTTATATTTTCATTTTAAAAATTCTGTTCACATACCACCAACGTACCAATATGCTCTGCTAAATATTTTCCTTTGGTAGGTTGGCACTTTGGCAGTGTATGAACGTCAACATTAGCCAGCGCCACTGAAGTAGAATGGCAATAAAGTGTAGAAATAATGACCAGCGCTATGGTCGCTGCGATTGTGGTGCCACTACTTCTCGTTTGACAGTTACTCAATTAGTGTTGCCAGGACAAAAACTGAGTTCTGTTTCTAACTTTTTTGCCAAACTATATGTAACCTTTTATCAAGTGGCGAGGGAGTGCGGTTTATAATGCAAAATTGCCTTATTTTGCAGTTTTGTACACAACAAACATTTATATAGAAATTCAACTAGCATGTTTTAGCTAAGAATAAGTAATATGGAAAACAATGGAAGAAATATTTACCTAAATCGATATTATTATTGCAGCACTCATTGTATAATGAACATTGCTTATTAATTCACAATATTTGGTGTCATAATTTACTATTATTATATAGAACAACATTTTTATTTCCAGTTAACAGATCTTTCAAAATCACAGACTGTTCCAAAAGTAAGAAAGTGTTCACAAAATAAAGTAGGTAATATTTACAAACTGTAGTAATGAAACCTAAATACTAGATATATTTAGTATTTTAAAAAGCTAATTTAAAAGAATACTACTAAAAATATTCATATTGGCAACAAAATTATTTTAAAAACAAAAGAACAACTTGAGAGCTATTAAAAAGTTGCCAGTTATGAAAAACATAATTCCGTTTGAAGACATAATCGCCAAGCTTTATAACTTCAATAAAACCTTCTACAAATTTGTTTCGATACCTCGACAATCTCTCGACAAAGAAACATTGCTTATCCCTAAAGATAAAGCGTTATGATACTTTTATAATACAAATAATTACGATATTTTCTCACTGTCTAATACAATCATTAAAAATGCTCCTACGACGTTCATGAACCAGTGCTTTGACGCAAAAGACTCAGAATGTCTCTGATTCAGTGTTGCCATCTTATTCGATCGTGTAAGAATACCATTATCATTCTTGCGAACAACAAAATTTTGGAGGCCCGGTAGTGCGGCCTACAAAGTTCGCGCCAATATCCTAGAAGTCTACATTATCCTTATTGCCGAGATTTCTTACGTAGTGTCGGACCCTTTTCCGGATCGCGATTGGAGAATGTTACGAAGGTTTATGCTTCTTCCTCGGGTCCCTTCGGTGTTCGTTCGGTGGATGGGGCTTTAGTTCTCTGCAGTCCAACTGGAAAATGAAATTACTTGTTTAAAATTGAGAATTTGTATGGTTATATTAGGGTTGTTGTATGTGGTAGCAGCCTACTCACTCTTACAGATAGGAAAACATTAAGTTAACTATAACATTTTAAAGATAACATACAACAACCATTTGAAATTAGGGTAACCACCGTTGATGAATTCATCACATCATCTCCCATCTAAAAGTGTATCAGCTGTGAGAACGGTATTGACTGACAATGCTTTTAAGCTTAATTAGTCGCTACTAATATTTCTTAACTAAAAATATATTAGCAATTTCCACTCTGACACCTCATAAAGTAACCTTTTTTCGAGTAAAGTATAAAATAACTACAAAAGAAGTTAACTTTAGACCTTGACATCAAATATATTGTATTAAGATTGAGCAATTTTACTTACAAATTAAATTCTCCGTCGAAAGGAACATTGCAGAATATTGCAGAACATTCTCGATCGAAGAATATTCTCTTAAATTCTCCGTGAGGGAATATTCTCTCCACCCATCACTATGCTTATTTTTTTTTATACTAGTTGAACGACACTTACCAAAGTTTCATCGTCCGGTACCCTCGACAGTAAGTCTAGAACTTCATTATTGGGTATCGTGTGCGGCCGAAGAATCTTTCTTGTAAACTTATTTATACCTGTAACGAAATACTTTAATTAGAACAGCCGGTTTACATGGCTTGCATCAGTTCCTATTTGAGTAGCAGATAAAATGGGTAACAAGAATTTGTTGCAAATTGCAATTACACAAACCAAAATCCATCTTTTGCGTCTGCTTGAGGTTTTTAGTATTGCTAGCACGAGATTCAATCAAATTTGTGTAGACCAAAACTTAGTTGCTTCCACGGCATCGTCTGTGGCAGCGCAACCTTATTTTGGTTGCAGGTTTGGGGCACACAGTGCAGGACAGGAATGAAACAGTATTATAATGTTTAACTTACCCCATGCCATTAGCAGATACCTCAAAGGTATAACGTATAACACCATCATGGCTCCGAATAACATTATAATAGCTAAATAACTTAGATATGGCACTGTGAAGTTCGTCAGGCTGAAAAGAAAAAAAAGTCGTTATGTAAAGTTGACAAAAAAAATACTAAAGAATTAAGTTGATGAGTCTTTAGAGGTTCAAGCTGCTTCATTGATCTATTGATCATCATCACCATCATCTTATCAGCCGAAAGACATCCACTGCTCCACATAGGCCAAGCGTCACCACATTGATAGGTCCCGTGCGTCTCGCAGCCAGCCAACCTTCACCAGGTCATTGGTCCACCTGGTGGGAAGACTTCCAACGCAACGTCTTCCGGTTTGCGGTCGCCACTCCAGTTTTTTTTTGCCCCAATGGCATCTGATCTGCGAGCAATGTGGCCTGCCCACTGCCACTTAAGTTTGGCAATTCTTCGGGCTATGTCGGTTAGCCTGGTTCTCTTGCGGATCTGTTTATTTCTGATTCGATCATGCAAGGAAACTCCAAGCATAGCCCTTTCCATTGCCCTTGGGGTGAATGTAAGCTTTCTGATGAGGCCCATTGTGAGCGACGACGTCTCAGAGCCATGGTACCGTATGTTGTCGGACGTAAAGAATTTCATCATCCCATATCTGCCCGTGGGTGTCGTAAGAGGCGACTAAGAGACACACCAGAGAATGGGCACATGGGACACAGCAGCGTTATCTGTGCATTTTAACAACAAACTGCGATCGCCAACCCGACTGCCAAGCGTGGCGATTACGGCAAACCAAAATGAGTTATACTAATTCACCTGATTTTTCATTTCAATAAGCTGTACGCTCAGTTCCAACGCTCATAAAATGGATCGTTTATCTTACCAATCGTAACTTTTGATGTGCGTTTTATTACATTGAGGCAATTACTTAAGTAATAAACTTTTGTATACCAAAGTACTAAAAAGATATCTATGAAATTGCTCAGTTTAGATTTAAGTAGGTAGCAAAGATTTTGTGAAATCATAACTTAATCGTTCATACATATTATTATTATACCCGTACTTCATCATCCTTTTGTCCTTAACAAAATTTATTTGGGATCATCGCAACATCTATCCTTCTTCCTTATCTCTCTATTTGCCGTAAGCTCAAAAGTCAACCCCTTCTAACCATATTATCATCTTTCACACAATTCATCTATTGTTTCTTTCATCTTCCTGGACCCCTATAACCTTCCATATCATTTCTACTGACGTTAGTGTTAGGGTATCTACTTACTTTTTAACCGACTCTCCTAAAGTGGCGACATAACCGATCGCATTCTGTACAGTTTGTGTTACTTCTTGTATCGCCTGCAACCTCTCCTTTAGAGATTTCTTCTCCTCCTGTAATTGCAAAAGTATCATTAATATTATCATAGTAGGTATCTTCATTATCATCAGCATTAGCAGTTTTTGAGTGCCTTTTTTTTAGTGCCATGCTTCCCTAGTCTGCTTAGTCTCATCTAGGTTTTACGATCATGTTAAGTACAATTGGGTCGAAAATTGCAACGTGTCAATTTATTACCTTTCTTTTGTTTCAACAATAGAAATAATGCTTGTTATTTTAATAATTGCAATTTTCGATCTAGATCCTCTGAAGAGCAGATTTTATATTTATTTGGCATATCTACATAGATTCTATTGTGCCACAAAATTGAAAGAACACATTACAGTTCATAGCCATTCTTAGAACTGATGTCGTCATTTTGAAACGTTTCTTCGTTAAAAATGCAAGCAAATGTTTCTAGCTATGCATTAACACTACTTAAAATGACGTCTTTACTAACATATTTATCTACCTTATCAGCTTCATCCTCATCATCTTCTTCTGCTAACAGGTCTTCATCGTCAACAGGTACTAATAAAGGGTTGCCTCCTGCAATGAAAAGAATATCGTGCAATTCATGTCACGAACCCAGGCCTATATTTGACAAACAGCTAAAAGCGACAATCTTACTCTTGTACTGTTTTATACCACTGTAATACATCCTACTCTATATTGCATTTGAAAATATATGTTATTTAAAACGTACGTGTGGCTAAAAAGTAAAGTGTAGCAAATAATTACTTTCTGTATCAGTAAGTTCAAAAAACTTTCGTATGAAGCAAATTTAGTAAGCCGCCTACAGGCATCTGTCTGAAGTCTTATTTGTTTTACTGACTGTACCTATTTCTGGTGTGACATGTTAGGGACATACTATTTCAAAGTTAACCTAATCTCTTACGTAACATTATCACATAATATGGACATATCCGTGTTAGTAACTGCCCAGTTCAGAAAGAGCAATTTTATGCCAACGTTTTTGTAACGAAATTATGTAATTTTAAGTTAGTATATACATAAATCTTTGCTATTGATCATATTTTAAAAACTGTTTCTGGCCAAGTGAACATTCTCTATGAATTACATAGGCAATACCCAAAAAAATAGATTTTTCATTTAACGTGGTTGTCCGCTTGTCAAAATTTGTAATGGAGATATATATATATTTTTTTGAGTTGACTATGACGTCTTTGGAGATTTTGTTTATTTACTTACAAGGGCAGAATCAGTTTTTAAAATATGATCAGAACTTACCGTTACACGTGGCATTGGTTTGTGACAATATTGTTATTAATATATAAGAAAAAGCACCTACTACCTATATTTTTTAAATAAACAGTGGTTTATTGAGTTTTATTGACATATTGAAAATATTAATCATCCTAACCCCTTAGATACTACTACTAGAACATTTTAAATGTAGGTATACACACGGTTATTGATAACAATGGAACCTCATACGATATACATGCCCCACAATTAAAAACACAAAGACGACACTAAACGTAAAACATGCAACGACAACATTAATGAACTTACTAAGAAACAAATATGAAAAATAAGCCTTCGGGTCACTTCTGATAGATCTCGCGAAAGTTTTGAATTTTACTAAAAATAAAATTAAAGAAAGGAAAAATGAGAAAAACTGAAATTTAAAATTGGAGTAGACAAATCACATAGAAGTAGATAATGAACTTTAAATGGATAAGGTTCAAGGAGTCATTATGTGCAGACACAAACTTTGTATCTAACAGCAAGTGGGAATCCAAAAAATGTTAAAGATGAAAGTGTCAAACTTCGTCATCTATTGTCAGTGGTATACCAACAATGCACTGCAGCCTTGATCAAACACGTTCAAATAAAGAACATGAACATTGTCTCTTTCCAAAGAAATGTGTAGGGTGGTCTATAACTTGTAATGATAAAATAAATTGCCAAGGTTAAGCGCTTTGAACTTACCAGTAAGCCTATAAATAAGCCAGGCTCTTCCAAAAAACATTAGAATTAGGAATGGCAGCATCCACATCTCGTAGTAGTAGCAGAACGCGAGCCATACCAATAGGCCTAGGAATGATCGTATTCGTGATTCCCACTCGAAACAGTCTCTGAAAAGAACAGTTTATGGTGATTAACTATTAAAGACCACTGCAGAGTTTGTGTGGTGAAAATCATCAGTATTTTGAATGCAGTTTGAAGCCTTATCATCCCCTTCTTTCCCTATATACCATCATCATCATCATCGCCCTGCCCTTCTCCTTTGTTACTCCTATCTACTACAAATGTGTCCTTAACTTCTAATACTTTATTTTATTATATCGAGGATATCACCATTTATTTACTGCACTAATTCCAACAGCTCTTCATCATCTCTTCTGGCATTGTAACATATTATACGCAAATCAGGCACTATCTTATTTAAACCATATTATTTTGCAGTAGCATTGGTGAAGCAGTCTTCGTTTATGTAATTAGTTGTTTTTTTTTCGTTTATATATTATTTGATTCGTCTTTATCGTCATTTCTTAAATTCAATTATTTAAAACTGTAAACTATCTTAGTAACTTACTGTAAAATCTTTCCAACTTCAATGAACCACATGATGATTGCCTTCAGCCTCATCACGTTTCGTATGAACAGCTGCCTTTTGAACTTGGCTTCTTGGTGCATGTACTTCGGTTCCTTTGGATTCACTGCTCTTATGGCTGCTTTTAGCTGCAACCATATTTGTAACCTTATATATATTATAATGTTTGACTTAAGTGGAACTGGGCTGGACATGTCTGCAGGTTGGAAAACAGTCGATGGACCAAAAAAGTAGCTGAGTGGATACCAGTGACAAAAGCAGAAGTAGAGGTGGACCAGAAAAAAGGTGGGCTGACATATCAGTAGAAGGAATTGGGGGGTGGCCTATGCCGAAGAGGTGACTTCTGCTTAGAGGCGTGATACACACTTGTACACAATTTTAATTTTAGAAATATTTAGTAAATAAAATGTAGTGTAACAAAATTGAAGTAAATAATTATGTTAAAGTATTTATTTATATATCTTTGATTGTGTTTCATTTTAACCGTTTGGTCTTTAAAGTTGTTTTGCTTGTAGTCTTGCTATCTATGTAAAATTAGTTTATTCTTAACCCTATGGAATTATAAAGATTATTTACAGCAGAACAAATGCACGATATTGTATCCGCAAAATACAAAAACGTTGCGAAAATAATGTTGAATCACATTGTTGCCCAATGACTACGCAGTTTTAGTTGCGTTGATAGTAAATACAATAAGATAGGAAATCCTATTTTATATGAACTTACCGGATTCCATATGACCAATATCTCCAAAAGAATCTGAGGATAGTTCCCTTTCGCTCGTGCCCTCATCTTCTTGTCTTTGAGAGCGTACCATCGCTTCTCACCGTTTCTTACACTAAGCAGTGGAATGGCCAGTTTGCCGAGGAATTCCACTTTATGGTCGTGATCTTCATCGTAAACAGTTAGTTCTAGTATTGATGTGATATCCTTTATTGTGCTGAAAGGTTCAGAGAGTAATTTAGAAACGCTAAGTAGCAACTTCTATACTGCGATAATCGTTGTTATTATTGTGAAATTGCAATAGTGGTGACTTTAAACATCAGTAACATTATACTGCTTATTCCTAATTTAATGCTCATATTCTGAAATGTACGGATTATTGCAGACTTCGTAAATTTGTAATTACTCTTGTGAGATTATAAATTCTCGATATACCTACTGTCATTCAAATTAAATTTATTGTATCCATAATGTAAATAGGTACAGGTGGTAAATATAAATCACAGAAACAATTATAGACTCTGTCGGGCACAGCAAAATTCTAGATACAGTCATTGTCTAGGAGAGGGGAATAGCGCTTAGTAGTGACATTTCAGTTATGTATTTGCTATCTATCTGCTTTTATTTGGTTTAATGTACTAATATTTGTGTGTGTATGTATGTTAAAGGTACAGGTAATTTTGAAATAAAATAAATGTTATCTAAATTCTTTAGTTAAAAATATACATGTGTCTTATTGAAACTTGGGGTGTTTGCAATAATCCGGTTACATTATACATTCAAAACCTCTTTACAGCGTTACTTATTGACTCCTATGCCTTATTTATTATTCCGTTCTAAAGACACCAAGATTCATTCTCCAACAAAACTTATTAAAGTTCCATTGAAATGCACAATGCTTGCAATGCAATTTCTCATTCAACAGAATTTACAACGTCTAATGTAATCTGACTACAATAGAATTTGCATCGCATTTCTGAAATCCGGATTAACTTCTCCAAAACTGTCTCGATCAGTAGTTTATAAACTTGTCTCTGAAATAGATTTAACTTCATTTGAATCTTTACTTACAAAGTGAATATCTTCATCCAGTTTGGTGTTAGCGTTTTGTACTCTGTATGAGTTTGTAGTCTTGCGTTCCCGAGTTCTAGGACACAGAATGGGTCTGATTTTCCTCCTAAATCAGCTGCTGCAAGACCTTTAGCACCGTATACTTTGACGCAAAGCCATCCAACTCCACTTGATTGCTCGTTCATATTGTACCAATTCTGAAACAAAGTAAAGGGATGATTACTTAGTAAAAAATATTCATTCTATTTATTTCGTCAGTTAGATTATCAAAAACTTTGCTCAAATGAGTAAAAAATTACAAAGATAAAGCACATCAAAACTAAGGAGTGGGGGCTTGTGAAGTCACTTCACATCTTACTTTTCATAATTTATACCATTTGAATTTGAACTGTATTATTTCCTTCTCTTGATTCAACTCTCGTTCAGCACAAGAATCAGTAGCTTTATTATTTGCCTTTCTAATTACTGTAATGTTAGGTTCTATTTCCTCTGGCTTTATATTAATCACCATACTTACATATCGCCTTTCAATAATCTCTCGATCTCTGGGGTTCTCCTTATAACTGCTGAGGTCCGTAATGGTTTCTGATTGTGTTGTCCCGCTGATGGTCAAAAGTAAAAATATTTGTCCATTCCCATCTTCTAGGTCTTTCCAAATGTTATGTGTTTTTTCTCTTTCTAATCTTGATAAGTCTATTGCACACCTGGAAAGTTATAATGGTGAAAAGTACCTTAATTATCTTGTCATAAACGTGAAATTTGCCATCGCTAGTATAATTATCATCCTAATTTACACTGAAAATGAAGGGAAATTGACCTCTCTTGGCAAAATTGGACCAATGTAACTGAATTGGCCGTAGAATAAATTAATTATGTTAACAATATACAATTTTCAGTGGTTATTACTCGCTTCTCATTATGCAGCATATTATAGTGGGGTTTGCAAAATGTAATAATACAGCATGTTCTATTAATATAGTACTATACATTGAGTTTAAGAACCTGTACAGTGATTCTGACGCTGCAATAAGCGTGGCTGCCTACTGGGCCCAGAAAATCTAATTAAATGTGCCATCGAATCGAAAAGAAGAAGAAGTTTATGAAAAAATCAGCCTCGAGGTGGAGGTTGGACTACCTCGTTGGTTTAGTAATACTGTTCAGAATGAGGTCCAGGGTTTGATGCCCAGGTTGGGCAAACTAAAATTTCTCAGTAGTAACCCTGAGTCTTGCTGCTTCGACTTTGTCTTTCTTACTTGTGTGATAATCTCTTTCTAAAACTCTATTAGCTTTAGTAAGGCCTTGATGCTTTACGTTTTCATTTCCCAATTGTGTATATCTGATATTGTAGTCAAATTCAATTCCTACATTATTGTGACGAATCGTTTCACCAGACTATCTTCCCGTTTTGGCACTATAAACATTTATAAAGTAGGGTGTTGCGTTCATCATGTTACAACCATTAGGTTACCTCAGAGTGCCATTACGGTTATAGCGCTAATTGCCAAGCGTGATACAATATTAAGAACCCCAATTAGGTGACTGCTTTAGATACAGGTGATTTAGGCCTTGTGGTTTTATAGCAACTGCGTATATCGTTAGGTCGGATAGGAGTGAACGTATATAATATATATGTACTAGCTGACCCGGCAAACTTTGTTTTGCCATAAAAAGACCAAACATTTATCTACCCTACCCTACCCTACCTACCATACCCTACCCTACCCTACCCTACCCTACCCTACCCTACCCTACCCTACCCTACATACCTACCCTACCCATAAAAAAAAAAAAAAAATATATCCTATCTCTCAAGTTGGATCGAACTGCACATGGTGTGCGAATTTTATTATAATCGGTTAAGTGGTTTAGGAGTCCATTGAGGACAAACATTGTGACACGAGATTTATATATATTAAGATATATCAAGGCCTTTGTGTGCAACAGAGTTTGTGTTCTACAGCTGTGTCTCGATTGTAGTCGAAATATTGCATTCGATTAGAAAAGTCTAACAATCAGTAGTATAGTGAATCGCACAAGACTATCTTTGCACCTTAGACACGTCTATTTGGACTAACGGTTGTTTTACAACCTATCGTGGAATGAATGCCTTGTAATTATATTCAAGCTGAGCTATTTACTTTAAGTTCAGAGTAATTAGGTTAATTTTAGGCAAGCGTACTTTGTAGTCAACCACATTATCACTTACTATCAGGTGAGATAGTGGTCAATCGCGAACCAAACATTGATAAAAAAAACATTGCGATATCATTGATATATAGTTTTGGGTCCTCCTGACAGGCTCATTCTCTTATCCCTAACTCTCATAGTCAGAGAAGACGGCTATCAGAATTGAGTGTAATATCACCCCAAACATTTAGGGATTTAAAAAAATGGTGGCATAAATTCCCGTGTTACAACTCACCTTCCTATAAAGTCATCCTTGGTCTGCTTGTCCTTGTCCCACACGGTGACTTCCAGTATCTGTTCCTGGTCATCGTAGAGGTGCAAGTCGAACTGCTCCAGCCACGACGGGTGTAAAGACTTCCATACTACCTTACTCTTAAATTTTTCGTTACCTAACCTGTAGCGAGAAAGTCACAAATTAATTATGTTATAGGGTAAGTGGTGCTGGTAAATTTGGGGGACCTAATAATCTCAACAGCCATAGAAAGTGATGAACGGCACAACAGACAGACTGGATGCAAAAGGCACCGGGTGTTGTGGTGCAACTTGGCAGGAGCTATGCCCAACACTTACTGCTAAACATCCTGTACATTTAGATGCACGTGAGCAAACTTTGTTAATAGAAATTTTTCCCGGGTAGAAAAATATAATTATATTTAGTACGTCAATGAGATAACCAAAAAATATCGGACCCGTATTTTTTGCTTAATCAAATAAATAAAAATTGACAAAGGTAAAGCTCATTAAATTTCAGGAGAGGGGGCTTGTGACGACACTTTTTCAGTATAAAGTGTAGCACATCGTGACGTCACACGATATTTCAACGCACTATATTTATTTATTTATAAAACTTTATGCACAAGTACAAAGGCGGACTTAATGCCTTAGGCATTTTCTACCAGTCGACCTTAGGGTGGTGCAGAGATAAAATATGGGCAGGTGCAACTTAATGAAAAAACAAATAGAGAAAAGAAATATAAATAAAACAATTTAATATACACATAAAAAATAATGTTATTGAGAGACCGAATCTAACAAATTAATCAGCAGAATCAACACAGATGTTGATTCTGCAAACTTCTCGCGAATGTGCTCGCGTGCCTTCAATTTGAAAGACAACCAACTGGTTGCTATCCTGATGTTCTGATTTTTTTCTACGTGGCAAAAAAAAAACGTGTCCAATATTTTTAGATAATCTAACTGACGGACTTAATAGATATTTTTGTCAACATCCCTATTGTTTGAGGAAATTAATGTTATAAAAAATGCTCTTGTGTATCAAACGATTACAATTTTACACTTTGCAGTTAGCTAAGATGATAAAACTTCTTATGTAATTCTATCCATCTTCATCCTAGGTTGAAAAAGTATTTACTCCTCCAAATAAGACCGCTAACTAATTACCTGTCTATATTTGAAATCGTCTAATCTCAATCCGAAACTAATAACAAATATATCGAAGTAAAATAATGCTTCAAAGTAATTCGGCAACATTCATTACATCGAGAGTGAAATTTCAAATTCATGCTTACTGGAAATCAGTTAGGTGTCTGCGAAACTTCCAGTTTGTACAAACAAACGGTGTGTTTCCAAAGTTTCTTGGTAGTAATTTTATAACATTCAAATGTGCCTAGTAGGTATATAAGTTGCTTTGAATTGGCCTTGGAAAAAGATGTTTCAAGAGTTAATTAATTATGTCTAATATTCGATGGTAGGTCTTTCAAAATTTTGAACCCGCAGAAACTTGCTGGGCTGCTAGTCGGGGATGTACGCGAATTTACTAGTATCTACTGGGTTCCTGATTAATGGTACCTAGCGATAGGAATCATGGGGTCTGACATGACCTTAAAAGAAAAAATGTTTAAAATACGAACTTTTCAAAATGAATTATTTCTAAAATAACCACAACAAGAAAGAGGAAAGATAATAAAAAGAACAACAATTGCCACGAGCAGTGGAAACGTGACATAAATATTAAATACGAAATATGTTAGTAATACTATTCTTGTAATACTTCTCGTCTGAAATGGGAGTATAGACAGACACAATGTAATAAATTATGCATTAAAGATGCATTACCTTTCAGACTCTCAATAATAAGAAATGCATAGGTGTAGGTACAGTAGTCAAGTGTTTACATGAAGTTGTAGAAACTATCCTCAACCGTTCTTCTCTCAATCTGCCTAGCCTTTTCCCAACTATATTGGGGTTGGCTTCCATTCTTACCGGATTCAGCTGAGTACCAGTGTTTTACATGGAGCGACTGCCTATCTGACCACCACAACCCGGTAACTGGGTAACACGGTACCCCTTGGCAAGACTGGTGTCAGATCTCAAGCTTCTGACTACCCGTAACGACTGTCAAAGATCTTCAAATTACAGCCGGGACCAACGGCTTAGCGTGCTTTCCGGGCACGGAGGAAACTCGGTATGTTGAAATGGTCACCCATCCACGGACCAACCTCGTGATGCATTGCTAAACCTTGATGGTTGACGAGTGCGGCTGTTATTATTTAGCCACGAGCCCCTCCTCCTCCGTCCTTCTCTATCTATGCTAATAGTGTAAATACTGTTTACTTTGAAGTGTAGTCCTTTTGGTGTATGTAGGAAGTGCCAAGTTAGTGCTAAAAGCTTTGTTCGACGTTCCTCTAAAGGGTTCAGAATTAAATATGTGCTACATTCTACGAGGACAGGTAGTTTCAGAAAGTTTGCATTGCTTTACCAGCAACGAAATATCGTAGGCAAATATTTTAATTAATTTGTTCAAAAGTTACACAGTCATTCAGATCATCACAAAATTACTATATCTACGCCAACCAACCAAGCCATTGTCTAAACCAAGCTATTCTCCAGAAGTTCGCATAAATTGGAGACGCGTCGTATATGTGCGCATCTTCAGCAGTGAGGGAACGATGGAGAAGAAGAAGAACCAAGTCAAGCTTATTCTTCCGAAAGATAATGTGACCATTGCTATGTAGACTACATCTATACTTACTAATACTAATATATATATATAATATAACATATAATCTATACCAATATTATAAAGAGGAAACATTTTTTTGTTTGTTTGTACCGAATAGGCTCCGACGCTACTGGATCGATGTAAAAAATTCTTTCACCTATGGAAAGCTACATTATTCCCGAGTAACATAGGCTATAATTTTGACGGGAGCGAAGTCGCGGGCATCAGCTAGTAATATTATAAAGAGGAAATATTTGTATTCTTGGATTTTTATATGTAACGAATAAACTTAATAACTACTGGACTGATTTCAAAAAATCTTTCACCGTTAGGAAGCTACACTATCACCTGGTGACATAGGCTACTTTTTATCCCTGTATTCACAAGGTAATGGGAACTACGCAAGTGAAACCGCGAGGCGTCCGCTAGTCTATCATAAAAAGCCTACACTCCAATCCAGTTGTTATGATAATGTTAAAAAAAACCTCGATTAATGTCAATAAAAAACAAGTTACAACTGTCAATTCGATCAAGTTGAACGTAGGAAACGAATTAAGAGTACAGGAGCAAGCTCCACAATTCATCAGTGTCTACCATTATTACTCACCTAAACTTACAATAAGGATCACTGGACCTGGTGTCCAGGTCCATAGCTGGAAGATTTTTCGCCTCCACCAGCACGATGGTGACCACTGAGCTCCAGATCTGCGCTTTCAGTCGCTTGTTCACATCACTCAGCCGCGTGTTCTTTAATAAATACTGGAAAGAAAACAAGATTGTAAAGACTTTTGTAGATATTCATTTGTTTTCTGTCTAAGAAGCTATACAATGAAGTTTCGATATTGGGTAGCTTCTTTTCATGAAGTCGATAGATTCCCTCTCACAGAGAGGAGGCCTGTGTCTCATCAGTGGGAACATTAGTCTGATGATGATGATGATATGGCCACATTAACAGCTAAAGGCACTTACGTGTCGTGGCATGGCGTGGCGCGGGATTCACCAATCAAACGACTCTGTTTTAGCCTACGTCATAACACACCTAGTTTTGTAGCCAATCAAAACTGCGTCAGAAGGCGCCACGACACGTAAGTGCAGTTCTTTCTTAAGTTAGTGGAGGTCAGTAAGTCGTAAAATGCGCAAATTTATGAGCACTTTGGACAATCCAATATCTGGGTCATGTTTTGACCACTACACTTCCATTGAGAATGATTCATAAAACCACATTTTCCAAGATGGGTTTAGAAAACATTGGACGCTAATAATTAAATCATGTGGCTCAGGTTTCCAAACCCCTTTTGGAACTCAAAAGGAGTGTTCTACTATCAAAAAATTTAGGAGTGAATCATTGTTTAATGAACTCGGCTTGGGTTCAAACTTAAGGTTGATATAACGAGGCTATATTGGTAAACGTTAACAACAATTTTTTTTGCTGTTGAATCAGTGTAAAACAGATTTCAAAGTAATAAAGCCACTGTTTACATTTCCAGGTGTTCATTAGCGTTATAATTGCAATCTGTTTGTGTGTCTGCCATAATTCTGTATACCTCCAGTTCTTTTGAACACACACATAGAACAGGAGTTACAACAAAACACCCACATAGCTTTTAGAAAACCACTTTACATTGTGTACTAATGTTTTGTCTGAAAGATTTGCTTACGTCTCAGTCGGAGAAACATTTAGATTTAGAGAAATAGTAACATAAATATAACATTAATCAGTGGTATTTACATTGGCACACACATAAACTCAAACAACTAAATGATTAGTAGGTATAAACACACGCACACCGGTTTCTGAACTATACTTCATAAAAGATAGCTTGAACCAAAGACCTTATACTTCTTACTACTAGACTGTGCACTATGGCGCAAAAAACGATCCGCTTGAGAGAGCTCCAGTTGGTAGTGTGTCTCTTTCTAATGAGGTGACCATGACCAAACATGACACGGGACAAATTGATTGTAAAAACAATAGTGTAAGTATCCCGATATATGTTTGTGTGTATATTTTTGGGAATCTACATCACTTACCGTATGGTGTCGGGCGTAAAGAATTTCAACATCCCATGTTTTTCCATTGGTGTCATAAGAGGCGACTAAGGGACAAACCAGAGAACAAGAAGCAGCGTTCTCTGTGCATTTGTAACAACCATACTGGGATCGCCAGCCCGCCTGCAAAGCACTCCCCATGAATAGCACAAATAAAACATAGCCCCTAGTGCCCGGCAGCCTGCCTACCCTAGACTACGGTAGCGATCTAGGTTAATGTGTGGCAAGGGGTGCAAAGAATCCCGGACGAGATCCGGCTACCCCAACAAATACCGACGACAGGACCTGGCAACGTACAACACGCGCACACTCCGGACTCCGGACCGACGATAAGATCACCGAACTCGAAGAGGAATTGAGCAGTTTACGATGTAGTATTATAGGGTTATCTGAAGTTCGAAGAGAGGGAGGGGACTCGATAATACTCAAATCCCAAGTCTGGATAAGTCTTGTTCTTCAAGACCTATCGTATAGATAGGAACAAAAAGCTCTCTGATCCTACTCTCAAGCTCATGAACGAGAGGCGTGAGATGATCCTGCAGTCTTCAGACGATGCTTTGAAATACCCCAACGGATCTCAATTATTTCACATATTGTCCAGTTGCGTAGACAGATGATACTGACAGCTGACTGAGCAGCTGTCGCAGAGTTCAAGCCAAAGACCTTATACGTATTTGTATCAATACAGTAACAATAGTGCTTGACAGGCTAACAATTACGTAACAATAACGTTTACGTTTGACATAGCCCGTAGAGATCAAGCTATCTTTTATGAAGTATAAGAATTTGAATTTATGTATTTATCAATCTACACTTTAGCAAAACCTGACAAACTTTGTCAGTAAAGTAGGTTTGTTTTGTAGGTTTGTTAGGTTTTTAACTTTAAATTCTCAACTCCCACAGGACAGGTGAACCGAAACGGCAACGCGTTTTCATATAAATTGATATACCTACAGATATCATCATAATTATATGAGTTTTTTCTGAAAATTAGTTGTCGTTGTTACATATCGCTTCGCCCCAGCTTGCGGGAGCCTTGACTTGATTGAATCTCATAAAGCTAAGAGAACATCTGGGCGGTTTTTCTTTTTTTTTTATTCATACTTTTTTCGTATTCTTCTCAGCAAACCCTTTTATTTTATACCCATATCATGGCAGTGCATAAAAATAAATAGTCCGCTATCTAGGACCGTCCGCCATATTGGATTTAGAATGACGTCACTTAGCGAACGATGCATTGTCATCCAAACTAAACGTGTATGCAAAATTTCATCTTAATCGGTGGAGGATAACTGCTTTAAAATTCAGTTGCAAGATTTGACCCGAACACACTGGCATACTCGCACATACATTGCAATTTAAATAAAAGCTTATAAATAGCTGTGCCGCTAATTTTATCTCTAGTCCACGTCAAGCCCAAATTAGTCTTATTTAATATTACAGCTGAAAATAATGCCGTAAAAATGGCGCCACTTTTTCCCTTAATTTAGTCCGGGAACCCTAAATTATTGCGTTCATTATTTCCATATAACTTCAGAGACAAATTAGGAAAACGAAAATGGAATACAAATGACTATAAAATACAAAATGACTGGGCAATCTGTTAGTCAAGTCTCATAACTTTCTGCCAACACTGAAATTTGGTAACCGTATTTCTAGAAGCCAAAAAACTAGCTTCATTCGATTTTAAAATCTTTTGTTGAATCATAATAATGAAATAATATATTAACTGTTAAACAAGTATTTCTTTCTATCAAGGTCAGCGTCAGCTTTGACAGAAGAGAAACCCCTAAAAAGTCATTGATTGTAATTAATTCTGATTGAAAATTTTCTGATAGAATCGATAGATTTTATTGTTCATAAAAACTATCGATTCTATCAGAAAATGTTTGATAAGTTTCGGAATCAGGCGTTACTTTGCGAAAAACCATGACTAAAAAGTCTATACAGTTTTTTGAACAAAATATTAAAAAAAAACCGGCCAAGTGAATGCTACGCGCAGTAATAAGATTCCGTAGTTGCATAATAATGCGACTAAGAAGAGGGTTTTTGCTGTTACATGAACATTCAAACGGTTTCAGCTACTCACTACGTCTAAAAACGGCTTTTATACAAAAATTTTACTGATCCAAGTACCTTTTATAAGTTGGTCGACTATTACTCGTAAACTTCTAATGCATACTTAGCTGTGATAGTTTTCCTTTTAATTTCGTTATATATACTATTGCCGTGACTTTTTTCACATCATTTCGCTGGCAGGGGTGGGGGACACACTTGACTATAACAAAAAATTGCAATTTATAGCTTAATTTTACGCAAACGGATCTCTGAATCGAAAAATGGTTTTAACAGACCCGTAATTTTTAGGGTTCCGTAGCCAAATGGCAAAAAACGGAACCCTTATAGATTCGTCATGTCTGTCTGTCTGTCTGTCTGTCTGAGTGTCCGTCCGTATGTCACAGCCAGTTTTTTCCGAAACTATAAGAACTATGCTGTTCAAACTTGGTAAGTAGATGTATTCTGTGAACCGCTTTAAGATTTTCACTCAAAAATAGAAAAAAAAGAATAAATTTTGGGGGTCCCCATACTTGAAACTGAAACTAAAAATTTTTTTTCCATCAAACCCATACGTGTGGGGTATCTATGGATAGGTCTTCAAAAATGATATTGAGGTTTCTAATATTTTTTTTTTCTAAACTGAATAGTTTCCGCGAGAGACACTTCCAAAGTGGTAAAATGTGTGTCCCCCCCCCTGTAACTTCTAAAATAAGAGAATGATAAAACTAAAAAAAAATATATGATGTACATTACCATGTAAACTACCACTGAAAATTGGATCTAGTAAGTAGTTTTTTTTTTAATACGTCATAAATCTTAAATCGCAATTTACCAAGTACGGAACACTTCGTGCGCGAGTCCGACTCGCACTTGGCCGGTTTTTTTGATTGTCCTACGATACCCCACACCATGGAAGAGAGGTTTTTTATGATTTTATTTTACCACTTTTACCAATTATAGCCTCCTAGTTTCGCTATATCCGTCTGCGGATAGTAGTGATAGTAGTAGCGAAACTAGGAGGGTTCCTTGTTGACTTCGGAACCCTAAAAATTGTAATTGCATAACATTTTATAAGATAAGTCCAATTTTATAACCACATACAGCAAGCTCTCTTGTAACAATTAAATTCATCTGAGTCAGTAAATTACAAGCTATTGTTGAAGATACAATCTTGCAAAGCGAACAATACGCAACAGTGGACATTATTGCCAACGGTTGGCAGGTTGATTGATGAATGTAGTTCAGTTGATGCAGTCGGACTAGATTGCTCCGTGTATCGCTGGCATAGAATGTACCACGCCCACGTTTTCGATAGAATTGACATCTGCATGATCTAGGTGAAGGAAAAAATCTTGAGGAAAGCTGTAGACTTATTGCGTGATACAAAAATAATGACAACGCCTTTTATTTTCACAATCCAACAACGTTGAATGCTTTTTTACTGCGATAGACAGTGTTTTACTTTACTGAAGTTCTGGACATAGAATAAAGTCTGAATTCGCCAACCCGCATTGAGTAAGCGTGGTGATTAATTCTCGTACGTTTCTTTGTATGAGAACAAGTATTTGCCCTGATGTATGAAATTTATAGTTTATTAAAAATATTGATTCAGAGAGACAAAGTTTTGAAAAAGAATTGTCCAAAAATGGCTATAGTTGAGCACCGTTGAAATGGGCAGAAAATCCTGGATTTGAATTTGAACCCATCTCAACTTTAACTGACGGGGCTTCAGAGTATTTTGTTGTCAAACTTTAATGAAAAATATACTGAGAATATAATAAGTCTTATTTATACTGTTAGATTCTTATAGTACCTATTCGTTTCAATATCTCACACATAACTTTAGCAGAATAGTCACGGATATATCTGGTGGAAAGGCAGCTATTCACTCTTGACTTAAATACCCCTAGATTGTAGCTATCGGGAAACACAGACTCCGGCAAGGACTTAGGCGGCGGTACTTATAGTTTCATCTACTTCTTCTTTTCGTGTGAGGTGTCAGAGTTAATTATGCCTCTGGGAAACCCGTTAGGCCTCTGAATTGGCTATTTCAGACTTACATTAACTATATTAGTCCAGGTTTCCTCTCGATGTTTCATCTACTAAATCACAAACTGACGTACTAGTTACGGATTTACGTTCCTACAATCCAATACAAACGACCCAGTTCTTGCCAAATAGATCCATGATAAAACCATTTATTGACCATCATCCAAGTTAGTATCAATTTATTATCCTAGCGGTTATTAGTAGCCATAAAGATTTATGAAGCATATTTGTGAGTAGCTTGTTCGCGCGGCTTTGCTCCCGAATCTTACCTCACTGATACTACACATATATAGTGTCCACATGCCAGGCAGAAACTAAATAACGCCACCTCTTTATACTTCTCATTGTTTTATATACACCAATGCCGGTTATGAGTAGGTACTCTGCTCCTGGCCTTTCTGAAGTACATCACCAAAAGGATCCGTGTATGTCCTTCTAGGGAAACTATCCATAATTTGCCGAGATAAAATCAGCTTATGACACTCAGAGATTTTCGGCTTCATAGCTATTCGTATCAGAGGCTTTAGATAAAGTTTGATACTACCAGCGTCGGCGATGGTAGATCTTGCATGGAATACTGTTCTCATCTCTGGCACGGATCTGCCAAATACCAGCTAGATAAACGGGCCAAGAGGCTCATCAGTAATGAGGCACTGGTTGAGTCAAAGCTCCACGCCTTGAACATCGTCGCCGAGTTGCCAGCTTGTCGCTTTTTATCAGTTGCATTTCGGAGAGTGTGCGATGGAATTGCATGATCTAATTCCACCTAGCCCGTTTCATCATCGGACTACAAGACGTACGGTGATGCGCCATCGGTACATGGTGGTCATCCCACCCATACGCACTAAACGTTTTGGAAATTCTTTCACTACGCGTACAGCTGAGGAGTGGAATTCTCAGTCGGAGTCTATGTTTCCCGATAGCTACAACCTCGGGGTCTTTAAGTCAAGAGTGAATATGTTACTTCTAGGCAAGCGTGTTACACCGTCGACCACATCATCGCTTACGATCAGGTGAGATAGTGGTCAAGCGCGAGACAGTAAAAAAAAGAAAAGGAAAACTAAATCACGTGATCTGTATTTATCACGTGAAATTTTGACAGCGCTTGACATTCGCATACATTTTGACTTGTTCCAATCGCAATGGCAACGCTTTCGTTGTTATAATGTCAATTGTCTAAAGTTTTGGACAAACAAACTCTTTATGATATTAGTGTTGATGACGTAATAGCAAATCGATAAAATGGCTAATGCTTGGCGCCACAGAGTCATCAATCAGGCAATGTGAAAGCTGATAATGATCATGAAAATAAAGTAATATGGAAGTTGCTAATTACTTTGTCAAAATCTAAGCTAAGATGAAGATGTAGTGACGAAAATTGAAAAGAGTATGTTATGATGGTTTGGCCATGTTGAGAGGATGAATGAAAGGCGACTAAAGAACGGTATTTACATGGCAGACATGAATGGAAACGCCGGCAGGGGACGCCCTAGAAAGACATACATAGACCTTATTGGTGACGTTCTTCAGAAAGGCCAGGTGCGCAGAACTCATAACCGGCGTATGTGTATGACTAGATATATGAATGGGAGTGAAGCAAAATAAGTATGTAAGGATCGTAGCAGGTGGCGTTCTGTAGTTTCTCCCTACCCGTTTGGGAAAAAGTCGTGAGTTAATGTATGTATGTATCTAAGCTGTTAAATGTAAATTACTTACCCATTAATTATATAGTAAAAACGTAATAAATATCCTTGGACAGTAAAATTTTTCTCCAGTTAACGGAAGCTTACAATCTAACGCATAACATCTCCTACACATTTCCTAGATCCGAAAAGAAAAATTCAAATTGCATTGCCGCCGAATCGATTTCGAATCGTGCCATTCTGCATAGTGCACATTCTGAGGCTTGTTGGTTGCGGGCCACGATGGGTTCCAATCTTTGGAGTGACATTTTCATTTTAGTTCTTTGCTTTTGCTGAAAATGCATTCAACTTTGGTCTTAGGGGAAAATTAGGTATAATAATGGTATTTGGTTCTTTTTTTTAATGATATTTTTTTCGAGAGCTCGTGGCTAAATAATAACAGCCGCACAGGTCGATCATGAAGGTTAAGCAACGCTTGCCGAGGTCGGTCCGTGGATGGGTGACCATTTCAACATACCGAGTTTCCTCCGTGCCTCGGTAAGCACGTTAAACCGTTGGTCCCGGCTGTCATTTGAAGATCTTTGACAGTCGTTACGAGTAGTCAGAAGCTTGAGCTCTGACACCAGTCTAGCCAAGGGGTACCGTGTTACCTAGATACTGGGTTGTGGAGGTCAGATAGGCAGTCGCTCCATGTAAAACACTGGTACTCAGCTGAATCCGGTTAGACTGGAAGCCGACCCCAACATAGTTGGGAAAAGGCTAAGCAGATTGATATTGAATGGTATTTGGTTCTTTTATAGTGGTTTAATATGTTACTTTATTTAGCGAATGATAGCGTATTATTGACGTCATAAGTATTTCAGTAACTGGGCGACCGAGCTCTGCTCGGGTGAAAAAAGAGAAATCCATGTTTTTTAAAAACGAAGCTAGATAGATTATTCGCCCCCGAAACCCCTGCATACTAAATTTCATGAAAATCGTTGGAGCCGTTTCCGAGATTCAGATTATATATATATACATATGTAAAAGAATTTCTCGTGTAAATGTATTAGATAGATATTGTATCCTTCCTGAGTACATAAAAAAGGTAAAATTTCCAGAACGCTGACAATTTTTATTTTCATTCTTTTTTTACTACATATTTTATTTTAAACATAGGGGCACAGTATATATCCTTCTTTTTCAGTCTAAGGAATATCTTTTAAATTGATCCAATATTGGAGGAGAAAATAGACGAGAGCTTAACCTCGAATTATGACTTTTTACTTAGGAAATTCATTCGGATTTGGTGACTTTTCATTCCTTTGCTTTCTAAAAATTTTTTAAAAACAAAAATACAGTGTTTATCTACTCAACGAGCTCTAAAAAATGATACCCCATTGATGAGGTAATTTTTTTCCCACCCCCTTTTATCTGTATCGAAGCCTCTTTTAAAAATATAAAAAAAAAATACAATTACAAGTTTTACAATTTGCGTGGCTTTGGCTTAACTGTAACTCCAACAGTTTGGCTGTAAAATCCACGTGACAGACGACCGACAGACGGACGGACGGACCGACAGATAGTTACGTGAGAGTCAGCAATAGGGTTCCATTTGGACCATTCGGGTACGGAACCCTAAAAATACACATTTGAACATACCATAGGAGGAGTATTCTAAAACAAATAAGAAACCGCATGTACACAGAAATGGCATGTACGTGATCGAAGCATAATCAGAACGCAGAAAGTGTTAATTGTCACAATTTCCGCTGTGGTCACATTTACATGAGTTTATTTAAAATTAATTTGAATTTTATTTCTGTTTAGTGTTAAATGCAAAATTGTGGTTCGTTTAAATTCGTCATTGTAATGCTTTTAACATATATTTTCCTTTTGCTATGTTATTTTCAACATAATTGGTAATAATAATATATTTATTACCCGACTGCCGAAGGAGGGTAATGTTTTTATGAGTCTATGTATGTATGTATGTATGTTTGTTCCTATATGGCGTTCCAGTGACCAAACGCGTTGGCCGATTTTGATGATTCGTACGACAATCGATTCATCATAACCCTGCGAGTGTCACTGGCTACATTACAATTGGACAATAGAAAAATGGCGGCTTTTGGGCGCCATATTGGGGGGCCCAATTATTTTTTTCTTCCAAAGTCATCGTGTGGGATATCAAAATAAAGGGTTTTAAGAGGTGATTTCAAAAATATATAATACTTATATGTTTAAATGTACCTAATTCGAAAAAAAGCTAACTAAAAAGTTATAAATAAATAAAGTTAAATAAAAAAATCCGATTCCTTCAAAAGCGAACTAAAAAGACGTAAACAAGAAGAAAATCATGTTGTGCAGTCGGCGGATATATCTGGTTTTGGTCAGCCATCTCGCAAATATGTATCCTCCGACTGCACATTTTTTTCTTGTTTACGTTTTTAGTTGGCTTTTTATGCAGTCGGATTTTTGTTATTTTAAATATTTTTTTTATTTCAGTTCGCGTTTCTCTTTTTATTCTTTATTTCCAAAAACATATTCCGTCAAGGATTCCACGTAACCCTATTACTCCACCTCGTCTTCCAATGAGATGAATAGTGTTGGGATCTAACACTCCATGTGCTTGGTTTTGTAGGGTTTTAAATAGATGTAGTGATATGGTTGATTTTCACTTTGATTCCCTCAATAAGCAAAGTTTAATTTCTGAACTCTTCAACAGATTTGTGGTAAATGTTTTTGGACTGTGTGTATGTAACTTTTTGAGGAAATTATCGCTTAAGTTACTATTATAGAGTTATATAAGTATTTTACAAAGTATACTTGTAGCATATGTAGCTTACGACTAACATAATTACTTATTATTGTTTTTTTATTTGTTCATGTGGTGTTTACCTTTAAGTAATTGTTGCACTGTGTAGACTTAAACGTGTGCTTTATTTTTGTTTGTTGATTAGTGTAAGCAATTGTTGGTAGACCTAATAAATAATATAAAAATATCAGCATATTTACATGGGCGCCGGCAGGACCATTTTCTAGGGGTTGCATCTTCAGCACCACGCCTCGAATAGTATGGGTTATCTTTTGCTTATATGTATAGAGATAGAAAATATTTTGTCGACTTATGCAGAAAAGTTTGAAAATAAAGAAGTGAAATTCAATAGCGAACGAAGCGAGCTCGAGAATTTTAGGGCCTCTCTATATTATGCTAAATAATAATATCAGAAAAATAATAATAAAAATTGGTGTCACATTTCATCTTATGGCAATGTTGAGTTGGTTTCGGCTCCTGGTACGCCTTTCAAAGGGGACCGCGACCCCAGAGTCCCAAGATTGATAAACACATTTTCTTTTTTAATATTGGTTTTTCCATTAATTATCAATCAAAATAATATGCTAAATTCTCTAATATTATACGTGACGAACTGTACTATATTATAAGTGCACCGTATTGCAGCCCAGTCTCGATGACCAAGCATATTTTTAATACCACCATCATTGAGCTGATTAAACCAAAGGAAACGGTGATTATGAATCCAGACTCAGGAACTTCGTTACAAAGCTACCGTGAGTTTAAACTTATTTAAACACCATGTTATCTTCACAAGAAAGTACTTAAAATACCAAACACCCCATTAGTGAGTACATAATGTTAGCAAAGCAATCCACATGCTGCCATGACGATCCTTTCAAACATGACCTTATCCTTTGTGTAGGTATTTATTGACGCACTCAGAGACGTTATTTAAAAATATCAATCATTGACGACACACTGACTAGCACACACTGAGCCTTAGCATTTAAATTAATTACAAAATTTCACAGACGTAGATTTTGTGATGATTAGACAGAATAAGTTTTACTTAATTTATAGTTTCAAAATCAAAGTCAAATCATTTATTTATATTATGCCATTGAGTGGCACTTTTGAAAATCAAAAATATTAAGTAAAAAATCTACAGTCCATTCGCAAAGGTAATTTGCTATGGACAAGAACAGACAAGGAATTCTACATTTAGACACTGTTTAAAAAAAAGTAGGTATGGATGATAACGGGACTCTATTAGTGCATAAAGAAAAATACTCAAAGGAGTCACGAGGCCGATTTTGATGAAAACTACTACTGCAAAATCACCAGTTTATACGTTTCAAGTAAATACTACCAAGGCAGTATGATCAATCGATTGATACCAGTTATCCATTACGTCTGTGAAGGTTTTGCGGTAAAGACCAAAGAGCAACTATAACTTTTCAATTGAATTTGACGATTGATTACTTCCAAGTGACGTCTCAGAGTGCGTCAGTTACACCAACAAACAAGAAATAATAGAAAAGCAAACACACATGCTGTTAACACCATCGCTAAAGAGTTTGAGTACCCTCTGGATTCTATCGCCTTGGCTTTTCAGTTTCGGGAAGCGGTTGTTGAATTTCTCGATGATCAAGTCCGTACAAGCTAGGAATGGTGTCGGCTGTTCCAAGGCAGTTGTTCCAGGTGGAAGACTTCCAGCTCTTGGACGTATTTCTGAAGCTCTGTGGTCATAAGTCAAAGGTATTTTTGAGGTGGTGGAAGGATATTTGAAACTGATTCTGATAACGTAAATGGGAGAGGCAATGAAACTTGAAATAATACATTTTAAATGGGAAGAATAAATTGGAAATTGAAAAGGAAATTGATTTTTTTAATATAGGTACTTGGCTACTGTAGGAGGACAAAGACTACAGGAAATCAAACAAAACAGGAAAAGGACAATGACTAAAGATTTTTTTCCCCAAAAGTTAAAGTGATTCAAACAAGTTAAGGTAAAAAAAAAAGGTTCGTCTATAAAGGACAAAGTTTCGAAGGAGCAAAATCAAAAGTTCGACGGAATGTTACCTTTCTCTCTCATCGCTGGACGAAAGACACGAGAAGCACGATTCACTGGAGCTGTGACTGTCATTATTCTTATCATCACCATATGCGAGGTTGCACGCTGAGCGACTTTTATATAGCACTGTTCCCTGTTCAATATTTATGAATTGCTTGCACAAATCCTTAGGATCTTGGCTCTCTGCTGGCTCATCAATAACAAATGAAGGTATACTCGAAACTTCCCCGCCATCACTAGAACTTTTATCAGCACTTTCTATAGAGTTGTCTTCTACAGAACTTCTCTTCTCTTCTGATAAATGTGATATAAACTTCGATACCTTCGATTTTTCTATTTTGTTCTGCACTTGGTCTTGAAATTCGTCCATCCGGTCTTGAAACTTCCCTTGTAGCGTTATGAACCGATTTTTTAATCGGTCCATTTTATTTTCCGTCATATTTGTTCTATAATTATTTCACTTCAGTTCAGTCATCGCGTGTTTCCTCTTTCACAGTAACGAAACAACTGTTTACGATCAACAGAATTCAATTAAGGAAAAGCTAAAACTAAAGTTTTAATCAAAATGTTGAGTGAGAACTAACGTAGTGGTAGTAAGTTTATAGAATATAGTTCGTTGAAATTAACGCTTTTGAGAACCGTGTTCATTTGCGGTAAAGTTTACGAAAATGCGAGTACAGAAACATCAGGTTTGTTTGAATTCCCGAGAAGTACTGAAGAAGTAACATTTTATAAGGCGGAAAACAATACACAAGTAGGTATTTTTGGATGTAAACAACAGATGTACGCTAAAGCCATCGCTGTACGTTATGAGAAGCAGTACAGACCAGACAGGAATAATAAACATTTAGTTTTTGTTAGCATGATAAAAAACATAATCGTGTAATGGCAGCCCAAAATCAATATGAAAAGGTCACGATAACTATGACAGAAGATATATTTATGAATATAAACTATCTGATGTAATTCTTGAAAGCGTATTTTTTATTGATCGAATCCGCCTATCATATCATACTGTTTTGTCTAAATCGATTTCAAAGTACGCGAAGCTACTTCACCGGCGAACTCAGGGCATTTATATTTTATTAATAAACTCACGTCCGTAAAGACATAAGATGATTACAAAACGATTTTGCAACCAGCGCGCGCTAGACGAACCGGAAAGAATCGATCAAGCTTCAAAACAGAACCAATAAAAACTGCAATATAAGTAAAGTTCGGCGCAAAACCGGTTTTGATATCTAAAAATATACCAAACGAAGAACGAATAGTTGTAGGTAAAGAGTGTACAAAGTTATTAAGCAACAATGTGCTATGAGCAGGCGTTACAGCCAGTAAACAGCAACTGTGACTCATAGCACTAATAGACGCGAGATTGTCGGGCGTTCATTGTGACATAATAGCGTAGAATAAAAAAATATAGAACCGAAAGTCCCAATACAAACGCATGCCTCTGTTTTAAGGCGAAAGAAACGTTCATCGCAATCAGAGAGTCAAGATAAAGTAACATAATATCAGCAATAACGATTGCTGAAAAGTCTGCAATATATGGGATTTATCGTATGATATTTTGGTAGCGTATGTCAATCCCTTATTGGACTTTTGAGTTTTGGTGATAGCATATCACTTTTTCTAGACCTCAAGTCGGCTTAAATCGGGTCTTCTCTCAAAACACCATCTACAGACGAATAGAAGACTAATCTGCTTGTTTCTGTGATTGAGCAAACTTGGGTCCATATGGAAGGTGTAAAACAGTACGTACTACGTAGGTGATTACTTAGGCGCTGTCTGGATCGCAGATAAATTTTAAAGAGAGTTACCGCGAACCTGGCACAAGCAACTGAAGGAACACGGGTGGGTTTTAGCCAGCAACAGTCTTCGGGAGAATTCACTAGATGATAAACGATCCCAAAAAAAAGTGATTATTTAGGCAGCCCTGCTCACAAGAAAGTTAACGAATCGCTTCTAGATACGTATTTCTTATTCTATGGTAATATGAAGTTACTATCCTTGGCGATGGCGAATGATACTGTGAGTTACTAGAGTGTGTCGAACATGATATTGTAATGCGCACAGACATATTGGCGCTTGATGTTGCGCTTTGTCGCTTGTCAATATTACAAAGTCTAGATCCTAGATACAAGAATTATGATCGTCATTACTTTTTTAAAGCCTGATTTTTATCGTTTGGTTCTACATACAGTATGCATCAAATAAAATAGCTAGCGAGAAACCGCACGACGCCATAGGTATCTAATAATGTACGAGCATCTAAAAAAAAAACAAAAATTTTTCAACAACAAAAGTTTCGCTAAGCAGGATCTATTGCGAGTTTTTTTCTGTTTTATTGGAAACAAATAGGTAATTCAATCAGTAACCCACAATCGTTTCTAACAAATTTTGCTGGCTATTTTAAATTTACCCTGCACGCAGTTTATTTTTCTTTTTGGCTCAATAAGCCCCAATTTGTCCAAATTCATTTTGTTTGTTTCAGGATGATTAATAAATCTCTGAAGATTTGATTAATTTTCTTTGCCTTGAAAATATAATTTGGTTCATTCAGTAGTGACGATTCTCCGAATCCATTGATTCTCAAGTTTCAATCCAACTTTTGATTAAAGCCTGGTAACTACCTATAGAATTTCTGTAATATTTAGGCTTTGCTTAAATTTTAATTAAAACTTTTAGATCGTTTTTCATTAAAGACGAACTTTATGAGAATTGATCTCCAAGTAAATTTAAGGTAAGCTTACGTATAACATTGGTCATATCGCTAAAATTTAACAAGAAGAAACACCAGTCAAGCAGTGACAACAATTTTAGAATTTTTTCTTTCTTTTTATTAATTTTACTAGTTGTTCCCCGCGGCTTCGCTCCCGTGGGCCAACCCACAGGACCCGTTTTCGGGGTTGAAAATAGCCTATGTAACTCAGGAATAATGTAGCTTTCTATTGGTGAAAGAATTTTAAAAATCGGTCTAGTAGTTTCGGAGCCTATTCGGTACAAACAAACATAAAAAAAATCCTCTTTATAATATTGGTATAGACTAGCTGACCCCCGGGGCTTCGCTCCCATCAACTGGCTATCTACCTACCTACCACCTACCTACCTACCTACCCACCTACCTATCCACCTACCTTACCTACCTACCAACCTACTCACTTGCCCAGGTTGGTAGCCAAATAATGAATTTTATTGACAAAATTTTGCTACTTTGCGCTACATTATTGGAATTTGCATAAGGATCTCTAATTTTTTTGAAAATATTTTATACCTAACCTATATAACTCGGGAATAATGTAGCTTTCCATATTTGAAAGAATTTTTAAAATCGGTCTAGTAGTTTCGGAGCCTATTCGGTACAAACAAACACACAAACAAAAACATCTTTCTGCTTTATAATATTGGTATCATCATCACCATTTCAGCCGAAAGATCTCTCTCTTTGTCTTCTCCACTAGCGGGGTGCCAACTGGAAATTAGCGCTGGGTGTCTGGCGCACAGCATAATATGTTGAATTAACCTTTCGGTATGCTAACCTTTGTAATTGTCGCTGTTATGTTGTGTCTATGTCGAATAAATGTTTTCTATTCTTATTATTTTTCTATACCTCTCTATTAGTCATCATCTCAACAGTCACTCCCGTCCTAGCCATAACTCATCCCTCACACAATCCATCCATCGTTTCTTGGTCTTCTTCTACTCTTCTAACTAGACATCGGATTTTAAGCATTTGCATGTTTGCATATGCAAATGCAAAAACCGGCCAAGTGCGAGTCGGACTCGCGCACGAAGGGTTCCGTACCATTATAGCAAAAAAACAGCACAAAAATCGCGTTTGTTGTATGGGAGCCCCCCTTAATTATTAATTTTATTCTGTTTTTAGTATTTGTTGTTATAGCGGCATCAGAAATACATCATTTGTGAAAATTTCAACTGTCTAGCTATCACGGTTCATGAGATACAGCCTGGTGACAGACAGACAGACAGACAGACAGACAGACGGACCGCGGAGTCTTAGTAATAGGGTCCCGTTTTTACCCTTTGGGTACGGAACCCTAAAAACTACTTACTAGATCTCGTTCAAACCAATTTTCCGTGGTAGTTTACATGGTAATGTACATCATATATTTTTTTTAGTTTTATCATTCTCTTATTTTAGAAGTTACAGGGGGGCACACATTTTACCACTTTGGAAGTGTCTCGCGCGCAAACTATTCAGTATAGAAAAAAATTATATTAGAAACCTCAATATCATTTTTGAAGACCTATCCATAGATACCCGACACGTAGGGGTTCGATGGAAAAAAAAAAATAGTTTCAGTTTCAAGTTTCAAATTTATTGTTTTTTTTCTATTTTTGAGTCAAAATCTTAATGTGGTTCACAGAATACATCTACTTACCAAGTTTCAACAGCATAGTTCTTATAGTTTCGGAAAAAAGTGGCTGTGACATACGGACGGACAGACAGACAGACAGACAGACATAACGAATCTATAAGGGTTCCGTTTTTTGCCATTTAGCTACGAAACCCTAAAAATGCCTTTTTATAGCGTTATTGCATGTTTTAGTACTTTTTCATTGATAGTGCTTATTTCATTAGTTAAATGTGTTAGCGCTGTTGTATTATAAATTAAATGCTGTTCTAATATTCCTGGGCTGAAAAGGTGTCTGCAGAAATAACGACAAATTTCAAATTCTTTCTAATAACGTCAGTAGACATAGAGGTAATTTTCAGCTTATAAATTAACTAGCTGTTCCCCGCGGCTTCGCTCCCGTGGGCCACCCCACAGGACCCGTTTTCGGTATTATAAAATAGCCTATGTCACTCAGGAATAATGTAGCTTTCTAATGGTGAAAGAATTTTTAAAATCGGTCCAGTAGTTTCGGAGCCTATTCGGTACAAACAAACAAACAAAAAAATCTGTCCTCTTTATAATATTGGTATAGAGTATAGATATAAAGTAACAAACGTTACAGATTTGCTCTAGAAAACTAGAAAAATATTTGTTTGTATGTTTTTACAGAAACATAAATTTTAATGACAAAGATATATTGATAGTGCATATTCCAGCCTTTTAAAAAACATATTTGCATGCATATTTCGCCATTTTGATAGTGCATATAATTCGATGTCTACTTATAACCATCCTTATTCGTACTCAAAACTTTCCAGACGAATAGATACGTCAAATTAAAATTGGCGAACTAGTTTTCATGAATAGAACGGATGCTGTCGATACCGGCCTGTATATTATTCTTAAGAATAATATATATGTATTCTATTGAACTCTATTTCTACCCGTTTGTCCTTCATAGTTAGTATGAGATAACACTATCCATCTTGCGTTTGAAATAGTGCCTACTGTTAGAAATTGTGTGTATGTGTAACAAAATATTTATTGAAATTGGGGCAAATTCGTTTACTTGAATCATGTTTTATGTCAAGGAAATCTATCCCATAATTCTCGTACGTTGAGAATTCGAAAAATATTCTAGAATGTAGCAGCTGGATAAACCAATGTTTATCTTATGAAATCCCGCTAATATTATAAATGTACAAGTCCGTATATTTGGATGTTTGTAATTCAATCAGAATGGCTGAACTAGATTTGGATGAAAGGAACACTGGTAGACAATAACCAGGGGGTGAGCATAAGCTGTTAGAGTAAGGTTATTTTAAGATCGCGTAAGTGACAGATGTATACAAGTCATATACATCTGTCCCTTACATACTCTCAAAGTAACCTTACTCTAAGAGCTTATGGTCACCCCCCTGGATAAGGACATAGGACTTTTAATCGGGTAGTACGTTACCATCTTACTGTAGGATAATTTAAGACTTTCATGCAAGCAAAGTCGCTGGTAAATGTTAGTCTGCTATTAATATTGCCAATCAGACACAAACAAATACAAAACTATTCTACAAATAGTTATCTATCCAGCCAGTCTCTAGAGAGTATATCGGTGCTCAGAACATAATTCACGTCAATCCTATCAATAATTGGAAGGGTTATGTCAATAAAATCTGTATTGCCCACATAAAACAATGTTCACTCGAGGGAATGAAGCCTAGTTAGGTCTAATTGATTAAATCCAAAATGATTTACGACGGCTTTGCCCACTGGTCCGTGGGGGAAGACCATGTGTCTGCAATTAAATGGAGCTACTGTGGCAAGGTCAGTGGTAATGGCTTGTTTATTCTGATTTCCAGCTACACTTGGAGAGTGTTAATTCGAACCGTAATGGACCGAAAATAGACTTTAATATGTAATTTCGTAGACTAAGCTGACATTTGTAGGGGTTGCAATTTTATCGTTACATAAAATTTTTGTCGAAGTCGAGTGATCGAAAATCGTAGTAGATGGAAAATGGAACTATTTTACGGCAAAACTTACATTTGTTAGGTAACTAGTGGCCCTTATTTAATTTCTACTTATGCCAGACTACATTCTATCGATCGCAATTATTTTATTGTTGATTTCTTATTTATTACAATTAAAGGTTTATGTACGATCTGTATTAGTATGTACTGTTATATTACGTTTATATTCATAAAACATATATTTACACCAATTAGTAAAATTTAATTGAGGAGTCATGCCACATCGATTTGATGAATAACTTATGATTGAGTCTTACCTACAAAATTATGCTACGCGCTTGCAATATTAAAAAAATAAGGTGATTGGCATCTGTCAGTTTAGTCTATGAAATTAAAAATCACATTTATAAGCTGAAGTCATCCAGAGTCATCATCAGCCCAGCTTTATCCCGACTAAGTTGGAGTCGGCTTTCAGTCTAGTAGCCGTCAACCTGGTTTTTATATGGGCTTCTGTTTATCTAACCTCTACAGTCCAATTAATGGGTGACATGATGTATGAATGTGAGTGAAGCAAAAGAAGTATTTAAGGATCAAGCAGGTGGCGTTCTGTAGTTTCTGCCTACCCCCATGGAAAAAGGCGTGCATTTATGTATGTATGATGAACGTTGAGAGCAGTTGGAGAGATGCCACGAGACCCATATCGACCGCCAGATCAAGCGGCGTAAATGGTGTTGGATTGGTCACACGCTCCGGAGGAATTCCGATCACATACCTAAACAGGCAATGGATTGGAATCCTCAAGGAAAAAGGAAGTGAGGCCGTCCCCGTCAAACCTGGCGACGCACCGTATTGGCTGAAGCGACGAGTATCGGAATGACGTGGAGCGAGGTGAAGCGCGAAGCTCAAGACCGGTCTCGATGGAGGACTACTCCCCTCTGCCCCAGCTAGGGGCCATAGGATCTTAAGTCATAATGTCCGTTGGAAAGGTTGACGGTGACACTATGTCCTCCACAGCGACAACAACTCAATTACTGGTTCATGCCATATCCCTTGGCAAGACATATTGTCAGTCTTTTGATTTTTTGACACAGAATATTTAAAATTGACAGGACCAATTACTGCCGAAGCTCAAAGAGGGTTTAGAGTATGCTATAAATGGTCACCCATTTACGCACCGATTTCAGCAAGCGTTCTCAACCTAGAAGCCACATATTATTGGAATCAAATATAACAGCTCACAATGTTAGGACCATTAATATTAATGCTAATTTGTATACGTGGTGCTAGACAACTGGGCTTATCCCAGTTGTAAACGTCCCTTTGTGCCTATTGGCCTTGTTTGTTCTGTCTCCTGCTTGAAATGGAGGGAAGTGGAAATTTGTATTTTTCTTACTCCTCCATTATTCTTTTCTGATTAATTTCGTTGCGGGATCCAAGACAGTATTTAATGCATTCGTCTTCGTCGAGCTTCATTGCCTCGGCGCTTTTCTGTTGGTCGCCACTGTTGATTCTGGCTTTCAGGAGTTGCAGTGGTTTGGGAACAGTGCGGTGGGATAGTCCCAAAAAAATAAATCCTAGAAGCCACAAGGGTCGATCTTCTAGATATTCTTTACTTAGCCATGAAGCACTTCTGCTGTTACAGTAGTAAAGAAAAAGTTTCCTAATCATAAGTAATTTTTACACAAAAGACACACGCAATATCAATTTCCTACTGTCTTTGTGTGCGTTATGCGCATATTGTCCATTGTTTGCTTGTGTTCTTAACTATTCCACCATGTGTACTGTGTGCTGGGATGTTGGTTCAGTCACGGAACAGTACATACATATAACCCGCTGTTAGCCGCTATTTGCTAATCTAGTCGACCTTCAAACTAATGCAACGTTATATTCATGAAGAGATATGGGCCGTTCAGTTTCTTGGTTTTATAGAGGTACTTTAAAGTATCTTCATGAGAGGCGTTATTAAAAAGTATATTCGTATTCTGGACTGTTATCGTTACCCCTTTCCTCGTCCTTCCCATGCTAACAAGGCCATGAACTCCTAGTTTTTGCTGACCTATTTTATAAAAATCTAAAATTCATCCTTTTATAGACGAACATAGCATTAAACTTTGCTTTACTATAAATAGAATACTTCATTATTCTGATCGCTGGTTCTGGAAACATGAATTATCGCAAAAAGTTCCTAAAACAGCGATGGTGAGTAACTGAGCACTAAGGAAAGATTTTTGAAAATGTTTCACCTGAATTTCTATACAACATTTATACCCTAAAACCTCTACGATGAAACAGATATTTATGAATATAAAATAAATGTGGACGAAAGTTTGTGGGGCAATTTATAATTTTTGAAGCTTGCCCGTCAACGCGTGGTCACGCCGAGTCACGCGGCTTACCTTATGAGAGAAAAGTCTTCAATTAACTTTGAAGTGCATGATAGCACATACCTCGTGCTTCAACAAGTGACATTAATTTATCAGCGATATTATGATTATCAAAGGTCCTGAGAAAGTTTAAGATTAACCACGTAACATTTTCATAGCGCATAACGTCAATCCCAAAGATTTAAAACTTTTTGCCAATCGTTTGCTGTCTGAATGTCACTTTATTAACCGAATTTACAAAAAAGGAGGAGGTTCTATGTTCGGCTTTGTATTTGTTTGTTTTGTTTATCTTCACCGATATTTGCGTCAATTGTGGACAGAATTTAAAAATCATCATTTTTGTTTGAAAGAGTGTGTTCCGAAATTGGTCCCATTTTAATTTGGTGAAGAACTTCGAAGATATACAACAGAACTCTTGAATAAAAAACGGCAAATCTCTCGGGATTGCTGCAATCGCATGTCTGTTTATTGTTTATACCATTTCATGACATAACATCACGCCACTACGCTCTAAAGAGGTACGCAGATGTGTACAGTTTGCCTTGGTACACTCTCATTTCACCGGTTATGTTCAAGTTGCATGAAATTTAGGTAATCTGTACTGGCGTTATAGTTACCTTACTAAACAACTTGCCTATTAGGTAGGTACAACTAAAAACTTAAAAATAAAAAAAACCTTTTTTCAAAAAAATACTACCGACTTCCAATTAAAAAAACTACAAAGTGAAAATAACTTTTTTTTGGAAGTGGCCATAACGCAAAAAAATTATACCTACGAAAGATACCGACTTCCAAAAAAAATAATTTTGCTTTGTAGTTTTTTTATTTGAAAGTCGGTAGTATTTTTTTGAAAAAAGATTTTTATTGCCTATGGTTATCCATAGGCTCATTTGGCAGAGTATATATTTGTTTGTAATAGAATCTCGATTCTCATAATATAAATAAAGAGAGGCTGTGTGTTGCAGTTTAATTTTATTCCAGCCGCGCAGAGCTATTGATTTGAACGCGGGTTCAGTCCAGCACGACTGACCGTTCTTTATAGCTACAGTGAAATCCCTCTGGACCTCGGATACTGGGTTAAACTGTTCGTACTGTTTGTTTTACTACCTTCCAGTTCATTTAATAGCAGGCAATCACAAACCTTAATTCGGAGAAATGGCATGTAAAGCCTAAAAGACGATGGCAATCTGAAGGACAGTTAAATACCTGAACGCTATATAAATTCTGAAAATATGAACTTAATATAAATCTTTATCCTATTTTCTACTAATATTATAAATGTGAAGGAGTTTGTGTATGTTTGTTAATCAATCACACCTCAATGGCTGAACGGGTAGATCTAAATTAGGACACTTTTATCCCGGTAGGTAAATAATAATAATAAATAAGTATATTTTTTTTATAACTTTTAATTTACTTTTTTTTAGGTATTTACAAGGCAGACGTGAATGGAAACGCGGAGGGGACTGTGGAGGGGACGCCCTAGAAAGACATACATAGACCTTATAGGTGATGTTCTTCAGAAAGGCCAAGTGCGCAGTACCCATAACCGGCGTGGGGGTATATGTATGAATGTGTGTGAAGCAAAAGAAGTATGTAAGGATCGTAGAAACTACAGAACGCCACCTGCTGGTGGCGTTCTGTAGTTTCTGCCTCTCCCCATGGGAAAAAAGGCGTGAGTTTATTTTTGTATTTTTATAACATTCGAATTAACAATTTTCTCTTAATCTAAGTTGACAATGAAATGAGTATCTAATACTGATCATGATTAAGAGATAACGTTGACGACTGTAGTATAAGCTGTGTCACAGTCAAGTACGAGTATGTTCCGTTGCAAAACTTAGTGAAGAATAAATCGAATACAATCAAAACCACGTTTCATTGTGAATAGTGGTTTCTCAAATAAAAGTGGTATTGTCAAACAGCCGAAGTTCTTTTGAACCTAAACGTAATATTTGATTGTAAAGGTGAAACCCGTCTCATACGAGCACTTGTATTCCCCATATTTCTATACGCAGCCGAGACCTGGACGCTGAAAGAAACTGAGAGGAAGAGAATAGACGCTCTGGAAATGTGGTGCTGGAGAAAAATGCTTGGAGTATCGTGGACTGAGTTTCGCACTAACATATCCATCCTTCAAGAACTCGGTATCAGGCAGCGTCTATCGGCTATGGTTCAAGCTCGAGTACTCCAGTTCTTTGGACACGTGTCCCAACGAGGCAACTCTATCGAGCGGCTTGTAGTTCAGGGTAGAGTGGAAGGAACGAGAGCGCGCGGCAGGTCGCCCATGCGATGGACCGACCAGATTAAGTCTGCAGTGGGTGGCCCATTGCATGGGTGCACACGAATAACAGCCGATAGAGAGGGTTGGCGTCGCATCGTTGGGCAAGTTATGGCAACCCGAAGTCTCACTGCAACATGATGACCACGACCGCTCTGCCAAGAGTGTACCGACGAAGAAGAAGAAGAACAAAAAAGGTGCAGCAAAGCCGCACCTGTCCTTGATGAGATCGCCGGAAAAAAAAATCTAGAGAGTTGTTTTATTGGAAAGTCGTTAAGAACTGTGTGATATACAAGACTACAATGTATTGGAAGCAGAATTTCTCTATATCTCTCAATTTGCTATGCTAGATATTATACGATAAGAGGTTTCTTGAGTGGTTCGCAAATATGACTTTGCAGCATATCGAACTATGTATTTTAAAATCAGATTTTATTTTCTGAAACTTCACTTTAACCGTTTTGTAAAAAAACAAGCTATCTATTTTTGTATGCTGCTAAAAATGAAATCTGTGTTCTCGACAAGGTAAAGGAATTGACGAAGCACCGTATAAATAATAGAGATTGAAGAAACACGGCCTTACACCATGACGGTAAGCAGAAACAAAGTAGAAGAACAAATACCAAATGATCCTGACATATGCTTTTTGTTTCATCTACCTACGTCCAAAATGTCCCTGACATTTTCAAAGGACCAATAAATAGGTCACTGTGTGTCCTTCTAAGGTATTTCCATCATCCGCCTTATGAATTTCTAATAACGACAACTGTCGTTGTTGTTGACTTTAATTAGATTCTTCGTATTAATAACTTTCTCGAACGTTAGATACTGTCTGAATTCGTGCTCGACTTAGAAAGGGGGTCGCCTCCTATTAGATATTCTTCTTCTTCCTGCCCTTATCCCACGTTACTTGGGGTCGGCGCAACACGTTTTCTTCTTCCATACCGTCCTGTCCCCTGTCATGCTATCACTGTCTCCCTTTTCTTTCATGTCACTCCTCACACAGTCCATCCATCTTTCTCTTGTACCTCCCCCCTCATATTACTAGTATTATATATAGTATTAGATGTGTTCTCTATAATAAAAGCCAGGTAAATTAATATTTTATAACTTTAAGGTTGAATGTCACTCGCATCGTCATGAAACGACAAGATATTCTGGATAGTGAAATTGTATCAGCGACAGCTGACGGTGTTTATTGAAATGCCACAATGTAAGGATTTGGCCACGTAATACTTCGGTAGAATATGTTAATTTCGATAAAGATATTTATCGTTGATAGAATGTTACCCTGCCTAGGCCGTAAAGGTTATATCTACAACGAAGAAATGGTTGAAAATGTCCTGAATGGCTTCGAGAAAAGGATGATACGGCTTTGCATTTGTGTGCTCGACTTGTTGGTGGCACTGTCGTGTCCCTAGATTTATATATGCGATAGTTAGATAGGTAGTCTGTGTGAAGTTAAAAGTCACTGGAAATTGTTGTCAAAGTTGTTAAATTTCAATAACAAACATCTCAACCTCAACCTCTTCTGGTAGTACAGACGTGAAGTTTTCACTCATACTTAGATTCTGTGGCCTGGATAGTCTTTTTTCAACGACTTTCAGAACGTGTAAAGCCTACGTAGAGCCACTTATAGCCCTGTTGTGAGAGCTTTGTCAGCAAGTTCTGAAGTGCCCATTTAGTTTAAGGGTTCTGAACTAATAGAGCAGCAACATTCTACACTTCAATATCGATATATGGCACAAGATTTTCTGGTTTGCCAGAATTGGTATTGCCAATATGAAAGTTTGTGTTTCACGCGGCAATGACCTTGAGAGAGAATGTAACATAAAATTCAAAATTTTGAGTAGGGTGTAAGGATCAAACTTAACTATTGATTGATTCATTTGTACGTTTATCCAAGTACTTCAAAAGAAAGACAATATTTTTGGTAAGTCAGTGAACGTCCTTTCATTCAAAGTACTTAAGTTCATATTTTGAAACAAACTTTACACACCTTTTTAGCGGTAGGCATATTCATGTTAAGTAAAACAGAATTAAAAAAACTTAAAACATAACTTAATAATAATGTGTAACTATGCATCAATATACAACATTACATGTGTTTCAAATTTTTTCACAAATCGTTAGCACATTTGAGCTGTAGACACTTATACAAAGAGTGAATATTCCGAGAACTCGTAACATCTTTAAACGATCGAGATTTTAAACGACGATATAGTGAAAAAAGATGAATTTAATAAGCAGCTGCAGAAAATCTAATGCGTTTGTTAAAACTACGGGGACATACAATTGTCAGTTCAATCTATACTAGCATTATAAACGCGAAAGTAACTCTGGCTGTCTGTTACCTTTTAACTTTTTGTCCGCTGAACCAATTTAGACACTATTTGGTATGGAGATAGTTTGAGACCCTGGAAAGGACATAGGGTAGTTTTTATCCCAGCAATCATACTTTAGTGGTTGGACAGGAGATAGAAGTTTGTATAGTGATCTAATAATTTTTGAAGTAAGGTGGCCCACACACTATATATATAGGTATGCATTATATAAAATATGTGTATTTTATGCAAACTATTATTATTATTTTTTGTTGCCACGTTTCAAACAATGTACCTGCCATGTTGTCTCTTCACCACTCTTGGTTGACTGGCAGCGAACGCCTAAGGTATTAAGTCCACCATTGTACTTTTGTGCATGAAGTTTAAATAAATATAATGGCGCGATATAAAAAAATGCCTATTCAAAGTACTAATGCTACGCAGACGAAGTCGCGGGCAACAGCTAGTAGCAAATAATAAATGATAGACAAATTTGTCATTGTAAATTAATTGACATTTTATTAGATTTCCAATATCCAGCAGCTATAATTATATAAATTAATAATAGGTTGTCAAATGGCCTATAAATAATGTTAATAAAGTATTCATAAACTGTAAATGTCGATGGCAATACGAATGAAATAATAATGAAGCTAATCTCTCTCTGTGAGAATATGAGAAAGACCCAAGACACGATGGATGAACTGTGTGCAAATTTGACGTAGCCAGAAAGGCTGCAATGTGTGGATGGCTTATATAGTAAGGATAAGATCAAAGTAACGATGAATAGACTGTGTGACAGATGATATCAATCAATCAATCAAATAGTTTGTTTCAATTAAATCTTGCATATTCGCAAGCGTCAGTAGGCCTCTATGGAGAAGAATGTGCAAGAAACTCCACGGACACTCTTTTCCATCTGTTTTAGTTACAATTATTTGGTTATATCAATCTTGTTGGAACATATGTGAGAACGATGTAAAAAGTCGTGCACTTAAAAGCGTCTAAAGTAAAACAAACAATTGAAAAATAAAATAAGTACGTAATTAAAAGCAGGCCGAGGCAGTTAAGCTATGACCAATCTCAACTGATGGCGCCCGTTCACGAACAAGACGCATGGATTGGCACCACTCAGCTCAACCATCATGAAGGGGATGATATGACTTAGATATAGAAAGTGGTGAGTACTGAGATGGCTACTAAGTAAGAAGTATGGAAGAAGATATATTGCTACGATCCTAAATAACTTGGGATAAGGACAAGACAATGACGATGTGTTCATAAGCTTCAAATACATCTCCGCTTCTTTGGAACATTTCAAATCAATCAATGGTCTTTATTCGAAGTCCTTTTAAAGAAAACTTCTTCCACTCTAATCGAATTACTCACAATGACATGAATGAATGAAAATTAAACCCTTCAATAAAGTAGAAGCAATTTTAATGAAAATTTATAAGTTTGACCTTATATAGGTACTTTTGAATTGTCAGACAAAAGATGAATCTAGATGCACATTCGCAAGTATAGAGTCAGTAGGTCTCTATGGAGAAGAATGTGCAAGAAACTCCGCGGACTCTTTTCAATCAGTTTTAATAACAATTATTCATCATTCTTGTTGAATAAATACATATTATATTATGTGAGAACGATGTAAACAAGACGTGCACGCAGAACAGACAATTCAGAAATACAATAAGTACGCAATTAAAAACAGGCCGTGGCAGCTAAGTTATGACCAGTCCCAACTGATAGCGCCCGTTCACGAACATAACGCATGGATTGGCACCACTCAGCTCAACCATCATCTTTCTATGTTATTGAACTTTTAGAATGTGAAACAAACAACAAGTCTAGATATTTAGTAACTTCTATGAGAAATGTATGATAAGAACGATTGTATAAGCTAAATATAGCGTGCTAATTTAATCAACATGTGAGAATTTTGTTAGCATGGTGTTAAGGTAAACAGTACCAAAACTGTAATTTCCTGGTTTTGCATAGGAACAGGTAAAATGTTGCTGGTTTACCATGTAAATGTACATGTGTAGGTACATTTTATTTGCTGTAGATATGTGTGAAAATACAAGGAAAATAGTAATTCGTAATAATTAGTATAATGCTAGCTGATAAATGTTATATTGACACTCTAGAGTCGATAGAAAAGCGGGTCAAGAGGCTCATCGGCGATGAGGCGCTGGTTAAGTCAAAGCTCCAGAGTCTTGAACATCGTCGCCGAGTTGCCAGCCTGTCGGTTTTTTATCGGTTACATTTCGGGGAGTGTGCGATGGAATTGCACGATCTAATTCCACCTAGCCCGTTTCATCATCGGACCACCAGACGTACGGCGATGCGCCATCGATACATGGTAGACATCCCACCCATACGCACAAAACGTTTTGGGAACACTTTTATTATGCGTACAGCTACATACGTACAAAGCGTTTTGCGAATACTTTCATTGTACGCACAGCTAAGGAGTGGAATTCCCTGCCGGAGTCTTTGTTTCCTGATAGCTACAATCTGGGGGTCTTTAAGTCAAGAGTGAATAGGTTATTTCTAGACAAGCGTATTTCACCGGCGACCACATCATCGCTTACCATAAGGTGAGACAGTGGTCAAGCATGAGTTATAAAAAAAAATAACCAAGCAAACATTATACTGGGATGAAAAGTATGTTAAGGTTATGAACTATCTGTGTGCAAAATTTCGGCTAAATCCGTTAAGCCATTTTTGAGTGATTAAAGAATTTATAAATTATCATGGGATATTATAGACTTAGTTTCATTCGACTTAATTATAAGTCATGGGGAAAGGCACTCCCTTTTCCCAAACTTTTGTGACTTAATTATTGACTAATTGAGTTTTTTTTTTAGTCGGTGTTTTTGGTAGTTACCAATTTTTTGTGTTATGGACACCGACTTCAAAAAATTAAGTTATTTTTCACTTTGTAGTTTTCTTATTTGGAAGGAGCCCGTGGCTAAATAATAATAGCCACACGGGTCGATCTTCAAGGTTAAGCAACGCTTGCCGAGGTCGGTCCGTGGATGGGTGACCATTTCAATTCAACATACCGAGTTTCCTCCGTAAGATCTTTGACAGTCGTTACGGGTAGTCAGAAGCTTGAAATCTGACACCAGTCTTGCCAAGGGGTATCGTGTTACCCAGTTACTGGGTTGTGGAGGTCAGATAGGCAGTCGCTCCATGTAAAACACTGGTACTCAGCTGAATCCGGTAAGACTGGAAGCCGACCCCAACAACAATTGGGAAAAGGCTAGGCAGATGATGATGAGTTTTCTTATTTGGAAGTCGGTAGAATTTTTTTGTTAAAAGTTTTTTTATTTTCACTTTTTAGTTGGACCTACCTAATAGGCAAGTAGTTAAGTAAGGTACCTATAATGCCAGAATAGATTTAACGAACTATTACTATACGATTAAGAAACTGAACATAACCGGTGAAATGAGAGTGTACCAAGGTGAACTGCACACATCTGCGTACCCCTTTAGAGCGTACTGGCGTGATGTTATGTTATGAAATGGTATAAACAATAAACGGACATGCGATTGCAGCAATCCCGAGAAATTTGCCGTTATTTATAGAACAGTTCTGTTGTATATCTCCGAAGATCTTCATCGGATCTTCACCAAATTAAAATGGGATCAATTTCGGTACATACTCTTTCAAACAAAAAGAATAATTTTCAAAATCCGACCACAACTGACGGTGATATCGGTGAACATACATAAAAAAAAAACAAACATGCTGTCGAACATAGGACCTCCTCCTTTTTGGTAAGTCGGTGTAAACTAAAAACTAGTTTTACAAAAAAAAAAACGGACTTATACTACAAAGTGAAAAGTATCTTCAACTTTTGGTAGTCGGTTGTATCTGTAAAAAAACACTTTTTTGCAAAAAAATACTACTTGTGTCATGTGTACTAATTAATGTCTTTCTTCTTGTCCATTTTTTTGCGATATGGACACCAACTTCCAAAAATAAAGTAATTTTTCACTTTGTAGTTTTTATTTGGAAGTCGGTAGTATTTTTTTGCAAAAAAGTATTTTAGTAGTAGTATTTTTTGCAACGTTTTTATTTTGCCCTTTTTAGTTGTACCTTCCTTAAAATAGGCAAGTTGTTTAGTAAGGTACCTATAACGCCAGAATAGATTACCCAAATAACATGAAACTTGAACATAACCGGTGAAATGAGAGATCTGCGTACCCCTTAAGAGCGTACTGGCGTGATGTTATATTATGAAATGGTATTAACAATAAACAGACATGCGATTGCAGAAATCCCAAATGATTTGCCGTTATTTATTGAAGAGTTCTGTTGTATATCTCCGAAGTTCTTGGTTCTCTAAAATGGGACCAATTTCGAACAAAAAACTCTTACACTTTCAAACAAAAAAAGAATTTTCAAAATCGGTCCACAATTGACGGAGATATCGGTGAACATACATAAAAAAAATATACAAGAAGTCGAACATAGAACCTCCTCCTTTTTGGTAAGTCGGTTAAAAAACATTTTTGCTGACAATCTTTTATTTATTTTTTTGCTATGTTACTTCATCACCTCTTCTCTCAAAATGGTGAAGGAAACCGGCATATCCTAAAACCAAAAAATAGTCGGCATGTCCCACTTCCTTTCACAGAGAGGAGTCTTGTATCCCAGTAGTGGGAGCATAGACCCATGACGGCTGCGTAGTCTCGGTAACCAAATTAATTTGACCCTGTTTAAAGCAGGAGTTGTTTGTTTGCACGATATTGCATTTAAGGCGGTACCCCGAGCAAAACACCGCGCAAGCCGTTTTTCGTGCTGTTTTTAGGAGCTATCTACTCGTTATTTAAAAAGAAATATCAATTAATAAAAACACATTAAATTTCTACATAATATTGATTCTAAAATGGTAGATTTAGTTTTTTTTTGTAATGTTGTATATATTTCACTAATCTCTTTCCAAAAAAAACATAAAAATGTGAAATAATTATTGATAGCATGCATCTCCTCGTAAAGTGTTCATTAATTATTTTTTGTACTAACACTAATGGATAGACAATTTAATAACGAACATTTTTGTAGTATTTTTTTTTTCAAAAGACCAAAATTCGATTTTATAAAGATTTTATTCTAAATTCTGGGCGTATTCACTACTGTAATTCATGCGCCACCAGTGCCGCTAGGCCAATAGGAATGCTCATATCTCATGCTGATTTTTTGGTCAGGGTACCGTCTTAAGTACGTCTTTGTAGACTTCATCATTAACTATGATATTGCAATATTGATTGCCGATTCACAATAGATGCTGATGATAATATGATTGATGGTAATAGATGTCATACGCATACCATCACGTTAAACATTAAGTTGTATGGTCACGCCATATAATTATGGTGTGCTAAAAACATTGTATGCAAATTCGTACACGAGCACATCATATTGCTACGGACAGGATAAATAATAATGTGAATCGTTACTATTTTATTGAACTAAGGAGACATAATATCACATTTTAATAGTTATATTCAAGTCCCATGTAATAGGAGGGGAGGGGGGGATGGCTCAAGGCATAAATTTTTAAAGCATAATATTGGTTGGCATAACTTTTATTGGCATAATGCAAAGATAATTGTATTATAATTGTCATTTTGGTCTAATTTGTTTGGCATAATTTGGAGTTGCCCACCTCTGAGCTGCGAACATGTTTGTTTTTTTAATGAGTTATATCTACAATATGCGTTTATAACGTATAAATTTATATCATTATGCGTTTATTACATTATGCTTTATAAAATTATGCTTCATTATAATTATGCCAACAGTATTTAGGGCTATTAACATTATGGCAAAACATTTATGCCTAATAATAGTAAACGTAATGATCATTATGCTGAACTTTGTAAAGCCAATCTATCTATACCAATACCAATATTATAAAGAGGAAAGATTTTTTGTTTGTTTGTTTGTACCGAATAGGCTCCGAAACTACTGGACCGATTTAAAAATTCTTTCACCGTTGGGAAGCTGCTCTATTCCCGGGTGACATAGGCTACTTTTTATCCCTGTACTCCCACGGGAACGGAAACTACGCGGGTGAAACTGCGAGGCGACCGCTAGTGTAAATTATGACTATAAATTTTATGCTTACCATTAGTAAACCAATAAGGGGCGAGCCTTTTGCTGGACACAAATTTAGATACCAATCTGCTACTGAGATAACCCAATGACATTTAGCTCCACCTGGGAATCGAACTCAGAACCTGAACTTTAGCAGTGATTATTAGATCAACGACGGAGTCGCAGTCACATTTCAAACGAAAAAATAACAAGACCAAAATCGGTTCATCCGTTAAGGATCTATGATGCCACAGACAGATATACAAATACACAAACACACAGGTACACACGTTAAACTTATAACAACACTCTTTTTCCGTCGGGGGCTATAAACTAAAGTTAAGAATATACATAATTTTAGTTTTAGATCATTCTTTTGACGTAGATAGGCGCTATTAGTTACTTAACTTACAATTAATACGCTGTTAGTAGGTAGATAATTATGATATGTCATTTAATGGAGGCAAAATGATTTATCGGTTTGATGCTGATAACCTTTCGAGTTGGCATTTAGATATTATGATAAAAGTATGTAATTATATTGCGTAGGTTTCAGTAACCACGCAACTTAAATATTGGCATAAAATGCGTAAAATGTGCGAGAAAATTTGTAAAATATGCAACATTAAAATTTTAGAAAACGAAAAAAAAGGAATAAAGTGACAGGCTATCTTTTATTTTTTTTATTTCTAAATCTGCATACAATTAGTGAATTATTCAATCATAAATCATCAATACCAAAATGTAACAACTTTTTAGGCGATAATAATGCATAAAACGATAAATTATTTGACATATTTGTAAACGTAAATGTAGTTTTCAATCAATTAAAATATTTTTAGAATTGAAAATTGTTAGTGTAGATGGGCAAAATTAAGGTAACAGAGATTAATGTTACTGTTATCAATAGGACAACTTACAGAAAAATATTATAAATATGTCGAAAATATGCATTATGATTTGATATTAGATAAAATATGCAATTTCCGCTGAGAATGCAGTAAATATGCAATTTTATATGCAAATATGCAAATCTATACAATCCGGTCTCTACTTATCAAATTATTACTTACACTCTAAGAATGTTTTCCAGCAGTCGTATTTTCCAGCGAACTGACCGCAAAGTCGATCATTGCATTCAATAATTTACCACTACTTAGATCAATAATGATTTGCATATTAATTATTTTTCTACGTTTTATTTTTGTGTCTGGCTCCTAAGTTACGATGTAGTTGTATTTTCATCATCATCATATTGATACTCATACTTATCTCAATATGTATTGAAACAACGGTAACCCTAATAAATCCTGTGTAATCATTTTACTATGATTTATCGTGATATCTACACTCTTTGTGCGGAAAATATGCAGTGCGAAAATAAAAACCATTACATGTGGGCTAAAGCCGTGAATGACGTCGTTTGAATTCAATAGACACGAGCTATTGGAATTTAAAATGATTGTTTGTTCATCTTTTGTTTTAGAGAACTTTATGCTCTGGTGCATTGACACTATTAAGTAAAGGAGCGTTCTCACTGGGAGCATTCGTTCGTGAGCATTTGTAAACAAGCAATAGTAGGCGAGCAACAAATGCTTCCAAGCGAGCCCAGCATTCGCGTTCGAGCAAAACTATGAACGTTCGAGTCGAACATTCCCTTGCAAGCTTGGAGCATTCGAATACGATCTCGTTAAATGGCATTCATTTCAAAATCTCGGATAGAGCGGTTGTGGCTGCAGCATTTTAGTTCTTTTTTATCTAGCTCGAAGGTCAGTTACACTTAAGATCCAGACACTGTTCCTTGCTTTAGAAGTAGCCAGATAAATAAATGAAATACATAATCATTGATTTGATCATCTGCTTTACTTTACTCGCTTTCGAGCTTTTTATTTGCGTGAACATTCGAATGCGAGCCGTTGCCGCGAAAATCGTTGCGAAGTCCACACCAGCCGAAGTTCGCGCTTGCGTGTAAGCTTTGTAACGCTCAGCTCAACGTCCACACCACTCTAATATTCGACGTCGAATGCTCATTACAAGTGAATGCTCTCAGTGAGGACGCTCCTTAAGATGTGCTTCTAAAAATACGGCTACTATTTGCACACTGAAAATAAAAGTTGTTTTCACTGTTACTGAATTTGCTGTGCTGAATACAGATATTATTTATGTTACGGTTTTGTATTTCGCGAGTATCTTGTATGTATGTATGTAATGTTTTTATTACCTCGTATCTTTCAAAGCACTGGATGGATTTTTATAATTAAGACATTGTTAGATAGATCTTGGCCGCCCAAGTATTCTTAGATATGTGCCGTTAAAAAAAGAAATATGGGGGATTTTGGGCGCCGTATTGTAGGGGTTGCAATTTTTTCTCAACCCATCGAGTGGGGTATAAAAATTAAGGGTTTTAGAGATGATTATAGAAATATATTCCAGTTATAATGTTTAAAAGTCATTCGAAAAAAAGTGTAGTTATCTAAAAAGTTGTAAATAAAATAGTTAACAAAATCAAAAAACTCGACTGCAAAGATGTAAACAAGAAAAAAATCATGCTGTGCAATCGGAGGATATTTATAGTTTTGGTTAGCCATCTTGCAAATATGTATCCTCCGACTGCACAGCATGATTTTCTTCATGTTTACATCTTTGCTGTCGGGGTTTTTGATTTTATTACCTTTTTTTATTAAATTTTGTATATAACATTATACCTAAATCTATCTAGAGAATTTGGTGAAAATAGAATAGAAAATACTTAATTGTACACCAAAAAAGTTACACAAATCTTTGTGAGCCTAATTTCTAGGAAAAAATAAAAAAATATGTAAGTAAATAGGTTCATTCGTTTTCTAGTTTTCTACATAAATGCAGCAACCATGAAACGAGGCAATGCATTAAACTATGTAGGCCAGGATGAGATCATTTTAGGTCTAGTTACATTGGTACTACTCGTTAATAGTCTAGTCTAAGTACTCTTCATCACAGGTTTTTACAGGGCCATCAAAATCCATTGTACCACACTTTATTACGGTAGATAAGTCTAGTAATAAAACAACTAAGATTATAAAACCGTAGGTCACTACTCGTAGTTTGCTTCTCGACAAGCATTTCTGTAATAGTCTTCTGCATTAAGGCGTAAAAACAGATGAAACGGTGGCCAGTCATTACGAAATCCTGAACGTTATTAATTTACTACTAAATAAATCAATTCACAGGGGACCGGTCAATGTGGCGGGCCTATGTCCAGCAGTGGACGTCTTTCAGCTGATATAATGATGATGATGAAATCAATTCAATTGGAGATAGCTATAGTCAATAAGTATAGTCTTCAATGGTTGAAAGACCATCTTTTAGGTACGGTAATCAATGATGCAACAGAATGTTTTCAACGCAATAAGTACCAACAATCAAGAATTCTTTTGAACGCACGCTTTCAATATCGCAAACATAGTTGGAATTTCTGACGGAAAAAAAGGATGTTAAAACCTGATGGTAAGCGATGATGTGGTCGATGGTGAAGCACGCTTGCCTAGAAGTAACCTATTCACTCTTGACCTAAAGACCCCTAGATTAAAATGCAGACTTCGGCAGAGAATTCCACTCTTTAGCTGTACGCATATTGTTGTTATAAAAGTGTTCCCAAATCATTTAGTGCGTATGGGAGGGATGTCCACCATGTACCGATGGCGCATCGCCGTACGTCTTGTAGTCCTATGATGGCGGGCTAGGCGGAATTAGATTATGAAATTCCATCGCACTCTCCACGAAATGTAACCGATAAAAAACCGACAAGCTGGCAACGTGGCGACGATGTTCAAGGCTTTGACTTGACCAGTACCTCATTGCCGCTGAGCCTCTTGGCACGCTTTTCGATCGACATTATTGCATCTAGCTGGTATTATTTGTTTTTGGAAGACACTTATCCAAAAATACTGCAAAAGATTAAAAAGGTAGCAGCCTTAATAAAAACATAGTATGATTTTAAATACACACAAGTAATTACATTATCGTAATGTTTGTATTTTCTTAAGAAATTGACAAGATAAGATGTACGCTATGTTTCTCTGTCCAAGATAATTATATGTTTGTGTACGTATAGACAATATTTACTAAGAAATGCAAGATTTTTATACTATTTATTATTAGGTAAATCAATAGCAGTGCTTATAAAACTAATATAGGAAACAATACTAATATATGTGTGATGTTAAGTTTGCCTAATACAGGCGCACACGACTTAATACTGGATTATGCAACAGCGAATCCAGTATTTCTGCATTGGATAACCGCAAGACAGGTTTGGTGACCTACGTGAATGCCCTTCAAAATTTGCAACCAGCTTTTGAGCGCCGAATTTGGCAGTTACTTTGTTTTATATTTCTCCGTTTAGTTTGTTAAATATTTGTTTAACTTTATATTTATCTTTGACGTTACTTTTATCGTAAATGTTAAGGTCATGTTAAATTTCGTGATGTTTATATTTATCTATCGTTGTTTATAATAAATTCTTCATTCCGTTCTTTATAGTTCTCAAAATATTTTAAAACTTTAGTTTTAGCTTCATCGTAGTTTACAACGTTGATGTTTCAGGTACTGCTTATACCATTAAAAGTGTAATGAACAGCATAATATCCATCAATTAAAAACAATTCACGCGTCAAACTGTTTTAGTTAGCGTCCCAAAGCAATCGTTCACTCTAACGTGCACTAAACTAACTTCTGCGATTTAAATTTAGAACTAGATAACACTGGCACTAAATAAAACTTCACCTTTATCGCAAAAGAAGTAACACAGCACTACATTTTCGAACTTCGAACGCGTTGAAGTTTATTTTGTTTTCGCAATTCTGTTTACAAATACGATTTCGCACGCGCGTACGCTCCGGCGTCGGACGGCTGACTAAAAAACGAGGTTAGCACATGTATTGGTACACCAGTCGGGGGTAATTGTATTATTATGTATCTTGATCAATGGTGCCGACTCAAGGACATCCGTCAATTGCTGCAGCACAAAATGTGCATGCAACGAAGTTATATTCACCCATTTTCCGTGGCCATTAGAAAATACTCCGTGAAAGCGGAAAATGATGTCAACTTTATAATAAAGACTCGTTAATTTTAAGTAGGATTTTAATGGAGCGTATCTTTAAGAGCATACTTTATGGAATAGTTCTTGAGGAAATTGAAAATAGAGTTGTAATTTTACTAGTTCTCGAGTAAGGTCTGACTAAGAATATTGGTCTTTATGAACTCAAGGCCTTAGTCACACCAGTGACTAGTCCTTATTGAGCACAAGGTCAAAACTGTAAGTTCCTAAACCTTTTTGTTTTAAATTTCTTCTTCTCGTACTCCTCCAATAGGTGAACATAACCAACGATCAGCGAAATGTCCTAGGTCGAGTAAATTTCACACTGATGACTTACGGAAGGAAGCAGAAACTGCTTTGCTTCACTCGTAATACCTGTCTAGCTTCTAATATTTTCCTTTACCGTTTTTATTAGCATATTAACTTTGTTCGGTACAATATATGCAACCGAACAGCTCAGCACTATTGCCTGCGTGCATTTCCATAAATGCATGTATCGCAACTAGCGTAAGTTAGTGCGTGTTCGGATACCAATCGCGTAACTCGAATCAAACCATTTTAGTGCTACTTTAGCTTAGATTAACCATTTACCATTATTTTAACCGTTTACTAGTATTCAATATAACTTTTAAAACCATTATTGCGTATCATTAAACCAGTGATCGTAAACCAATAAGCAAACCATTACCATTCTAGTATAACGTCAACCATATCAACCAACTCAGAATTTAGTGCTAAACCAAACAGGCGCTAACTTCTACATGGTCCTTCGAGCCGGATAGGACGTGCTGTGAACTTGCTGAATTTAACCATGTTTATTTCACAAAAAATTGTTTTGATAAGGCGGAGGAAGTATATCAGACGATCAAGCAGCAAATCACCAAAATCATGGAGCACTTGCTGTCAAAACAGCAAGAACTTCACCAGCCGCCGCCTCCGGTAGAAGCGGGGCAATCGTCTCATTCACAGGCACCGCAACAGCAACGTAGGGAGACGCGTGAAGAGAGTAAACTAGAAGGAATGATGAAAAAGCAGTCTATCCACTTTAGGGCTTTCATGAGAACTGTAGCTACCATAGAAATCGACCAACTGCAAAACAAGTGGGAGTTCGACGATGCATTAAAGTCTCTTCAAAGTCGTTGGGCTATTATAGACAGCCTGCACTGGGATATAGAAGGTGAAAACGGAGATGAGGATGTCTGCTACCAAGAAGAGTTCAACAGATATGAGAAAATGTACAACGATTTGAAGAAAACCATCAACTCTAAAATGTGGTCTGTATCGCATCGCGACAAATCTACTCCACAGATGGATATTCCAACTTTCCAAGGTAACTACCACCAATGGACGTCGTTTAAAGACTTGTTCACAGAAACCATTCACAAAAATCCATCATTATCAAATGCACAAAAAATGCAGTACCTAAAGAGTAAAATATCAGGAGAAGCTGAGCGTCTGATCCACCATCTCCAGATTAGCACAGAGAATTACGAGGTATGCTGGGAAATACTGAACCACAGATATGGCAACAGTAGACTAATTTTCACGTCTCACGTCAACATATTACTGAACATTCCTAGCATGCAGCAACAATCCATCGGGGCGATTAAAAAACTGCATGACGTGACCAAAGAATGTCTCCACGCAATACAGAACCTAGGAGTAGATATCACCACCTGGGATCCGCTGTTGGTACTCTTGTTAGCACAGAAACTTGACAGTGAGTCGTTCACTGAATACATTGAGTCGGTGAAGAATCCCAGGGAACTACCAGTCCTTCAAGAGTTCTTAGATTTCTTGGAAAACAAGTTTACCGCCTTAGAAGCATCAAGACGTAAACAAGAATCAAATAACCAAAAGACCAACACCCAACCACAAAACCAAAATTTTCAAGCAAACCAGAAGAAATATTATAGTTCATATAATAACCAGCAGTCATCAAACAAAAATTATCCAAGCAACCTGAAAAACCATACGAAATCGTTACATGTGTCGCGGTCAATCACCTGCGCATTGTGTAATGCTGACCACGGGTTATGGATGTGTACCCAATTTTTGCAAATGTCGGATGAGCAAAAACTAAAAACTGTCAACCATTTAAACTGTTGCACAAATTGCCTATATAACCATTTAAATAAACCTTGTTTATCTAATAAAACATGTCGCAAATGCAACGCTAAACATAATTCATTGTTGCATGACGCAATTTCAACCAAAACTAGGCTAAACACATCAGCAAAACCAAACCATAAGGCTGCGCACACACTTGCGACATCATGCGTCACCAATGATGAACAAGCAGCAGCTTCAACCCATGTATCTTGGGATGACGTGTCCGAGACACTCTTAGCTACGGCTTTAGTGGAAGTGCCGGGACACAATGGCACATACCATAACATGAGAGCTTTGATTGACCAGGGTTCTCAGATTTCTTTAATAAGTGAGAAGGCAGCACAAGTGTTGAAACTACGAAGACACTCTTGCAAAGGAACCGTATTCGGCATAGGAGAAAAAGAAAACAGCTGCAAGGGAGTAATGAACATCCGAATTAAATCAATTCATAGTGAGTTTGCCTTAGAAGGTGAGGTCCTTATAATGAATAATCTTATCAAAAGTCTGCCAAACAAATCATTCATAAAACCAACTTGGCCTCACATACAGAACATTAATCTGGCAGACCCAGAATTTAATACCAGCCGACCAGTGGACCTACTGCTTGGAGCAGATGTATACTGCAAGATAGCTTTAGGTGGCCTTTTGAGGGGCGATAGCGACGATCAGCCAATAGCCCAACAAACGCAATTAGGATGGTTGCTTTGTGGGACAATGACACCGCGCTACAGGTGTAACGTCGTTCTCAACAAGACGGACGACTTACGCAGATTTTGGGAAATTGAAGACATCAACCAGGAGGCTGAAATGTCCACCGAAGATCATGAATGTTTGCAATATTTCCTGTCAACAACAGAAAGGCTAGAAAATGGGAGATACCAAGTCCGACTACCATTCAAACCAGAAACCAAGGATCAGCTAGGGTCTACTAAACCATTAGCATTAGCACAATTTCGCAACTTAGAGAGAAAGTTACAAAAAGATCCAGGATTGAAAACTGAATACACAAAGTTTATGAATGAGTATCATAACTTAAACCATATGATGCCGTCAGCAACAAGTACGAAACCCGAGTGCTACCTACCACATCACTGCGTCACCCGTGCTGAGTCAACCACTACAAAATTGCGTGTTGTGTTCAACGCGTCTGCTAGATCATCATCAGGACATAGCTTGAATGACGTCATGTACCGAGGTCCCAACCTACAACAAGATCTGCTGGAGCTGATTTTAAAATGGAGGCAATATCAGTTCGTTTACACTGCTGATATCGAAAAAATGTATCGACAGATAATGGTACATCCTGAAGATCAGTCGTATCAGAAGATATTATGGAGAGACTCACCATACCAGCCTATTCAAACATACCAACTTACAACCATAACTTACGGCACAAAGCCTGCACCATTTTTGGCTATGATGTGCTTAAGACAACTAGCTGCCGAGGAAAAACAAAATTTCCCTGATGCAGCAAAAGCATTAGAAGAGTGCTTCTATATGGATGACTACTGTGGGGGAGCAGATACTATGGAACAAGCCAAACAGCTTAAATCTGATCTGATAAAACTACTTAGCAAGGGTGGGTTTAATTTACGAAAATGGGCCACAAATGAACCAAAATTACTCGCTGATTTAGAAAAAGATTTGTGGAACCAGCAAATCTATGAGTTTAAACAGTCAGATTCAACGAAGACATTGGGGCTTGGATGGAATCCGCAACAGGACAAATTCATCTTTGACTCGAAACTGGAGCCAGTATCATTACCAAAACCAACCAAAAGGTCGCTTCTCTCCGACATATCAAAAATATTCGACCCATTAGGCTGGCTCACACCATTAACCATCACCATGAAAATGTTATTCCAAAGTGTCTGGTCATCAAGTCTTAACTGGGATGACGCGCTACCAGAAGATATCAAGATCAAGTGGCTAAACCTAAGAGAAGAATTAAAGGACATCAATACCATAGAAGTAAAACGATGGTTAGGAATAAAGCAAAACCATAGCTTGCAACTACACGGATTCTGTGATGCGTCGAACAAGGCGTATGCCGCCGTGATATATTGCAAAGTCAGCAACCAAAACAACGCGAACGAGGTAACTTTGGTTGCAGCAAAGGCAAGATTAGTGCCTGTTAGTAAAGATGTATCAATACCAAGGTTGGAGTTAATGGGTGCCCAACTATTATCACAGCTGATGCAAAAAGTACAGACTTGCTTGAAGTCTTATAACCAGGAGATATATTGCTGGAGTGATTCAACAGCAGTGTTGGGATGGATTCAAGGAGATCCAGCGAGATGGAAACCATTCATCTCAAATCGTGTAAAAGCTATCACCAAAATAATACCAAAAGAAAAATGGAGTTATGTCAAAACCATTGAAAATCCAGCTGACTGTGCCAGCCGTGGGTTGAAAACCAAACAATTAAAAAACCACGATCTGTGGTGGCAAGGGCCATCATGGATACAACCATTCCAAAACCGTGACATACCTCAAACCACCTATAAAACCAGCTTAGAGATAAAACGGTCTAATGCAGTAGTTGCGGAAAAACACCAGAAAATAACCATGACCATACCAAACATTATCCACCATTTAGTAAACAAATTTAATTCCTTCGCAAAAATTGTACGTGTTTTTGCATGGATACTACGAATACCTACTGCAAAGGCAGGCCGTCAACCCTATCTCACATTACAGGAACTCCGTCGCGCGAAACTGATGATTATTAAAAGTGTGCAACATATGGAGTTTTCCAATGACATCAGTCACTTACTTAAGAATGGAAACGTCCATTCGAAAAGTAAACTTTTACCATTACACCCAATCATGGACCAAGATGGTATTCTGCGGGTAGGGGGCAGATTAAGAAATGCACAAATAAGTTCAGAGATGAAACATCCAATCATATTACCACACAACCATCGACTTACCACGCTAATAATACAATACGCTCATGAGCTAACCTACCACGGCGGAGCACGCCTTACTTTGTCAAACATTCGACAAAATTATTGGATAATCAGCGGATATTCGGCTACAAAGAAAGTCATACGTCAGTGTGTTACATGCAAGAAGCAAGAGCCCATCCAACAATATCAGCTCATGGGTGATCTACCATCATCAAGAGTGAACCCTGAAAGCGCTTTCTATCATTGTGGCGTCGACTACACAGGCTTTGTGGAAGTGAAAGCAAACAAAGGGCGCGGGATAAAAACGAACAAAGGCTACATAGCGATTTTTGTATGTATGGTGACGAAGGCTGTGCATCTAGAACTCGTCTCAGATTTAACCAGCTCAGCATTCTTAGCCGCAATAAACAGAATGGCAGCACGACGCGGAGCTCCACGTCATATCTATAGTGACAATGGAACTAATTTTGTTGGAGCCAACAGAATGCTGCAAGAAGAATACGACCATCTTCAAAAAGTTTTCAATGAGTCATTCTTTAGAGAGATAACAGAGCTACAAATTGAATGGCACTTCAACGCCCCTTCTTGGCCTCATGCGGGAGGACTTTGGGAAAGAGCCGTGCGAAGCCTCAAACACCACCTCAAACGCGTGATCGGACAACAAAAACTTACGTTTGAAGAATACACCACACTGTTATCAAAACTGGAAGCTTGCCTGAACTCACGACCACTTTGTGCGCTATCAGAAGACCCGGAGGATCTAAATTGCCTCACACCAGCCCATTTCCTATCAGCACGACCAGGTTTAACCATAATTGACACAGCAGACGACGCCAGAACCAGGTGGCATCTAGTGTCAAAACTATTCGAAGATTTATGGAAGAGATGGAAAACAGAGTACTTGACTCAACTATCAACCAGAAACAAATGGACGAAACACCAGAAAAATGTCAACGTGGGTGATTTAGTAATGATACATGACGACAACTTACCCGCTGGAAAATGGCCAATGGGTCGTGTGATAGAAGTCCATCCAGGAAAGGATGAACTTGTCAGAGTAGTCACTCTAAAAACCAAAAACGGCTACATGAAGCGCCCTGTAGTTAAATTATCAGTTCTACCTTTAGACCAAACGGAACCAAACATACCAGAAGAACAACCACTACATCAAAGTACTAGATCCGAAAAGGAACCACATAATCGACCGCAACCAAACACCAGAACGTACAGTACCTATCCCAAGATAGTAAACATTGCACTAGCGCTTTTACTGTTATTAAGTATAATATTACCAACCACAGCTACATATAATATCACGCAATTCGATACAAATAAACCGTTGTACTTTGACACTGTGAGTAAAGTACAATTAATTCGGGACAAGTGGAAACTAGTCACATACTTTGACATGTCTCCTTACTGGCAAGGAGATAAAGCCATCAAGGACTTTACGAGCTACCTCGACAAAACATGCGAACCAATTATGGAATCAAGTCACTGTCATATGATACTCCTACAAATACGTCACGATTACAACGAACTGCAATACTACAACCAGCTGTTGCTTAGTCAGCATTACGGCGAGCGTTTACGAACACGACGCGGCCTTATCAACGCTGTCGGCTCAATTGCAAACTCATTGTTCGGAGTATTAGACGAAAGTTTCGCAGAAAAATACAGACAAGACATTGAACTTGTGCACCGTAATATAAAACACCAAGGTCAGTTATGGAAAAACTTGACATCTATCGTCGAAGCAGAGCACAATGTACTACAAAGAACTGAAGACATAATAGCAAAGCAACACAAAACCATAAATAAACATTTAAACGCTTTAGACAACGTTAACAGTAAGCTGCAACAAGAAATCGATGTGATGACTACTCAACAGGACTTTACATTAGTCTCTATAGCCACCATTAAGATGATGCAAAACTTGAAACAAATACAGGAAACTTTAATAGATACAATATCGGAAATATACCATGGCCAAATCAGTCTGCATCTATTGACACCAGCGCAGCTCAAACGAGAGCTACAAATCATCTATGGGCAAATGCCTCAAGATTTAACACTACCAATCGTAAACATAGAGACAGACCTTCAGAGCATCTACAAGCTACTGAGAACAAAAGCTCGGGTCACAGAAAAATACATTATTTTCGAAATTACATTCCCCCTCATAGCAAGAGAAAGTTTTCAATTATACAGAATAATACCAGTCCCGCAACAAACCAACTACAGTATGATTACCATAACACCAATATCGGAATACGTCGCAGTAAACTTGAAAAAGGATGCTTATTTCGTAACAACTATACATGAACTTGACACATGTCTGTACCACGGAGAATCTTTCATATGTGAGATCTTCAAACCAATCCTAAATTTAAAAAATGACGATAACTTTTGCGAAACGAGCCCAATAAACCAAAGGTGCAAAACAGAAAAAACAGCGTGCCAAAACAGATGGGTAGAATTACACTCAACGTCACAATATTTATATTTTTGCTGTGACACATATTCGATTAAAATCATATGCGACGATCAAGTTACCGTACGCCAGCTGACCCGTGCAGGGGTCATTAGCATGACTCAGAAATGCTTTATTAAAAGTAAAGATTTCACCCTATATTCATTACAACAGCAATCAAACCAATTACAATTTTCACCAAATATGCTCGTACCAGAGCTAGACCAAATAAACCATATTGTGAACATTACAATACCAATGGAAACAGCACTCCCCGAGGAAATGAGTCTGAATAGATCTCTATCCATTCTTGGAGAACAGATTAAAACGCTGAAAACCACCAAAGCAGAGGTCGATGGCGTATCAGTTCATGACATTCACCAGTACACCATCGTCTACATACTGCTGGGAGTTGTACTATGCGCGGCAGCAGTCTGGATCTGGAATAGAGCGAGTTGCTGCTCGCCTTCTGCGGCCAGCCGGGCGCAGCCTCACCACAGACAGGAGTCTGTGGCGACTACATCGGAGTCAACCAGAGTACATAGTGAAGTGCAACCGCGAAATCATAGTACCGCTGACCGTCAGCAAAGTGAGAGTGAACATATAGGTTTAAGTGCATATTTCGCCAGACGATGGCCCAGTGCTATGCGTAGTGCGGGTAAAAAGGAAAGGGCTACGTTGCCTATAGTGCGTAAAGAACGTGTGCTTACAGTGGAAGACTCATTAGTTTAAATAATTCATGTTTTTTAAGGACAACCATAATTTATATTTTCACCATTGTTAACCTTTTTATAATTTTACTTTTGTTTACCATTTCTTGTTTAGTTTTTACCATTTCTTGTATATTAATATGACTAAGATGATTTGATGAGTATTTTCCTCTCCTTATCACATCTTGTGCTGGGGAATATGTTCGGTACAATATATGCAACCGAACAGCTCAGCACTATTGCCTGCGTGCATTTCCATAAATGCATGTATCGCAACTAGCGTAAGTTAGTGCGTGTTCGGATACCAATCGCGTAACTCGAATCAAACCATTTTAGTGCTACTTTAGCTTAGATTAACCATTTACCATTATTTTAACCGTTTACTAGTTTTCAATATAACTTTTAAAACCATTATTGCGTATCATTAAACCAGTGATCGTAAACCAATAAGCAAACCATTACCATTCTAGTATAACGTCAACCATATCAACCAACTCAGAATTTAGTGCTAAACCAAACAGGCGCTAACTTCTACAAACTTCCATTTCTGGACGGACGCGACCCACGCTTTGATTTCATATATGTATGTGTGTCAAATTAACTTTCGTGATAAAATATATTAGCCCGAAGATTGGTAGCCAGATTGCTGCTTCTTCTTCTTTTCGATTCGATGGCCTCGTTTATAGTGGTACTAGTGGCGTTTATCCGGTATCCGGTTCATCCGGTCCTCCAAAGTCCAGCTGTATGGGAACTTGGAGCTCTCTAACAAGTGCGACATTCCAATGCTGCAACCTCACTCTTGACCTTAGCTATTATATCCTCTGTATTATTGTTTCCTCTATATCTTCAATATGGGAGCAACGACCTATTACTATATAATTTAACACTTAGCCTGAATCAATGTGCAAAGTTATTCAAACTGTTATTTCTATTTTTCTGTATACTTTTCTCATCTATGACGTTAACTTGTTATTTGCTGTAATTATAGAAATTGTCGTAAGTAAATCACAGTTCTAAGTAAACATAAATGTCGTGTCGGACGCAAGGATCTTCGCTATCTATTATGACGTATCTAATGATTATCTGTGTAATGACCGGTCATTACGCAAGATAATTTTCTGCTAAGAATTCTGTTCTGTTGTCTCCGTTTGAAGGGACATCGGGCATGTTGACTTTGGACTGTGGTGTGTCATCATGATGTCATGTTTCTGTTGAACTTGGGGCTTATAGTGAGTTATTGCCATAATATCGCTTATAAAAATGACATATTGAAGGTAAGTATGTGATGATAGTTTGTGTTTGTAAGTGAAAATTGCTGGCAGAATGTTTCTCACTTTTCAAGGATAGAACAGAGCTCCAGTCAAAAATTGTACTTAGATTAAATATTGACAAAACTGGTAATGGTAATGATTTAAGGACTTTATTGTAATTGATTGTTTTGGTCAACGTAATACATTGTTACAAAATATCCTTCACCAACACCTTCAGTGACCTTATCAACGCCTAATAAACGTGGCCAATTTTGGCTCATACAGCATAACAAGATATAACGTTGAAACATAAGTAAGAAGATATAGATATCTTCTTGTATCGGCTTATTGGCAACGATGCATTGGTCGCCTCAAAGCTCCAGAGCCTTGAATATCGACGCCAAGTGGCCAGTCTGTCGGTTTTTTATCGGTTACATTTCGGGGAGTGTGCGATGGAACTGCACAATTTGATTCCGCCTAGCCCTTTCCATCACCGGACAACAAGACGTACGGCAATGCGCCACCGGTACATGGTGGACATCCCACCCATAAGTACGTAAAAGTAAAGCGTTTGCCGAATACTTTAATTGTACGCACAGCTAAGGAGTGGAATTCCCTGCCGGAGTCTTTGTTTCCTGATAGCTACAAACTTGGGGTCTTTAAGTCAAGAGTGAATAGGTTACTTCTAGGCAAGCTTGCTTCACTGAAGACCACATCATCACTTACCATCAGGCGAGATTCTGGTCAAACGCGAGCCTATAGATAAATAAAAATTTGTATATGTATATATTAAATAAAGTAGAAATAAAAAGCGAGAAGGACGTAAGTACATCTACATGCTGCTATCTTACTTGGAGCAAGACTGAGAGACTAGCATAAAACATAAAAAATACCTGCAGTAGATGAACTGTAGATGCTAATGAAGTTTCCTCCGCGGCCGAAAGTGGTAGTTGGCGGGGCCAGTAACCTGACCCGTCACAGGGGGACCAAGGGTGCCATACACGGGGTTCTGGAGCGCCGGTAATTGATTAACAAACATACATTTACACACGCATCCATACAAACTTTCGCATTTATAATATTCTATTTTATATATATTCTATTCTATTTATTTAATTTGTACGCGCAAATTCCTAATCTGCTAATCCAACCACAAAAGCGATGTTAATTTCACCAAACGCTTTTGTTTGGTATGTAATTTGTTGTCCAAAATCGTTCAATTAATGAAATTTAATTTAAGTAAGCTTAAGCTGTGAATTAATATAATTTCCTCGTTTGAAGTTTGTGTTACTTTGATGTGAGTACTTAGATATACGTAGGTCCTGTAAAGATATTTTGGGAGCGAATCCGTGTAAAAGTTTACCTAATTTGGAGTTAAATGTGAATTTGTTTGTGTTACCTAAAGGAATGGTTGGATATAGCTATTTACATATGTAAACTTATTTCGGAGTTGATATTTATTTCGTGTTACAGATATTTATTTAAGAGAAAGGTTGCTTGCCTGTATCATAATGTATAACAAGATTTCTTAACTCATATATGATAATGAATAGATAAAGTTTTCTTTGTCAAAACTACTACTACTAGACTGTTTAAAAAAAAAAAAAAAACTTTTTATAAAAATCAAACCGACTTCCAAAACAAAACACTACATAGTGAAAATAACTTTATTTTCCGAAGTCGGTGTCTTTGGTTCCTACTGTTTTCCGGTTTTATACACCGAATTCGGCGAAGAAAGTTATTTTTCGCTTTGTAGTGTTTTGTTTTGGCAGTCGGTTTGATTTTTTTTTTAAAGATTTTTAGTTTTGGCAGGTATCTCCAATTAAAATGAAAATCATTTATAGCAAAAGTACATCTCCTGAAGATTCCAATAAGCCCAAAACACGACTAGGATCCATAGTTTTATTTCGGAGTTCCAGTGGCTACATTCCGGCTTCATCATCAGATCAGTTCGATGCTACCATTTTCATCAGTACCATTTATTTATATGTATTTGCTTCATCATAGTCGGTTAGCTATTCGATATATCTTATACCCTTGACATACTTAGCATTAAGGAGTTCCAGTGTCCATCTGTGGTCTTCTTCATCAGTTCTATTTCACCAAATGACACTTTCTGAGTGTAAATGATTGCATTGTTGATAAAAATAAATCGCTATATGTATGCCTATAATATTTGAGGAGCTCCCTCGATTTCTCTGGGATGCCATCGGAACCTGGATTCCTTTTCATGGTACAACCCTTGGGATATCTTCTATCCAACAAAAAAAAATCATAAAAATCGGTTTATAAACGACGAAGTTATCCGCGAACACACCTAAAAAAAACATATACGGTCAAATTGAGAAATTGCCACCTTTTTGGGCAGTCGGTTAATAAAAACTGCGAAAATTAATGTGCCCAGCAACACAAACAAGCAAATCAAATATTTATATCCCACGGTTGGTCCATACTACTGGGCAATTTATGAATTTAATTATCTACCAAGCAACCCCTTCAATAAGGGGGTTCCCTCCCCCTTCCTTATATTGAGTACTGAGTATTGAGTAGGAAGTTATTTTCATAACGTGCAGAATACAATAGAGTCCGTACCACAGAGCACCGACATCGACACCGACGTCAGCGGTCACTTCTAGAGAAGACATTTTCAATTAATTTCGTACAAATCAAGCCAGTGAGATGACACGTTCACTCATCGTTCACTAATACTCGTAGACATTGAAGGCCCGTTTTAATTCTGACTATGCGTATGAGCAGTGATGGCCCAGTGGTATCGGCCGCGACTTACAAGTTGTAGATCGTGGGTTCGAGTCCAGGCAGGCGCTTTACTTTGTGTAAATTATTTCTTCACCACTGCTCTCAAAACGGTGAAGGAATACATCGTGAGGAAACAGGCATGTCCTAGAACCAAAATTTTTTTTTTTTTTTTTTTTTTTTTTATTCATTATAGGCTCGCGCTTGACCACTATCTCACCTGATGGTAAGCGATGATGTGGTCGACGGTGGAGCAGGCTTGCCTAGAAGTAACCTATTCACTCTTGACTTAAAGACCCCTAGATTGTAGCTATCGGTAAACACAGACTCCGGCAGGGAATTCCACTCCTTAGCTGTACGCATAATAAAAGTATTCTCAAAACGTTTAGTGCGTATGGGTGGGATGTCTACCATGTACCGATGGCGCTTCGCCGTACGTCTGGTAGTCCGATGATGAAACGCGCTGGGCGGAATTAGATCATGCAATTCCATCGCACACTCCCCGAAATGTAACCGATAAAAAACCGACAAGCTGGCAACTCGGCGACGGTGTTCAAGGCTCTGGAGCTTTGATTTAACCAGTGCTTCATCGCCGATGAGCCTCCTGGCCCGCTTTTCGATCGACTCTAGTGCATCAAGCTGGTATTTGGCAGATCCGTCCCAGAGATGAGAACAGTACTCCATGCATGATCGAACTTGCGCTTTATACAAGCTGAGCAGCTGTTCTGGCGTGAAGTACCTCCTCACCTTCGCAAGGATCCCCAGCTTTTTGGCAGCCAGCTGAGCCTTTGCCTCAATGTATGAGCCAAAATTGAGAGTCGATGTCAACGTAACGCCAAGAAGCTCAAGATGGTCAGTTATTGGCTCGGTCGCATCTCGGAAAGTTGGAGCCGGGTAAAAATGGCTCTTTTTAGCGGAAAAAAGACACGCCTGGGTTTTAGCAGCATTAAACCTGACCAGATTGGCATTGCCCCATTCGGAGACTGCCTGCAAGGAAAGGTTCAAGCGCTCCACCATGGCCTCCCGAAGAGACTGGATCTGAGGCCCGGTAGCACGAGCGTTGGACAAGTATCTCTCAGCAACAGTGCTGTCGTCTGCATACCCAAAGGTGCCGGGTTTTAGCAGATCGTGACATGTGTCATCTACCAACCCGCACTGGGCCCGCGTGGCGGATTACGGCCCATTCCCTCTCACAGAGAGGAGGCCTGTGTCCCAGCAGTGGGAACATTAATAGGCTGATGATGTGATGCGTATGACAGCCGAAACTTGTGCTCAGCGCACATTGCTCTGTCACAAATATATTATTAATGGTGTCTGTAGTCCTTGTGCCGATAAGTGATTTAGATCCCCGTGGGTACCTAGTTATTACGAGCAATTTAATCAACATCTAATTTACTGAAAGGTTATAATCAAATAGAATTACTTTGTTTTATTACATTAAGTAATGAAGGGCAAATAAGGTTTTGTGTGTAGGTAGTAGACCTTTACACGTTAGTCGATATAATCTGAGTAAACACTAAACTTATTTTAAGATAGTGCTAGACAATATCTTTCTCAAAGAAGACAAAATTAACACAAACATTGTTAGTAAAACCAGATCTATAGTTTTGTGATAGAAAGAGATACCGGTTAATCGGGGTTACATTGAGATCTGGGTAACTTTGATGATAAGTTTATTTTTTTTTAGGTTTTTAAAGCTAACTCCGTGAAAACGGGACTCACCACACTTTTCTTTTTTAAATTTGCAACACTGACATTTCAGCCATGTTTTGCATCAACATCAGCGCAAGAATATGTTTATTTGTTGGAGAAAAAATTTTTTGAATTATACAGTGTGTATTCATTAAAAATACATTTTAAATAGGGGTTACTTTATATTGCAATGAAAAATAAAAATGGGGTATTTTGATAACCCAAAAAAACCCCAGAAAGTAACCCCATTTTCATTTTAGCGTTCATAGGCTCGTTATTTTTTATTTTCACCCAAACTATGCAAGTAAAAAATTTTGTATTTGGGAATATAATTTCTTTTGTGATGTCGCCAACACTGCATTTTATTCATATTTTTCAAAATATAATCGAACTAGTTAGGACAATTTTAATTTCAAAATTAATCAATTTACACTCGTTTTACGGTACCTTACTTCCTATAAGAGTATGCCTTTAGACTAACAATAAAATTTTCATTAAAAATATTTTTTTAACGAAGCTTTTATTATATTCTTCTCAGCAAACCCATTCATTTGATACCCATATCATGGCAGTGCACTTAAAATACTAGTCTACCATCTTAGGCCGTCCGCCATATTGGATTTAGAATGACGTCACTTAGCTAACCTTGCATTGTCATCCAAACTAAACGTGTATGCAAAATTTCATCTTAATCGGTGGAGGATAACTGCTTTAAAATTCAGTTGCAAGATTTGACCTGAACAAACTTACATACATACATTGCAAGTTTAATAAAAGCTTGTAATATCAGGCTCTAACCACGCAGTAAAGTTGGCCGTGGACCTTTCTGTCTATGTATATCGTGGAGACAGTTTTAATGAATTCCAATACTAACAATATCCAATATCTCATTATTACCAACAAGATTACCTAGCATTATAACCCGCTCCTATCTATCTAATAAATGACAGCCTTTGATATCAGATACGACAGATAGTCACCCATAGCGTGACAGCTCACAGGCGTTCAAGCGCGACGCAATAGGAGCGGGCCGAGCGTGATGCCTTGTGGCACGCCACGCGACGCATCGACAGTGCAGGTGTACAGACAACAAAAAATATTTTAAAATAACAATAAACCAACTGCCAACTAGCCAACTGAAAAGACTTAAACAAGAAGAAAATCATGCTGTGTAGTCGGAGGATACATCTGGTTTTGGTCAGTTTTATTTGTTATTTTTATATATTTTTTATTTACAACTTTTTAGTATTTTTTTTTTAAATTAGGTACATTTAAACATATAAGTAATTATATATTTTTGTAATCACCTCTTAAAACCCTTCATTTTGATACCCCACACGAAGGGTACGAAAGAAAAAAAAATTGGGCCCCCACAATATGGCGCCCAAAAGCCGCCATTTTTCTATTTTGCAATTTTAATGTAGCCAGTGACACTCGCAGGGTTAAGACAAATCGATTGACGTACGAATCATCAAAATCGGCCAACGCGTTTGGTCTCTAGAACGCCATATAGGAACAAAAATACATACATGCATACATACATACACAGACATTACCCTCCTTCGGCAGTCGGGTAAATACTTAGCGGTTTCCCGATGCAAGGCTAATTTTTTACTTTTGAGAGGTATTTGAGTCGGGTTTTTTTAATTTTATTTTTATTTCATGCTTATTAAACAACAATTATTTATCTATTAGTAGACACGTTTCGATCGACAATCTATCGAACACGTTCGTATGACACAATATTTTGTGTAAATACCCCGATTCAAAAAGTAAAATGAGCTGAACGTTTGAACGGCTGAACCGACTTTCATCAAATATAACCAAGAACACTCTCACTTTTAAACAACAAAAATAAAACGTCTGGTGTTAAAAATATATAGATATTGTCAATCACGAAGTTAGATTTTAAAACTAAATTTTTAATTGTATTATCTTTCTCTAATAAAAATATGAATACAGGCAGAATTGATTGTCTTTTATTTCTATTGGCTCATAAAGAATGACTCAATGATTCTAGATAATTATCAAAGTGACTGATTTAAAAAAAACCTACAAAACTTTAGCTAGGAGTTTTTCTTTACCATTTTAAAAGCTATTAAGATTGCGAATGAATTTTGTAGTGCAAAGATGCAAGCAATAACAAGGCCTTACATTCAGCCTTGGATATGGGACAGAACGAGAATGCAAAGACTTTGTTTTCTTGCCGACTGTACCGCCACTGTCCCACTTAGGTATATTGTAGATGTGGAGGTATGAACGCTTTATGCCATTGATAAAAGCTTAGGAGCTAACATATTGGGTGTGGTTCAGTGCAGCAGGACAAGGTCTATAGTAGTATTAGAAAAAATTATAAAGCAAAAACAGTAATACAAAAAACCAGCCAAGTGCGTGTCGGACTCGCGCACGAAGGGTTCCGTACCATTTTCGTAAAAAATGCAAAAAATCACGTTTGTTGTATGGGAGCCCCCCTTAAATATTTATTTTATTTTGTTTTTAGTATTTGTTGTTGTAGCGGCAATAAATAACGTTCAGTTTGTGTTCTTTCTTTCTTTATAGTTTTTAAAATCAATGCGAATAGGTTTTAGAACTTTCCTCATAAACGTGTAGAGGTATTAAATTGAAATTCATATCAAATACTCAGGTCTATAATACCTTTTAGCTGAGGTTTGTACGGAACCCTCGGTGCACGAGTCCGACTCGCACTTCGTTTTTTTTGGACCCTCACATACTTTGGCTATAGCCCAATGAACCTATAAATCCTAAGATAACAATAAACCAGAAACATTATTATCAACAAAAATTTGAAGGTATGCCTTTATGTTATGCAAAAAGGCTATGATCTGTATTTTTATCTAGCTCTTTGCTTATTCGTTGGCAGAATATGAAGTCAGTAAATTTCGCAATTTCTCAGTCAGATAATGCCACATTTAAGGCCATCTACGGAACAATGCTTGGAGTCTTTGCAAAGACTAAGTAGTAGTTAGCTACCAGATTAAATATATCGGACTATACAAGAATAATAATGTCCCGTATCTAGTGTGATTCTCACATCCAGAAGAAGAGAGATACTTTACATAATATATTTCATTCATTGTCATCGTAACAGCCGTCGGCCAAGGTCCATTGCTAGCCGGGTAGGCGACGTCTTCAATGTTTCATACCCGTATTCAGTAATACTAAGTGACATCCAAAATATTGCCTTAATATTTACTAAAGCACTGATGGAATTTCAACGGTATGCTTGATTCCAAGCATTGAAGGAGATTTCATTTAGGAATAAATATAGGTATTTTATAATGGTACTGAAAAAACTGGTAATTCTGTTAATTAACCCCCGCCGGAAAAAGTCGGGTGTTATAAGTTTCACGTGTGTTGCTGTGTATCTGTGTGTCTGTCTGTGGCGTCATAGCGCCTATACGGATGAACCGATATTAATTTAGTTTTTTTTGTTTGAAAGGTGATTATGTCAAGAGTGTTCTTAGCTATGTTTGAACAAAATCGGTTCAGCCGTTCAAAAGTTATGGGCGTTTTACTGTTTGAATCGGGGTGTTTTCGCAAGATAAAAGTGTCGGGGGTTTTTTAAATTTTGAAATTTTACTTGTTTTGAGATATGTTCTTTAAGAATATATTACATTTAAAATTGATAATCTTGAACTCAGTTATATCCAACATCAACATTTTTGTCAGTATGAAAACCTACGCACTCACACAATGGACGGAACATTAAACTTTTACAACTTCAATAGGTTAAACCTTCGGTCTTCTACTAGGATAGTAATAAAATTTTATATTGGACAGAATATTTGTTCAGAAATGTTCGATAAAACTTTATGACTTGGACATCGTACAAACGTTCCGGATAGTCAATTTTAGAAATTGTTTCATTTTGGAGTAGAAAAGCTGTCTGTGAAATTCGGCACATATTAGGCTATCATTGCCTTTTGGCCATGACATCAGTATCATCTCAGTCGTTTATTTTATTGACGGCAAATACGTCCACCGCTGGATATAGGCCCAAGCATAGTAAATCATCAACAACCGAGAGTCGATCAAAAACGGGCCAAGAGGCTCATTGGCAATGAGGCACTGGTTGATTCAAAGCTCCAGAGCCTTGAACATCGTCGCCGAGTTACCAGCTTGTCGGTTTTTTATCGGTTGCATTTCGGGGAGTGTGCGATGGAATTGCATGATCTGATTCCGCCTAGCCCGTTTCATCATCGGACTACAAGACGTACGGTGATGCGCCATCGGTACATGGTGGACATCCCACCCATACGCACTAAACGTTTTGGATGAAACTTTCATTACGTGTACAGCTAAGGAGTAGGATTCCCTGCCGGAAACTGTGTTTCCCGATAGCTACAACCTCGGGGTTTTTAAGTCAAGAGTGAATAGGTTTCTTCTAGGCAAGCGTGTTACACCGTTGACCACATCATTGCTTACCATCAGGTGAGATAGTGGTCAAACGCGAGCCTATAAATAATAATAAAAAAAACATCAGGTTGGCTTTCCATAGTTTATCAGTCAATAGATTGAACTCTTAAAAATGGGCATATTTTTATAGTCACTATGCCCGAAAATGTCATTGGCTTTTGAAGAAAGGACAATGGAATTCAGATGGTACGCTTGACTGCACAAGACGAATACTTAATAGACCTTTTGAGGATATTAAAGATCTAGAAAACACAGTAAATCTGGTGTTGCAATGGACGATATTGAATGCAAAGTGATTTAGGTATAGATTAATGCCAGTTCCAGTGTTGATGTTCTGTTAAAAAGTTTTGTTCCTAAAATTAAAATCAAGATTTCTTTATTCAGTTAGGCCATTTAGCGGCACTTTTAAACGTCAAAAAATTTAATTTAAATGAAATAATAATTGATTCTGGAAGGTAGAATCAATTATTATATCTTTTAAATTAAACTTTTCGGAAAAGTATTTTGTTGTGGAGAAGAAAGGACAAGAGACTCCACACTTAAAAAAACCGGCCAAGTGCGAGTCGGACTCGCGCACGAAGGGTTCCTACTTGGTAAATTGCGGTTTACGATTTATGACGTATTAAAAAAAAACTACTTACTAGATCTCGTTCAAACCAATTTTCGCTGGTAGTTTACATAGTAATGTACATCATATATTTTTTTTAGTTTTATCATTCTCTTATTTTAGAAGTTACAGGGGGGGGGACACACATTTTACCACTTTGGCAGAGTCTCTCGCGCAAACTATTCAGTTTAGAAAAAAAATATATTAGAAACCTCAATATAATTTTTGAAGACCTATCCATAGATACCCCACACGTATGGGTCTGATGAAAAAAAATATTTTTAGTTTTAGTTTCAAGTATGGGCACCCCCAAAATTTATTGTTTTATTTTTATTTTTGTGTGAAAATCTTAATGCGGTTCACAGAATACATCTACTTACCAAGTTTCAACAGCATAGTTCTTATAGTTTCGGAATAAAGTGGCTGTGACATACGGACGGACAGACAGACATGACGAATCTATAAGGGTTCCGTTTTTTGCCATTTAGCTACGGAACCCTAAAAAGTGTTTTACAAGTATTTGATAACATCATTCTTGTTGAAAAAATACATACCTATATATATGAGAAAGATGTAAAAAGACGTGCACCTAAAAGCGTCTACAGTAAAACAAACAATTACAAAATACAATAAATAGGTAATTAAAAACAGGCTGAGGCAGCTAAGTATTTGTAAAGGCATTTGACTTAAAGTTTGAGCTTCTTGCGAAAGTTTTATTCGATGAAAATCTTTCTCCTGGCGTTGAACTAAATTCCACTGGTACTTATAACTTCTTATCGCAGATTTACGATTAGCTTAAGCCTTATGACGGAGTAATGTGTTAAAGATATTGACTACATTTGAGTAAAAGCGGCGAATTATGTTTCGCAGTTACGCAGATGTTTGGACCCTAGAAGTTTGGACAAAACGTGATATATTCGAAAATCTGAATAAAATGGTACTCTCAACAATAGTGTGTAATTAGATTCTACCACACAAAGTAGCTCCGACAGCTTGTCTCTTCTTCACCAAACCACCAAACGATTTTAGGGAGTACATGACACATTGAATGCAACTCAAACGCATTTGACCCAGCACGGAGCAGCTTTGTTCGACTTAGATATGCTTATTTTGCATAAATACAGTGAGATAGCATTACATACATTATTAATATTGCAGCACTTTTCATATTTTCCTGTTTCCCTTCTTGTTGTTGTTATGTATTTGTTTTCCTTTCCTATTTTCCAATAGAAATCAGCAGTAATAATCAGTTAATCTTACCTGTTCCTTATCCTCTTGAGACTTCGGCCACAGCGTTACATTCAGCACAATCTCTCCCATGTCCTGGGTTGGCTTCCCAGGGTCTCGGAGACAAAGCACCAAGTCCTGAGTTCGACCGAGCTCTAAGGCTGTCAGATCCAGGTGGCAGGAACCCATAAAGTCATCTTGAAGACCCCAGTCATAGTCGAAGACCTGCAAAATTTACAATGGAGGTGTAACAACGATTTTTTATTGTAAGAAAGGCTTGGTTGTATGACTTGAGTTACGTAAAACGGGCTGAATCAAAATAAAACGGTGTAAAAAGAAATGCAGAGGAATTCTTTTTAACCCGTTTTACTTAAAATATACTAGTGTTCCCTACTTGTTATCTGTTTCATTTTAATGCAAATATCTCATACTACTTAATCATATCAGAAATATTTAGGTTATGTTGGACAAAAGCATCTGATAAATTGCGCCATTCATCTTATACTTATCGCTTTCATTGTAAAGCTTTGCCAATAATATGTATGTTCAAAAGTCAATAATATCTGGCATTTTGCTTCAGTGCTGGACCTCTTGTAAATTTTGCCATTCCTCTCAGGACTTTAAAATATATGAAATAAACTGTAAACTTGTACATTAAAATAATCTTTAACCATTAGATACATGTAGGTATTTTTAGAACAAGCCCTCCACACTATTCCCTACTGCCAGCCAGAAACAACAGTGGCAACCACCAGAAAAGCGCCGAATTAATGATGTTCGACGAGGCCTGGGGAAATTATCTCTTCCCTCCTAGCTAAGCAAGTTATTTACTTAGATATATTTAAAAAAAATAGTTAAAAAAAAAAAAAAACCCGTCTGCTTAGCTTAGCTTATATTCGCGATTCTGGCTGGCCAAAACCTTTTTACCTGTTTCTTCTTGTTTACGTTTTTTTTGTTTATAACTTTTTAGTTAACATTATTTTTATCGAATTAGGTTCATTTAAACATATAAGTGCTATAGATTTTTGGAAAATCTCTTAAAACCCTTTATTTTGATATCCAACACGATGGGCAGGGAAGAAACAAAATTGGGAGCCCACAATATGGCGCTCAAAAGCCGCCATTTTACTATTTTCCAATTTTTATGTAGCCAGTAGCACTCGCAAGGTTAAGACGAACGTTTGACGAAACAAAAATACATACATAGACTGATAAACACATTACCCTCCTTCGGCATTCGTGTAAAAAGACAGCATAGTTCAAGCATTATTTTCGACCGACGCAGCTCCTAAGCCGTCAACATATTCTTAAAATGTATTCCGAACTATCTCGAGCATATGAAATTCCCTATTTACGATAGTGTCTCATTCTTGACGTCGTTTATTAAGATCCAGACAGCTCGCTGGATGTATTAGCATATTATTGATTTTCAAAGACTGCAGACTAGAAAACGACTCATTTTATGCATGAAAACATTTGTATACAGATGGTTTTTAGCAACACAGTTTCTGCTTGATATGGAGGGAAGTGGCAATTTTTTTTTCTACTCCTCCTCTTTTCTGATTAATTTCGTTGCGGGATCCAAGATAGTTAAATTCACTCTCCGGGACTTCGTCGAGCTTTATTACCTCGGCGCTTTTCTGGTGGTCGCCACTGTTGATTCTGGCTTTCAGGAGTTGCAGTGGTTTGAGAATAGTGCGGTAGGACTGTACCCAAAAAAGGCACTGTTGATAAAAATCAGGTTTTTGGTTCGATAACTGGGTCGGAAAAATGGTACTGGCTGTTACCTTCTGGAATTTTTCCATAGCAGCCTAGTGACTGGATCTGTGCCTAGATGAAGATTATAAGCTCGGTCCCTATTATCACAAAGTACGTAGCGGCCGGCGGCGCGCCGCAGACAGAGGGGCCACTACGAACAAAGTGTCATTTTGCATACACATTTTGACATTGCGGTTTTACAGGGAATATTGGGCAATATTGGACCGAGCTCAGGCGCGGCTGTCATGAGTGCTTTTTGCGGGCGTTTGTCACGTCATTCATACATTATGTACTGTAACGAGGTTGGTTGCATTGGATGGATTATCTTTATTATTTGTACAGACTGAATTTACTTTTTTGTTTTTAATTCTTTCTTTTAATATTTTTTAAGTAATAAAGGTCATTAACTCTTTCAAGATGACAAATTAGAAATTCATTATCTAGGATTATAATAAATTATTTTAAGTCCATAGACGAAAGTGGGAACTTGTCCTAATAATAAGGTTCAAGTCATACAGCTTACAAATATGTTTCCTCTGACTGCACAGCATAATTTTCTTCTTGTTTAACATCATCTTTGGTTTTTTGATTTTATTAGGTGCCTGTTTTTCACATTTTTATTTTTGTAGTGAGAAAAGCACCAAGTTTTCACAATTTAATGTTTTAAATGGGATCATTATTACACTATTACTACGTCTTTTTACTCTCCAATCTTCATCGTAGGTTGCGTAATATTAAATGTTTCGTGATATTAAATGGATATTTGATGCCCTCTAAGGCATGTAAGCATGATATGATGTATGTTATGTTTGTACCTTAAACAAACTACTCTTTTTTTAAATTCGGAATCAATATAGTAGCAACCCTAGTGAATCTGTCAAGTTTAGCTGTCAATTTTCTAAACAGCGGGTGTGGCCCTTCTGTATACTTACTATTTTGTGCTATTACATAGGACTATCCAAATGAAAGTATGCTATAGGCAGAGCTGGCAAAATACATGGTTTGCTTTAATTAAAATACAAATTACAGAATACTATTTTGCATGTATTTATTTATTTTGTAAGTCATGTATTAATATATTTTAACTATATAAAAAAAAACTAAACGAGTCTATCATCCATCGTAACATTCGTACTTATAAACTTCATTAATAAACTGAAGTTTCGTGAACATAACCGTTTGTAATGATAATGACAATTGACAAGATATTTGACAATTTCACGCACGCGGTCGCCATTTTGCTTACGAATGTTATCGAGCGCTATTTTCTGCAGAACGCACCCATTAATAAGATCGCTAAATGTATTCATGTTCAAATGTATTTTGTACCTATAAGTATTTGAAATACTAACTACAAAATAACTCAACGTCAGATATTTGAAATACCATCTACAAATTACATGTTTTAAGAAGTAATTGAATTACAAATACCAAATACGTATTTGTATTTCAAATACTGCCCAACGCTGGCTTTAGGTTTAGCCTTACTCTTATATACAGATAAAAAGTTATTAAACATAACTATCAAAATGGTTTTCAGTTCCCATCTAAAAAAAATCTTAAAAACAGTTTTTCTCTGACCCAAAGAGAATTCATTCTACTCAAAAACTCTGTTCCAGTTACTGCCATGTATCCAAATTTGTTCTGAAGATTGTCTTTTTTACGAAAGACATGGATTTTTTTCCACTTAATTGTCAGTATCAAAGTACATAGAATTCCGTGACTTAATACGCTCTTTAAGCTATGATATAGTCATATTATTCCGCCCTTGGGTCCGTTTAAGGGTAAATATTAAATTTTATTCACTGTAGGAAGTAAATTGTGTGTAATAATGTATTCAAGCCTGGTTGGGTTGAGTTTTTATTTGGTTTTCATTGCCGATGTGGAAGGCTTGTGTTATAATTTTGCCGATGGATTTATAGGTGAAATCCGTTCTTGAGTAAAGTATTCCAGATGAAATCGTTATATTACCTCAGATTTTCCCAATTGTGTATAAGTCATATCATCATCATCTTCCTGCCCTTGTCCGGTGTTACTTGGTGTCGGTGCAACACGTTTTCTTCTTCCATACAGTCCTGTCTCCCGTCACGCCATCACTGACTCTCTTTTCTTTCATATCTCTCATCATACAGTCGATCCATCTTTTGTTTGGCCGTCCCCTCCCTCTCCATCCACATTTATATTCATAACGCTTTTAGTAACATGTGTTTCATCCCCCTCATCACATGACTATACCAGGACAAAAGGTTTCCTTTTAACTTTTCTGTCACTGGCGCCACTTTCAAACTTCCTTTAATATACTCATTTCTCACTTTATCCATTCTCGTCACTCCGCACATCCATCTCAACATTCTCATCTCTGCTACATGCAATCTCTTTTCATCCATCTTTTTCACAGCCCAACATTCTGATCTATTTAGTACGACAGATCGAATCTCGGACTCTTAAATTTGCGCATATAATTAGGTGGACGCCTTTTGTCATAAGCCAGCCACAAATTCTACGTACCATTTCTGCCTTTTCCAAACTGGGTAACTGGGGTACAAATCCAGGACTCCTAGTTCACTAACCACACTTGCAAACAATCCAGCGAGGCAGTTAAAACGTATCTACTTATGCTAATCCCCGATTTCTAAATTGATAATTTGAAGTTGTTAACAAACTATAATTTAATCTAAAGATTCTCAAATTTTGCCACCAAGATATGGTTTGACACGTTGTTAACTCAATTCAGAAACCGACCAAAAAACAAACTCAAATATATCTCACCTTAATCTGCACAGGCTGAAAAGGATCTTCAATTGGCACAGTGAAGCACTCATCCCAAACCGGGTTAAGGTCCCGATACACAATCCTGGACTTGTGCAGCAATCTCCCTCCAGCTTTAAACTTGACGTACGGATCGCTGGTGCCTGATAACAAACCTGGTTTTGGACCCCACAAAACACTACAGTTAGAAGTTGAAAAAGCAAAAATAAATGAAGAAAATCTAAGTAAGCTACGGGGTAGTAACTACTTCATTATTACTGGGGAAAGGGTCGCGAGGAGAATTTTGAACAGTATTAGTACTGCTTGACTGAAAATTTAGCACGTCCTTGGCAAAGCTTTTCCGACGCTTCGGAATATTACAGGCCATCTGTTCTGGGCTTAATTATAAATTAAATTTGCGAACTAGATCTTTGAGAAAATAAGGAAGGACCCAATTTAGTTGTTGAGATAATTTTTCTCCGACTATTTCCGAAGATTCCCGATCAACAGCCGAAGTCACACGCTGATAGCATTGATTGCTTCGTCAAACTTCGGGGATTCGGATTGGATTAGTCAAAGTTGTTAGGTTTGACTTCTATTCGAAGTTGTATTAACCAAGTTCGGCTTCTACGTTATTGCTTTTACCAGAATAGAACCGATAATTATAGCCGTATAAGAAACAATTTTGAAAGAGTTCTTATAAGTAAATTAGAGTAGGATGCTAAAGGTGATCTATGGTACGAAAGCAAAAGCATTAGTTGCGTTAAAACAAAAGAAAACATGCAAAATAACAATAACAGAATAATGTTGGTGTAGTGTTGTGTGTGTGTGTTAGATAAAAAAATAAAAATGATAGAAATAATGCTATTTTTTTTTAATGTTTTTTGAAAAGTGGCTTTCAATTTGGTCGACAAATTACAGAAGTGCGATTTTCAGAGATAATTGGTGCTTTAAAGGAGTCTGTCGCATACGTATTATATCTCTCTAAAAATAGCGGCAAATACTAATTCTAATTCTGCAATCTGTCACTTACATTGAGCTTGTCCCATTAAAAATAAGTATGTGCCAATAAAGTGTAAAGTTCACTCTTGTGTTCATTTTTGTTAGTGATTCAATTGTCTATGTCTCACTAATCTTAAATGTAATTGATTAAGCTTGTCATTCACTGGCCTGCCAATTTTTCAAGTTTGTATTAACAATCGGTATTTGTGTATAATTAATAATCATTATGCAATCTGTGTGTTAACAGGTACGCATTATTTGATATCACAGAGCACGAAGAAGCCTCGGCTGCTGCTAGAGACAGCATTGTCAATATTTTCACTACAAACCAAGAATACCACAACGCATGGCTCCCGTAGAAACTGAACATGGTTTCCGTGGTAAGGAAAGAGTATCTGTACGTAATAGATGGACCTCGTTGCTTTGACTTTAGTTTGACCACAGATAATATAATACTACCATAAAGATGCCTCATCCCATACAAAGAAACCGTGCCGACGTAACTAGCGTTATTCGATTGACTGATTATTTTTCTAAAACCATCGATCGCGGTTGGTTCCGTGCCACGAATATAGATGGTGTTAGCAGCGACTTGCGAGTAAAAGGGTTTACTCGGTCCGTGAACACTTATTTTTCAAATACAGCGACGATTTATTTTTTAGTATTTTTAGCATGTTTTTTTACAGTGTTATTGTACCAAAATGCCTCAGAAATTTAAAAGCGCGCCATCTATTGAAATCAATTTTAAATGATCCATTCAAATTATCTTTGAAATGTGAATTAAAAGCCCAGTATTCCTTAACTTTATGTTTAAAAAATGTTAGCTAAACAAGAACATACATTTTATGATCGTCTCAAGAAAATCTTAATATTTCACTAAACTCAATAACAAATCGAAGCTTATCACGCCATCTAGTACAATTTATATGAACCAAATTTTCTTTCTTCGCGTTGGGTGTCCGTTTGGCTTCAATTATAAAACCAGCTTGGTACTGTCCCAATGCACGGTAAAGATAGAGTAATAGGCACGATCAGTAATCACCTCGCTTGCTAAATAGAAAGCTTTGTGTAGTACCTGTATGTAATAAGTAGTGTTTGTTATATTTGTATGGATCTAATATTGTTAAATAGGCATCTTTATTTTATAGTAATACAAGCTGTCCCGGTGAACCTTGTATGACGTCTGACAAATTTATGGGAAAATGGTGTAACTAACCCGACTTTGTTTAATAATATAGATGTGTATGCCACTTAGTACGGCTGCACACAGAAACACCTACAATATTTAATAACACCTTCCCTAGACCTATGTATAAATGTTACTGTAAAGGCCCGAACTACGGTAAAACCTAGGCTTTTTCGGTAAATCCTAAGATTTTACAGGTCATACTGGTAAAATCCGGAAATGATCGAAAACAACCGATAGTTTCAGTCTTTTGCCAGCACACAGTAATTCTTATGTGTTGAAAATTGTATGTTTTTTTTTAAATTTGATTTGGGTTTGCTCTTGACTCTAGTCTAGGTCAGAGGTGACAGAGACAGAGTCGACGATGGAGAGAGAGAGAGATCAGCTTTATTTTTGTTTTGTTGTAAGTAATTATAAGTGCTCTAACGAAATGTAGATAAAAATATATTTAAAAAAATGTGATTCGGATAGTCGACTTTATAATACCTACTTTAGAGAAGTTAATCAAATCAGTGTCTCATAGACATAAAAAAATATCAATATTTACAACTCTCTGAGGTTAATTTTAAAATTTACCGTGTGTTTGCTAGTAAACACCCGAAATTGCCGTTTATCATTTCGGACAACCAGTAAGACGTGGCACATCTTAGGATATACCGGTAAATCCTAAGACGTGGCACATCTTAGGATATACCGGTAAATCCTAGGTTTTACCGTAGTTCCGGCTTTTACAGTAACATCTAAATCAAAATATGCCATGCCTGTCATTAAGTCCGTCTTTGTACCTTTGTGCATGAAGTTAAAATAAATAAATTAGTAATGGCGTCTCTAGTTGCTGCCTGCGACCTCGTGCTCTGCTTGCTGTGCATCGCCTAGCTGTGATGTCAGTGTTCTAGTGTCGGTGACAGTGTTGCGGTGATCCAACATACCATTTTTATCCATAGCTACTAAGTTTTGGCCTCGTTTTAAATGTACCCTCAATTGGAAGAACGAGTATGTTCGCAGTTGCTGCTCTCTTAGTCTTTGACCTTCGTCTGGCTCCTGTACAGGAAAAAAAAAATTTCATTATCAAAATCATTGTACAGTACAACTTTTTTCTTAATGTCTCTCGGCAAACTTCGCGTTTCGTCAATCGTCGGATGTCTATCAGTTGCCAGTTGCACTTGGTACAGACCCGCAGGCTTATTACGTATCTTTTGCAAGAGCAAAACGATAGCGATTTTTGCGCAATAATTGTTCTTCTATACAGAAGTTTTGGAGTTGTTGGCGGTTTTTTTTTAAATTAGTGCATTTGACACACTACACTAAAGGTAATTCCGAATTTTATGACATATTGCGTTTGATCGCTATCGTTTTGCTCTTGCAAAAGATACGTAATAAGCCTGCCGAACGCTATCAATCAACTTGGAAGTATATAGAGTTGTTAATACTCTTTTAACTTACAGTAATTTATTTTTAAAATGGTAGGAAAGCTACTAAAGAAAAATAGTTTTACAGCTCTATATAGTTCACACGGAAATCAAAACAAAAGAACAATAAAGTACTTAGTGCTGATTTCAAATTATTACTATAATATTATAAAGAGGAAAGATTTGTATTTTTGTTTGTAACAAATTAACTTAAAAACTAATAAACCGAATTCAAAAATTCTTTCAGCGTTGGGAAGCTACACTTTCCCCGGGTGACATAGGCTACTTTTTATCCCTGTATTCCCACGGAAACGGGATCTACACGAGTGAATCCGCGAGGCGTCCGCTAGCACACGATAAATCTAATAATTGATGGACATGGAAATTAGCATTCGTTTATTTTTGGAAAAAACGATGGTTGCCGAGGGACATTTAGAAAATAGTTGTTGTGTAATTGTTTAGGCACCTGACCAACCGCTGATGATTAGCGAGAAAGACTAGAGCTGGCATCTAGAAACCCTTGACTCTCTACCCGCAAACCGAACATAGCTGACAGACTTTTTTCTAAGCTTGCAACAAACTAGTGGAGAGAGTTATAGCCGGCAGTGTGAACTGTCAGCGATCTCTTATAAATATAAAATTGTTTACTGACACGAAGCCTGTATCTGACGCTTCCTGGTAAAGGGGTGGCTTAAGCTATGTTGACACGACCACACGCAGGAATTTGGTAAAACACGCTACGTCGTATACACGCAGCTTTACGACGTATGTACAAAAAGGCACACAAACATTTTTTTTGATTGTCTGTTACGGTAACCTTCAAAGGTAATCGTATGTTAATGTAATTTTATTGCAGTAAAGCTCCTGAATAAATGTGAAGACCACGATGACGCGCATTGCTCTTTTTATTGTATCAGGCGCTATTGTAATTTTAACACAAGCTTATGAAGATGATGATTACTTCCTGGTATGAAATTTCAGTATTTAAAGGACCTATTAAAGGGTTAAAGAGAAGTTGAAAGCTTTAAGAAACTGATCTAAGAATCATTATGCTTCCTTAGGGCTTTGGTGTCTACGGTAGTCAAAGTCAAACAGATGGAGTTTAAATTCATTAGTCTTCACGAATACCAAGGCAAAAAGACGTGATTTGGTCCTAGTCCCCGAGAAAACTAATTTAAAACCACTTAGCCAGGTTTTTTATACAAACGGGATTTATAATATCCTGCAGTAAGCTCTAAGCAAACAGAGCTAAAAAGATTAGGAAAGCGTTAGCGAACTTCATTCATTAAATTGCTTTCCGAGGTAAAGGAAACCTCTTTAAGGCACCTGTCGCAGCGTCCTCGTCGAAGAAGCGAATAGATATCGACTATTTTCCAGCTCAAGAAACAAATAAAAGATATAGGTCCCGTGGTCTCGTGTAAAAGAAGTAAGAAAATATTAATAGATAGTTAATCGCTGAATGTTCCCACTACTAGGAAAAACTCTCATTCCAATGGTTTTTCCTAGAGAAATGAGAAACTCTCTGCTCGTCGGTCGTGAACTCGTTTCAACGTAGAAACGCTCTAGCCGCAAGCTCTAGTCGCAAGCTCTAGTCGCAAGCTCTAGTCGCAAGCTCTAGTCGCAAGCTCTAGTCGCAAGCTCTAGTCGCAAGCTCTAGTCGCAAGCTCTAGTCGCAAGCTCTAGTCGCAAGCTCTAGTCGCAAGCTCTAGTCGCAAGCTCTAGTCGCAAGCTCTAGTCGCAAGCTCTAGTTGCAAGCTCTAGTCGCAAGCTCTAGTCGCAAGCTCTAGTCGCAAGCTCTAGTCGCAAGCTCTAGTCGCAAGCTCTAGTCGCAAGCTCTAGTCGCAAGCTCTAGTCGCAAGCTCTAGTCGCAAGCTCTAGTCGCAAGCTCTAGTCGCAAGCTCTAGTCGCAAGCTCTAGTCGCAAGCTCTAGTCGCAAGCTCTAGTCGCAAGCTCTAGTCGCAAGCTCTAGTCGCAAGCTCTAGTCGCAAGCTCTAGTCGCAAGCTCTAGTCGCAAGCTCTAGTCGCAAGCTCTAGTCGCAAGCTCTAGTCGCAAGCTCTAGTCGCAAGCTCTAGTCGCAAGCTCTAGTCGCAAGCTCTAGTTGCAAGCTCTAGTCGCAAGCTCTAGTCGCAAGCTCTAGTCGCAAGCTCTAGTCGCAAGCTCTAGTCGCAAGCTCTAGTCGCAAGCTCTAGTCGCAAGCTCTAGTCGCAAGCTCTAGTCATCAATTGAAAGAAAACATTCAGTTGAAGTTATCTAATTACACTCCATATTCTTTGATAAAATTGCCTTTCGTATGAAGATGTAGATAATAATTAAATCTTGTTAGACTTCATAACTAACAAGTTTTTGATAAAATTGGCATTTGTAGCGAGGAAACTGTCTAATGGGACTTTCAAAAGATATCAAACCAATTCCAATTTCTTGGGCATACAAATGTCATGTTACTGCCTTAATTAGTTCGTTAAAGAATTTGATTGTTAGTCCAGAGATAATGAAAAGTTAACAGTTCCTTGTTTAAAAATAACCTTCCATGCAATTAGGGGAGAGGCAAAATAGAATATTTATACTGAGTATCGATATCGAAGCTGACTACTCTAAATCGCCCAATCTGTAACCAAGAACATGCCTTCTATTTTATTACGGTAAGAATTCTGACAATATACTTACCAGTTGTAACAGTTCAGCGGGCGGCGGTCGCGGGTAGTGCGCGGGAGTGCCTGAAGTGGACGGCGCTGGATCAGTCGACACCTGACGCGTCACAGAGTCTGCAGACAAAAGAAAGAACAATTTTAATAAAAAGGCAGATTAAATAGCGTTAGAGAACACGACGTTCAGACCACTGCGTTCAGATTTGTGTTACGTGACGGTCGACTACAGAAATGCCGTATAGTTGTTCCTGAAAACCAACACGACGAGGATTTCAGTTTATAATGCAGCTTTACTGCTGTGACGTCATTATCTTTGAACCTTTCTCAACCAAGTCGGATTGTTGATGGGTCGGGTCGGGTCGGGTCGGGTTGTTGGTAGGCAATCCGACTCGTCATATCGACTCGTCATATCGGGCGCGGGTATGGCTGGCATATTCTACACATAAGACGTGTAGAATATGCCAGCCATACCCGCGCCCGTACCCTGACGTGTCAAAACTATCATACTTCGACTGTAAAAAAGGGACAGATGTATACAAGTCATATACATCTTTCCCTTAAACACACTCAAAATAACCTTGCTTTAAGAGCTTATGGTCACCCTGAGGTCTAAAATAAGTTTACATTGAGCTATAACCTCTTTGTCATCAACACAAGTGAATCACTGTATTTTACCTATTTTAGTATGATAAGTACTAGCTTATAATTATTAAACGATCAAATCAAATAAACTTTATTGACATAATAATTGGTTACAGCAATTGCACCTTCATGCACCTGCCATGTTGTATCTTCACCAGTCTTAGTTGACTGGTAGAGAACGCCTTAAGCATTAAGCCCACCTTTGTACCTTTGTGCATGAAGTCTAAATAAATCACTCAAAACAAAAAGTCATATATTGAAATTATGCTGCGTTACAATATCAAAGTTCTACAAAAACCACCCACCTGCTACCAATACGGTAATCTCAATACCCACAAATCGAAAAACCTCTTCCAACTTACCGTCTCTCTTCCGGAAGAGGCGCATTCTCCGCCACTTCCTCACAGCGGACTTAAGTTTCTTCATGAGCACACAGTTCAGAAAGGCACGGGCTATTCTCCGGCGCCATATTGTGCACATCTATCGACTATTGTCTGTTGTTTATTGGCCCCATCACTATTTCGTGTTACGTTTGTTGTTTTGAGGTACGAGCTCCCCTGTAGATTTATAGTTTACGTTGAATATAGCATAAAAATATTCTGGTTATTTATAGCCTTAAATGGATTATGATCACTTTAGCATTCGATTTCCAGTTCTCGTTGGCACTTGTTGTAAAAATAATGTTACAAAAAGTGGATTAGGAGAACCGACAATCGACAATCCTCGTATGTCCATTATTTTCCTAAATACTTTTTTCTAGCTGAATGGTGCCAAATATCAGTACCTATTTCACATGGAGTGACTGCTTATGGTGATAGATCGTGCGGGAAAGTTATCGGGCGCCCATAACATCCAAGGCATCGATACTGTGGACAGATTTGCCTATCTGGACTCTAAAATCAATAAAGAGGGCAGCTGCTTCCCAGAAATAAAACGATGGACACAGCTATGGCTAAAGATTTATGACAAACCTCCAAAAAATCTGGAAAAATCGGGGTATAAGTTATAAAACGAAAACCGATTGGTCAGAGCAGTGTAGTTTTTGCCGATTTTCCTCTATGGAGTTAAGACGTGGACAATCCAAGCAAGAGAAAGGCAGAGGATAGACGCATTAAAAATTTGGTGCTGGAGGCGGTTGCTCCGAATACCATGGACAGCAATACGCACAAATGTGTCTGTCCTTTTCCAACTCGATGTCAAAATCCGATTGTATGCCTACAGCGTATCCTAACCTATTTTGGCGACATAATGCGAAAGGGAGATAGCAGTCACGAAAAGCTGATCATTGTTGGCAATATCAAAGAAAAGAGAGCACGAGACCGGTCGCCAACACGATGGTCTGACCAAGTGAAAAAAGCTACGTCCTCAAGCAAATTTCAACGAGTGGTGATGGCAACTTTGGACCGGAATCGATGGAGACAGAATGTCCGCTAAAAGAGGTCCAGTGACCACGATCCACAGTGATGAGGGACCGATTAGAGAAAAGAAGAGAAAGCTTATATGAACTGCAAAAATCAGTAAGTGGTAAAATAAATTACTGAAATTCATAAATTCTTGTTAGTATTTGTAAGTACGAGTATATCAACTTAAAAACTAAATGAATGTAGACCACATCATCGCTTACCATCGGGCGAGATAGGGTCAACGCGAGCCTAGAGTTAAATAAAAAAATATAAAAAAAACTTAGTTTCTATGCACATGATATACTTATCTTCAGGCTATTTAACTCTTCAAAAACCTCTTGTGTTAAGTGTTTTCCCACCAAGGTTTTACCAAAACTGAATTGAGCAAATTGTTCTTATGATTGCTTTTTGAATTTTATAATGGGTAGGCCCATTATAAAATTCAATTCTATTTTCATGATTTGCAACTTCCCTGGATCTGTTTAAACGACCAAACATGACCCTCAACTATTTCAACAGCTATTATTCTGTTTTGTTTGAGTTAATATGTCTGTTTGTCTTGCTTTGACGTCTCAATGTTTGTCGCACCAAAACTTACTGACAAGGAAAACTTCAAAACAAGCCAAAAGCAATACGTTAGAGAACGGAAACATGGATTCTGTGTTTTGTTTATCTTAATGTGTTTGTTTGTCCTATTTTGACGCTTTGATAGTCGCGTTTAGCATATGAACACATGGTGACAAGAAAACCAGTAACTTCAGAATCAGAATATAGGTATATTAGGTAGATTCTCTATGTTTTTCCGTGAAGCGTACAAATCATCATCATTAGCAGCCTATTAATGTTCCCACTGCTGGGACACAGGCCTCCTCTCTGCAAGAGAGGGAATGGGCCTTATATCCACCACGCAGGACCCAGTGCGGGCTGGTGGATGTCACATGTCTTCGAATTTTTGGTTCTAGGACATGCCAGTTTACTCACGATGTTTTCCTTCACCGATAAATTTAGAGCAGTGGTTATGAAATATTTTTTAACATAGATGATAAACTGACGCTCTTTTTCCATGGGGATTGAAAGAAACGATGATGATGATGATGAAGTAAATAGCGCCTACCTGGGTTCGAACCCACGGCCTAAGTAAGTTGGGGCCGTTACCACTGGGCCACCACTGTTCTCAAGCGTACAAATATTATCAACAAATTTTAACACAATTAATCAGTAAGTGTTAAATAAAATCAATAAGAAGAGTTGGAATATTAGATAACTATTTTACAATATTATCCATTTCATTAAACATACGTAGTAGGTACCCAAACATGTCAAAATAGGCAGAAGATTAGATTGATTGTTTTCAATCCGGCTTTGCACTAAAATAAATAAGAAGGCTTTACCAACCGAACCACGTAAGTTTTTAGACCAAATGTGGTTAGGTGAATAATGTAGCTTTAATTATGTAATGTTGGTGGATACTACGATAGATATACGGTAGAGATGTACCTAAGGTCTTCTTAGCGGAGCAGATCTTAACCTCCGTGAACGCAGCGCAAATAACATAGTTCTACTAACTAACTAACGAACTATTGGTAACCAAGGAATAAAATATGCACTTCTGAAAGAATAAACTCTATTTTTCAGCTATATTTTGTAAGCGATTTCTTAGTGATTCATAAAATAAATTGGTTTCAATAAACAGTGACTTACATGGTAGATACTGAACCCTACTAGGGAGCAGAACTTCTTGTTATAATTATCTTTACCTTAATAAATGGTATTCGCTTAGTTGGGTTATCCCACCCTTACGCACTAAACGTTTTGAGAATATTTTTATTATGCGTACAGCTAACGAATGGAATTTCCTGCCGGAGTCTGTGTTTCCCGATAGTTACAATCTAGGGGTTTTCAAGTCAAGAGTGAATAGGTTACTTCTAGGCAAGCGTGCTTCACCGTCGACCTGATGTGGTCTCTTGTTACCATCAGGTGTGATATTTATTATTTTATTATGCATACAGCTAAGGAGCGGAATCCCCTGGCAGAGTCTGTATTTCCTGATAGCTACAACCTGGGAGTCTCTAAGTCAAGAGTAAATAGGTTTCTTCTAGGCAAGCGTGCTTCACCGTCGACCACATCATCGTTACCGGTGAGATAGTGGGTGAAGCACGAGCCTATTTTATATAAAATGAAATAAAAAAGAACATCTTCATTAGTCCTCCATTCAATTTCTTACTATAACTCCGCTAAATAGTAGCGAAAGTTTTAGAGGTGATTGCACAGTGCCGCTACATCCCTAGTTGATAGTTCCCTACTACTGTAGGTATCCAGCACGAACCGCTGCGCGTGGCGCTGACCATATCTCTGTAAGTTATCTGTATCCCGGCATTAGTTTCACTGGTCAGTGCTGATACTACTGTTGAAATGTTATCTGGTTTATTTTTGGTTTGTTTAACTACCTATTATTATTTACCGCAACAAAGTATTAGGTTATTTGAGAGTAAACCGTGGTTACTTGAAAGTCAATTTCAGCAGTTAAGACCTTTCAGGACCTGAACGTGGCAAATGACAGAGCGGTCCAGGTGGCTACATACTGGTTAGACAAAATTTGAGAATAGTTGAGTCAAATTTTGAGTTTATCGACACGAAATGAAGAAGAAGAAGAGAAGAAGCAGTTAATAATGCATTACAGAATTTTGATAACTTCTTATCATCATCAACTTTTTAATTTTCCCACTGCTGAGACACAGGCCTCCTCTCTGTTAGAGGGAATGGGCCGTATCCCGCCACGCGGGCCCAGTGCGGGTTGGCTTATGTCACATATCTTCGAATTTTTGGCTCTAGGACATGGCGGTTTCCTCGCGATGTTTTCCTTCATAAAATATAATCTAAAGCTTTAGTATTAGCTTAGATTCTATGCTTATGAAGATATCAAATTGTTTATGGGGTAACTCTCCAATATCTCCGAGTGGTCTGAAAAAACTTCTTCGTTATATAGAAATCAGTGCAAGATCCTTATTATTATCAACAGAAAGCACAAGAAGAGCATCACATGTAGGTATTTAATAGCAGTAATTTGGGAAGAGGAAAATCTCGAAAATTTATCTGTCCAAAAATGAAATGAATGGCCAATAACATTTCCTTATCTTTTTCCCCATAAAGATTAAAACTGGTGAGAAGCTGTCATTTTAAGAATATATGGAGGATAAACCGTCTGTACAAATAGAAAGAAAGAAAGAAAAAGAAAGAAAAATATTTATTTGTGACCCGCACAGGAGACACGAGAAAATAAGCGTACACTTAAACAATAATAAAATAAAAACCCTGTGCGAGACCAAAAAGGCTCCTATCTCAGCATGTGCAGCGATATCCAAAAAAGTAATAACGCTGCGCTGATATTCTGATAGGGCCTACTGTTGATGCCACGGACACACTAACGGAAACAGGACTTATATAATAAAATAAAATAGAATAATATGTAAATAACAAACAAAATAGAACGAAACACTGAATGTGGGTCAACGTATGTGTAAGTATAATATATATAAATACAAACGCGATGCTCAAAGATCTTTTGTCGAAACCGTAGACAACCGACAGAGCGCGCGCAAAGAGTGGTTTAATAAAAATAAAAATAAAATACGGAAGAAAATAGAAATCTATGGTCGGCTGTCAAAAGACAAATATTATGTAAGTTTTGTTATGAAATAGTGTAGTAAATGAATAAGTGTAAATAAACCTGGCGAAAAGAATTGCTGATTGGATAAATCAGAGTGGTGTGAATTTAATATGTGTGGTGTGGTGTTCGCAAGAAAGTTCATAATAAAGAAAATGGATTAAAGGCAGTAAACCTAACCGCGTGCAAACCACGGGTAAGCTTATCTTCCGGATTCCTTTTGCTTAAGTAATAAGTACTGCTTAAATTTAGTACTAAATGTTCCAATTGTTTTTATAGCACGAAACGGCGGAGGAAGATCATTCCAGATACGAGAGGCAGCGAATTTGAAACTGCCACGGAATGCAGCAGTTTTGTGTGACGCCAACAACAGGTAGGCAGAAGCTCTCGTTTTGACTTTATTTACATCGCGCGACCAGGTCAATTTACCGAACAGATAGTCTGGTTTTTTTGTGAGAATTGTGCCAAAGAGCAGGGTAGCCAGATGCAGCTTTCTACGATCTGACATTCTCATCAAATTACCCTTATTTAAAAAAGGAGTTACGTGACATCTAGGAGGGATGGTAAAACAAAATCTCGCACAAGCATTCTGTACTCGCTGAATTAACCTTTCACTTCTACCTAGAATGCACGCCCCGTACACAGTGTCAGCGTAGTTCAGCTTAGATAAAACTAGTGTTTCACAAAGCAGAATGCGCATATCCACACTTATGTAGGGACGCACACGATACAGAAGCTTAAGCCTGTAAAAGCAGTTGCGCACAGCCTCCATGATGTGTGTCTCAAAGTGCAGGTGCTCGTCAAACAGTAACCCAAGATTACGGGCTTCCCGGACCCTTTCAATGGAACACCCGTCGATCTTCAAGTCCAAATTCCCATTACCCATTTTATTTAAAAAACCTCTTGATCCCATTAAAATAAATTTAGACTTAGCTGGGTTCAAAACTAAGGCGTTTCTCATGGACCAAGCCGAGATCCTATCAAGATCCTCATTCAAATTTTTTACAGTGTCAACAGCCTGCTGGGGATGAAAAGATAGGTACATCTGCAGATCATCAGCATATAAGTGGAACTTGGTGTTGAGCAGGCAGTTAATGATATAGAGTTATGTGAGGTATCACCATGAGCAACATTGAGAGCGTGCCAAATAAGTCAGGGTCAAAAGAGAAGAGCTTTATATGAGAGGCGAGTCCCCGTTCTGTGGCAACTGGCAGTTGGTATTCATTGCTTTATTTGTGGTATAATTTTGGTGTTTAAGGTTGAAGTAGTCGACGGAACGAACTATTTTGTGCGCGGGGTTAAAATGCATGCCATCTTATCCGATAGCATGTGCGAAAGAAATAGATGCTGTGATGAGCAATAAAAAGCTAGTTCGCGTTCGAATTAGCACTTTTGCAAATTTTTATCGAAATGGTTGTTGATTTAGAACGAAAACGAGGGCGCAAAATTTTGAAAGCAGACCTTTGGGAGTCTAGATATCATGAAAAAACAACTAAATATATATTTATAAAATAACATTCGTTGTATTGTTGAATTACTAATCTATCCCTGTATGGAGACTGTTTTGCAATTTTCCTTCTTCTTATGTTATTTATATCCACCCAAAGATGCGTTAAAATTAATGTTGAAATATGGAACTATCGACGCTCATAACTTTCAAATATATTTTTTTTTTTACATTTTTGTTTCATACAGGACTAGATAATGATGAACCAAATTGATATCATTATTTTGAATGTACATCGTCAAACAGTGGCGTAATCTCTAGACTTCGTTTGTATGGAAGAATTTTCGACTAGTGTAACCTTAATTGACTTCGCTCTTTGTGAATATCAGTTGATAAATGTACCATTATGTCACAAGATTGGGTCATAAGATCACAAATGAAAACTTTCTTTGTGTCAAAGAATATCAAGTCACTATTTCACTTTTAAGACTTTAACATTTTATCGGTTTTATTTTCACCGATTTGTTGAGAGTAAGGAGACATAGATCAGTGGTTTATTTTAAGTATAATACTGGCAATATGCGGTTGATATAATGGCAGATTTTTCAATTGTCTATTCAGCTTAAGGAGATTCATCAGTTTGAGATAATTATCAGTATTCAAAAAGCATTAATATAAAGACAATTCAAAGACTTGTACCCCAAGTTTGGAGGACCTCCACTCGACTCAGTATTCAAGACAAAAGAAAACCATTGATTAATATACAACAAAGCATAATAGTTTAATGGATATGACTTGAAAAATTAGTTCCCAAGGGTGTAAAATAACACAAATTAAGTCCCACGTAGAGCGTCCTACAAACAGTTTTACGCGACGTAGAAACTTCAGCAATATTAAGCTTTCCCAAACTTATTTCTGTCTGTTTGGGCCACGATATCGCAGACAACAGACATGACGGTATGTTGATCCACTATTTCGGGTTCGTGTCCCAGTTCAAGGCCTAGTTGGACAAATAAAACTATGTGGGTCTGCAGTGAAAGGCCTGTAATGTGTTGTGACTTTTATGTCTCATTAGCTTCTGCCAGCGGCTTCGCTCACGTGTAAGTTGGATCCCATCCAAAACATAAATGTGAAATTGGGAGCCAAGTTCAATACTAAGAATATGCTGGTTGTTGACTTCGCCGACAAAAGAATTGAGATGGGTGCCAAGTTCTTTAGATAATCCTGAAATTTATTTAAAACAACATATACATTCTAAAGTAAATTAAAACGCACAATTTCTTGCTTTTTTTGCTACAACAATTTTTGCTATTTTAAAATATAATTTCTTAATTTTAAAGTCGAATTATTTACATAATGCAGATAAATTAGGATCAATTAAAGCTGAAGATTTGACTTAGCTAGTTTTGACGCTGCCGCGTGTCTAAATATTATACCAAGGAAACATAATTCCGGGAAAAAGATAACCTATGTCCTAATCCAGGACATGATCTATCCACGTGCCAAGTTTCATCCAAATACGTTAAGCCGTTGAGGAGTGAAAAGGTAACAAACAGACAGACAGATTCGCATTTATATATTATTAGCCACCACCCGCGGCTCCACCCGCGTGGATCGAGTACTTCTATAGCCTGTGTTATTCTAATGTTCTACTGTACTGCACTTTAAAGTTTTATCACAATCGATTCAGTAGCTTTTAAGTCAAAGAGTAACAAAAATCATCACAAAAAATTTCGCGTAACTTAAAACGTAAGTAACTTTTATGCTTGGCATTTAATATTTAGAATCCAGAACGAAACACTTTGGGTATAGATAACATCAAATATTTAAATTGAAATCACATGCCGCCATTCTTGTTTACAGAATAGGACGTGAAAAGAAAACAATACAAGAGCAACCATGATAGAATTATTACACGGATTCCGGCTTCCTTTGTTTGCGAAGGAACCTAGCTTTTGTGATCCATCATAAGGGTCTTTTTTGCCTCTTTTCTTATAAGTAGGAAAACACAAAGACCTATTTCATTATATTGGTTGGCTTCGCAGGAAGCTGACATCTCTTTTGATAGAAAGCCGCTTATACACACAAAAGGAATTGCCAATTTCAGGGCTAAAGTTGAAGATCCGACGTTTCTTTTTTAGGGATTATGGTTCAATAAAATGAAGGATTTAAGCTAGTGCCAGCATCATCAAAGATAGCTTTTATGTACACTACTCGGATGAAGCTTTCCTTTGTCCAAGACTGTAGATTTACCACAGTTTTCTTTGCTATTTCGTCCACTTAAGGTTGGTTCAAGTGTGTTCGAAGAACATGGCAATATTTTTGAAACACAACACTAAATCCGATAGAAGAACGGTCGAGTCAAGCTTGAGTCGAGTGAAGTGAATGACTATGATATTTTTTTATATTTTTTTTTAAAAAGTATGGAGTTTCTTGTGCGTTCATCTCCATAACAATCTACTTTCCGAATGCACGGTAGAATCTTTTTTTTTATTATTACTTGTAAATTTTAATTTTAATTTATGTGACGTTCAAAAGTGCCGTTTATTGGCCTAATTGAATAAATATATTTGACTTTGACTTTGATGAAAACAGAGGTTAGTTCCTTTCCTTACCTACGATTGCGATCCTACCTGGCGAAAACTATTTGAGTCACCAAAATGAACTTAGAAATCACAACTTTAGGTTATATTCCTATCTGTTTCAGATCTTATCGTTAAGTAGATTTTGTCCTTTTGTTTTATAGCAACTAAATTTAAATAAATTTAACCATTAAAAAATCTTTTTTAAAATAAGCTTTTTTCGTACTATTCTGAGCAAACCTTTTCTTTTGGTATCCATATCATGGCAGTGCACAAGAAATAACTAGTCCGCCATCTTGAGCCTTCCGCCATATTGGATTTAGAATGACGTCACTTAACTAACAATGCATTGTCATCCAAACTAAACGTGCATGAACAATTTCATCTTAATCGGTGGAGGATAACTGCTTTAAAATTCAGTTGCAATATTTGACCCGAAAACACTTACATACACACATTGCCAGTTAAATAAAGGCTTGTAAAAATAAAGCTGACCTATGAAAGAAGAGCCGATATAAATCACACTACGCTAAGTTAGACCTTTTAGCATAGACGTAAGCTTGGATTTTTAGAAGCAATTCTAAAGTTTAGGTGTACACTACTTTTAATTATATCTATCCTCACAGAAAAGATACTTAAAACTTATTGTTACATTTTGGATTGTGTGTAGTTTTATGCGTCAGATGCACAGATATAAAACTAACTAGATAACACAAGTCTGTATGAAAACCATGCGTGCCACTTTTTCACACAAAAACAACTTCACATATCAATGAAAGAAAACATTTCCAATGCCTTGGCCAACTTTTTCTATACAGATTTTACAGCGCAATATGGCATAAAAATGCATTTTTCTAGACTTCGGTAGATTTCCGATAATGCTAAATGAAAAGCTCAAATTAAGATCATTGATCGTAATTTTACTCCGTTTTTTGACACGCGAAGTGCATGCAATCGCGTCATCTATTCAGATTTATGTCTGTGGTTAGACGTAACGTATAACGTAAGATTAGTGTACAACTACCAAAATGAAATGTACAAGCACGTTTATTAAAATGTAACAGCATTTTGCTCTCGACTTCCAAGAATTCCGAATGAAGTTAAACGTGAGGCAGACGTTTAGTTACACGCAGTACTAACGCACACATTGCTTCAGTACCTAATTTTTATGTACCATTTTATGGGGGGGGCGAAAATAATGAAGTGAATCTTGAATACCACGATAATCGCTAAACGTAATGTGACAGTAGGAGGTGTTCTTGTTATTGTTTCTTTGTGTTTTAACAGCGACTTCCAAAATTGAAGTGATTTTTGACTTAGTAGTGTTTTTATTTGGAAGCCGGTTGTACCTTTTTTGTTAAAAAAGATTTTCTTTTTCACTTTTTGTTGTGGTACTTATCTATAAGGCCAGAAAAGATATGCACGGTTATGCGAGAATAGATTACCCGAATAACACGAAACTTAAACATAACCAATGAAATTAGAGTGTACCTGGGTGAACTGTACACATCTGCGTACCCCTTTAGAGCGGACTCCTTTACCGGGCCTGAATGCTTGATGCTATGTTATGAAATGGTGTAAAATGTAAACAATAAACAGACATGCGATTGCAGCAATCCCGAGAGATTAGCCGTCATTTATTGAAGAATTCTGTTGTACATCTTCGTAGTTCTTCATCAGATTTTGATCAAATTTTAATTGGAGAATATTAAAAATAACAGCTTTTGAATAAAAATCATCAAAATCGGTTCACCTAGTAAAATGTTCTGAGATAAAACACATAAAAAAAAACAGTCGATTTTCGAACTTACCCAATTGGAAACATGTATTACTTGTCTAGATCTTTTAAATATTTATAGAGTTGTGTGTACAAACCTTTGTTCTTCTGTTGTTTTTTCCTAAATATAACAGAGTTTTTTTTAGTTTCAAAATTCAACAAACTCTATAATCCCAACTTTATTGATGAAATAAAATAAATATGAATTCTAAATTAAGTCTAGTTGAAATATTGATATTTTATTCGTGGCTGGAAACCAGTGACCGCTATTCAGTTGGAAGCTGCCCAACATAAGGTAATTTATGATTATCAAATGTATTTGAACTTATAGGTAGCCAAACAAAATAGACCTTGCAATTCTAGTTACGGTAAAGCGAAATTATACTAAATCGGCTGGATGCTACATATCTAAAACAGATTTGATTACAATCAAAAAGATTATGATCCTGTTTTATAATGTATTTATTTATGTATACTTTATTGTACATCAAGACAAATGTAATACATTTAGAATAATAAAAAAAAGAAAGGATAAAAAAACAAGAAGAAGGATGATTTATTTGCACTTTGTCGAAATTATACTGTTATAGTGTTTAATGTAACACCTCCATATTACCGAATTGACAATGTTGTATAACTACTAGCATAGAGGTCAAACGCGAGATTATCAATGAAATTATTGTAATCACAATTCAATTGCAGAAAGACTAGAACTTCTGATTACCAATATTCTTTCACTGATGAAAACTTGAAAGAAAACATCGTGAGGAAACCGGCATGTCCTAGAACGAAAAATTCGAAGACATGTGACTTCTACCAACCCGCATCGGGCCTGCATGGTGGATTACGACACATTCCCTCTCATGGAGAGGAAGCCTGTGTCCCAACAGTGGGGACATTCAAAAGGCTGATGATGTTAAAAATGTCAAGATTGCTGTAAGCAACATGCTACTTTTTTTAAATTCTGTAAAATGGACGCTTCCTGTTGTAAAAACCAAGGGTATTAATTCTTGGGAAAAAACAATAAAACGAAACTGCAAGCTAAGCAGTTCTCGTCTTCTAACCTTTTTGACTGCCTTATTGTTTTCACCGAGAAAAACATTGCTCTATTTTTTATAACAAGAAAGTCTGCGACTTCATGCTGTAAGCTCCTAACTCTTATTTTGGTCTCTACTAAACAAAATCAAAAAGCAATTTAAAATTGCTAGTACGGGCATTCTTTTCATACCAAATCGCTGAAAAAAACACAAATTTTGAAGTTAAATACAAAAAAAACTTTTTACGAAATTTAAAACCCGCTTACGCGAAAAACTTTACTCAGAGTTAGTTACCCGCACGAGGTTAAATTAAAATATGTCATAACTACATAAAAGTCATAAATAACATGGGGAGCTACTAACTAGGAGTTAGTAAGCTAACTAAGGATGACAAAAGCGGGCTTGAGAGGTTAGGAATTTGTTTACCTTTTATTACAAGCTTTTGTTTAACTTGCAATGTAAGTATGTTTGCAAGTATGTATGTATGTAAGTGTGTTATATGTAATTTAAAATCAGTTATCCTCCACCGATTAAGATGAAATTTTGCATCCACGTTTAGTTTGGATGACAATGCATGGTTAGCTAAGTGACGTCATTATAAATCAAATGTGGCGGACGGCCCAAGATGGTGGAGTAGTTATTTTTTGTGCACTGCCATGATATGGGTATCAAATGAAAGGGTTTGCTGAGAAGAATACGAAAAAAGCTAGTTTAAAAAAAGATTTTTTTCGATTGTCAATAGATTAGTGCCCTGAAACCACAAGAAGGGGGCCGCGCCAGGCCCTGAAGAAGATGAAGGGATAACTTGGATGTCTTCCTCAGGAATTGGAAAGAAGTGGCACAGAACCGGAAAGACTCGAAGGAGTGGAAGCCTTTGCCCAGCTGTGGGACAGCGCAGGCTAAGTCGTTTTTGTACTCAACCAGGCTGTTATTACTAAAAGAACCCATTCACAGCATTTTTGCCTGTTTAGTTGTGCACGCATCACGTAAAATGTACGAAACCAATGTAGATAACTTTTATACATAAAATTGTGCGTAACTTAAAGTACATAGTTTTTGTTTCAACACAATCGGTTCACTCCATCAAAAGTTAGATGAATTTAAAGTGTTCGAGAAGTAAAATATCACAACACACGCAATTCATATACTCAGACAGTGGAACGGTGTTAAGATTCTCCGCGGAAGAAAGACATTAGAAAAAAATGGTAGGTAGGTAGGGGTAGATAGCAAGGCAGGAAGGGTAGGCAGATAGGTAAGTAGGGTAGGTAGCAAGGCAAGTAGGGTATGTAGCAAGGCAAGTAGGGTAGACAGGTAGGTAAGTAGTGTAGGGTACACAACAGTAGAAATTGACGGGAGCGAAGCCGCGTGGACAGCTAGTAATGTAATAAGAATTATATTCCATTCGTCACTGTCTCATCGTTTGGTCATATCATGGTTCTTCCTAAAATTCTACAATTCGATTCTCAATAAAAAAACTTTTTTACAAAAAAATACTACCGACTTCCAAATAAAAAACTACAAAGTAAAATATAACTTTATTTTTGGAAGTCGGTGTCTTTCTTTTTTCCCATTTTTTTGCGATATGGACACCGACTTCCAAAAATAAAGTTATTTTTCACTTTGTAGTTTTTTATTGGAAGTCGGTAGTGTTTTTTTGCAAAAAAGTTTTTTTATTTTTCCCTTTTTAGTTGTACTTGCCCAAAATAGGCAAGTTGTTTAGTTAGGTACCTATAACGCCAGAAAAGATTACCCGAATAACATGAAACTTGAACATAACCGATGAAATGAGAGATCTGCGTACCCCTTTATAGTGTACTGGCGTGGTGTTATGTTATGAAATGGTATAAACAATAAACAGACATGCGATTGCAGAAATCCCGAATGATTTGCCGTTATTTATTGAAGAGATCTGTTGTATATCTCCGAAGTTCTTTATCAGATCTTCACCAAATTAAAATGGGACCAATTTCGAAACATACTCTATCAAACAAAAAAAGAATTTTCAAAATCGGTCCACAATTGACGGAGATATCGGTAAAGATACATAATAAAAAAAAAAGAAAACATACAAGAACTCGAACATAGAAACTTCTCCTTTTTGGTAAGTCGGTTAAAAACAAAAGTCGCTCGTCTCAAATGTCTTCACTCACTAGGGTCTTGATAAATCCGATCGACGTGAAGAATTGTGTCCCAAAACAATTCTATTAGGCTGTATTACCCGCTTCTTGGCACACCCTAATGTAAACGAATTTCCCACATATTTTATGTGTCTGTTCTGAAATAAATAAGCATTTGGTCTTATATTTTCTGCAAAGAAACAATGAATTTGGATAGACGTAAAATTATGGCTTGGAAGGTAAGAGGATCTTAATTAAACCCAAAAGCAAGTTTTTTACCCGACTGCTGAAGGAGGGCAATGTATGTATGTTTGTTCCTATGTGGCGTACTAGAGACCAAACGCGTTGGTCGATTATTATGATTCTTAAGTCAATCGATTCGTCTTAACCTTGCGAGTGTCACTAAATACATGTAATAGGTTCTCATCCCACCCCTAGGAGCACGGCTATTTACACGCCTGCCCCTACATGTATCCACAAACAGCACAGCAGGATATTCTTCTTGTTTACGTCTTTTTAGTTTGCTTCTGAAGCAGTTGGGTTTTAGATTTTTTGAATTAACATTTTTTTAAAGCAAAACTTGCATTTTAACGAGAAACTAATGTTTCCATAATTTCAGGTCAATCGAATACCTTGAAGAATGGAACTTACAAGTTTTGATTAACACATATACGAATCTAAATAAATGATGCTAATCATAATCATAAAAAACCGGCCAAGAGCGAGTCGGACTCGCGCACGAAGGGTTCCGTATTTGGTAAATTGCGGTTTACGATTTATGACGTACTTATAAAAAAAAAACTACTTACTAGATCTCGTTCAAACCAATTCTCGGTGGTAGTTTACATGGTAATGTACATCATATATTTTTTTTAGTTTTATCATTCTCTTATTTTAGAAGTTACAGGGGGGGGGACACACATTTTACCACTTTGGAAGTGTTTCTCGCGCAAACTATTCAGTTTAGAAAAAAATATATTACAAAAAAAAATTAGTTTCAGTTTCGAGTTTATTTTATTTTTGAGTGAAAATCTTAATGCGGTTCACAGAATACATCTACGGCGATTAACACACGGCACCGCGCACCGCCGCGGTAGGCGGTGAAGCGGATCTCATGTCGCATTAGCCTCTAATAAATCCGTTGATGCCTAACACACGTACACCGCTCGACCGCGCGGGTCGAGCGGTGCTCTTCTCTCCGCGTCCGCGGCGGTGCGCGGTGCCGTGTGTTAATCGCCTACTTACCAAGTTTCAACAGTACAGTTCTTATAGTTTCGGAAAAAAGTGGCTGTGACATACGGACGGACAGACAGTAAGACAGACAGACAGACAAACAGACAGACATGACGAATCTATAAGGGTTCCGTTTTTTGCCATTTGGCTACGGAACCCTAAAAAAGCAATTTCTCAGTTCTAGTGGCAATAAGCCTCTAGTCAGCCAGACATCTTACTCAAACATCATCATTCATTATTCTTACGCCCTTATCCCAATATATTTGAAATCGGTTCAACATGTCTTCATTTATTACAAGCTTTTATTTAACTTAAGATGTATGTATGTAAGTGTGTTCGGGTTAAATTTTGCAACTGAATTTTAACTCAAATCAAAATCAATCAAAATCAAAATCAATCAAAATCAATCAAAATCAATCAAAATCAATCAAAATCAATCAAAATCAATCAAAATCAATCAAAATCAATCAAAATCAATCAAAATCAATCAAAATCAATCAAAATCAATCAAAATCAATCAAAATCAATCAAAATCAATCAAAATCAATCAAAATCAATCAAAATCAAAATCAATCAAAATCAAAATGTATTTATTCAATTAGGCCATTAAGCGGCACTTTCGAACGTCAAAAAAAAAATTGAATCTAATACTAATTGATTCTACCGTCCATTCGGTAGCTTGTTGTGGAGAAGAATGGACAAGAAACTCCACACATACCCTTTTTCTTCCACACATTCTCAGTTATCCTCAACCGATTAAGATGAAGTTTTGCATACACGTTTAGTTTGGATGACAATGCATGGTTAGCTAAGTGACGTCATTCTAAATTCAATATGGCGGATGGCCCAAGATGACGGACTAGTTATTTTTTATGCACTGCCATGATATCAAATGAAAGCGTTTTCTGAGAAGCATACAAAAAAGCTTGTATTAAAAAAAGATTTTGTAATGAATATTTTATTTCTATTTCAGCACATAACCGGCAAAATGAAACTAGATACAAAAACATCCTCGGATTATCGGGCAAAAGTAATGATGTGATGTTCCATTACAAATAAATAAGGAGGCTGGCCTTGTTATACCCATAAAACAAGAGAAAATAACGACTGCGGTTGAAAGCTACGATATAATTGCTTTCCGGCAACCGCCCCGTCTGATTCGGTTTTGCTAAGGGGGGAAAGTTGCCTTGAAATCACGGAAATCAGGTAAAACATGGGTAAAATCGTATCGGAAATGGCTTGTTAACTATACACCGCCAATAAAATCAGTTTGAGATTGATAAACGTTGCATAGCATTTTACCTAACAGTGGAAATTTGTATTTTACCTACTCCTCCGTTATTATTTTCTGATTAATTTCGTTGAGGGATCCAAGACAGTTAAAATCATTCTCCGAGACTTCGTGGAGTTTCACTGCCTCGGTGCTTTTCTGGTGGTCACCACTGTTGATTCTGGCTTTCAGGCATTGCAGTGGTTTGGCACCAGGGTTACCGACATAGCCCGAATAATTGCCAAACTTAAGTGTCAGTGGGCAGGGCACATTGCTCGCAGAAAGCATGGCCGATGGAGCAAAAAGGTTCTGGAGTGGCGACCGCGAACCGTAAGACGTTGCGTTGGAAGGCCTCCCACCAGGTGGACCGATGACCTCGTGAAGGTTGCGGGACCCGCTGGTTGTATGACGCAGGGACCGGTCAATGTGGCGACGCTTGGGGTTGGCCTATGTCCAGCACGTGGACGTCTTTCGGCTGATATGATGATGATGAGTGGTTTGGGAATAATGCGGTGGTATATTGGCTTGGTAAATATTCCCGTCTCTATCGTATGCATGTAGTTTGACAGTAGATAGTATTCGAAGTCAGCGATGGTGATGGTCGTAATCACAATCCATACTAATATTATAAATGTGAAAGTAACTCTGTCTGTCTGTCTGTCTGTCTGTTACCTGTTCACGCTTAAACCGCTGCACCGATTTAGATGAAAGTTGGTATGAAGATAGTTTGAGACCTGGGAAAGGACATAGGCTATATAGGTAGGGTAGGGTAGGGTAGGGTATGGTAGTGTAGGGTAAAGTATTGTAGGGTAGTGTAGGGTCGGGTAGTGTAGGGTCGGGTAGGTTAGGGTAGGGTAGGGTAGGGTAGGGTAGGGTAGGGTAGGGTAGGGTAGGGTAGGGTAGGGTAGGGTAGGGTAGGGTAGGGTAGGGTAGGGTAGAGTAGGGTAGGGTAGTGTAGGGTAGGGTAGTGTAGGGTAGTGTAGGGTTGGGTAGGGTAGGGTAGGGTAGGGTAGTGTAGGGTAGGGTAGTGTAGGGTAGGGTAGTGTAGGGTATAGGGTATAGTATACTCCTTTACCGGGCCTGAATGCTTGATGCTATGTTATGAAATGGTGTAAAATGTAAACAATAAACAGACATGTGAATGCAGCAATCCCGAGAGAAGAGCCGTCAGTTCTGTTGTATATATCTTCGTAGTTCTTCATCAGTTTTTGATCAAATTTTATTGGAGAATATGAAAAAAAACAGGTTTTGAATAAAAATCATCAAAATCGGTTCACCTAGTAACATGTTCTTTCACATATAAAAAATCAGTCGATTTTCGAACTTACTCAATTGGAAACATGTATTACTGTCTAGATCTTTTAAATATTTATAGAGTTGTGTGAACAAACCTTTGTTCTTCTGTTGTTTTTTCCTAAATATAACAGAGTTTCTTTAGTTTCAAAATTCAACAAACTCTATATGCCCAACTTTATTGATGAAATAAAATAGATATGATTTCTAAATTAAGTCTAGTTTAAATATTCGTGTCTGGAAACCAGTGACCGCTATTCAGTTGGAAGCTGCCCAACATAAGGTAATTTATGATTATCAAATGTATTTGAACTTATAAGTAGCCAAACAAAATAGACCTTGCAATTCTAGTTACGGTAAAGCGAAATTATACTAAATTGGCTGGATGCTACATATCTAAAACAGATTTGATTACAATCAAAAAGATTATGATCCTGTTTTATAATGTATTTATTTATGTATACTTTATTGTACATCAAGACAAATGTAATACATTTAGAATAATACAAAAAAGAAAGGATAAAAAAACAAGAAGAAGGTTGATTTATTTGCACTTTGTCGAAGTATATTTAAACTATACTGCTAAAGTGTTTAATGTAACACCTTCATGTTACCGAATTGATAATGTTGTATAACTACTAGCATATAGGTAAACGCGAGATTATCAATAAAATTATTGCAATCACAATTCAATTGCAGAAAGACTAGAACTTCTGATTACCAATATTCTTTCACTGATGAAAACTTGAAGGAAAACATCGTGAGGAAACCGGCATGTCCTAGAACGAAAAATTCGAAGACATGTGACATCTACCAACCCGCATTAGGCCTGCGTGGTGGATCACGACACATTCTCTCTCACAGAGAAGAAGCCTGTGTCCCAACAGTGGGGACATTAAAAAGGCTGATGATGTTAAAAACGTCAAGATTGCTGTAAGCAACATGCTACTTTTGTTTTAACCTGCAAAATGGATGCTTCCTGTTGAATAAACTAAGGCAATGAATTCTTGGGAAAAAAGCAATAAAACGAAACTGCAAGCAATACAGTTCTCGTCTTCTAACCTTTTAGACTGCCTTATTGTTTTCACCGAGAAAAACATTGCTCTATTTTTTTATAACAAGAAAGTCTGAGACTTCATGCTGTAAGCTCTTAACTCTTATTTTGGTCTCTACTATACAAATTAAAAAAGCAATTTAAATTTTCTATTACGGGCATTCTTTTCATGCCACATCGCTGTAAAAGACATCAAATTTTGAAGTTACATACTAAAAAAACTTTTTACGAAATTTAAAACCCGCTTACGCGAAAAACTTTACTCCGAGTTAGTTAATAGCACGAAGTTAAATTAAAATATGTCATAACTACATATATGTCATAAATAACATGGGGAACTACAAACTCGGAGTTAGTAAGCTAACTATGGATGACAAAAGCGGGCTTGAGAGGTAATTTGTTTATCTTTTATTACAAGCTTTTATTTAACTTGCAATGTAAGTATGTATGCAAGTATGTATGCATGTAAGTGTGTTGTATGTAATTTAAAAGCAGTTATCCTCTACCGATTAAGATAAAAATTTGCATACACATTTAGTTTGGATGACAATGCCTTGTTAGCTAAGTGACGTCATTCTAAATCCAATATGGCGGACGGCCCAAGATGGCAGACTACTCATTTTTTGTGCACTGCCATTATTGCGGTTTGCTGAGAAAAACTTGTTTAAAAAAAAGAAACTATTGTCAATAGATTAGTGCCCTGAAACCACAAACAAGTGGCTGCGGCAGGCCTTGAAGAAGATGAAGGAATGACTTGAATGTCTTCCTTAGGAATTAGAAAGAAGTGGCACATAACCAGGCAGACTCGAAGGAGTGCAGAGTTTGCACAGCAGTGCAGTGCAGTGCAGTGCAGGTAGTACAGTGCAGGCTAGCTATAATCAATAAATATAATGAATCTGTAGAAAAGTCGTTTTTGTACAACGAAAATATTAACTAAAAGATAACTAGGGTGTTAAAGGAAAACCAACAGAACCCATTTCCATTATTTTTGTCTGTTTAGTTGTCCACGCATCACGTAAAATTAACGACACCAATATAGATTACTGTTAAACATTAAATTGTGCGCAACTTAAAGTATTATTTAGTTTTTGTTTCAATACAATCGGTTCACTTCATCAATAGTTAGATGAATTTAAAGTGTTCAAGAAGTAAATATCACAACACACACAATTCATATACTCAGACAGTGGAACGGTGTTAAGATTCTCCGCGGAAGAAAGACATTAGAAAAAAAATGGTAGGTAGGTAGGGGTAGATAGCAAGGCAGGTAGGGTAAGCAGATAGGTAAGTAGGGTAGGTAGCAAGGCAAGTAGGGTAGACAGGTAGGTAAGTAGTGTAGGGTACACAACAGTAGGAATTGACGGGAGCGAAGCCGCGGGACAGCTAGTAATGTAATAAGAATTATATTCCATTCGTCACTGTCTCATCGTTTGGTCATATCATAGTTCTTCCTAAAATTCTACAATTCGATTCTCAAAAACAAAAGTCGCTCGGCTCAAATGTCTTCACTCACTAGGGTCTTGATAAATCCGTTCGACGTGAAGAATTGTGTCCCAAAACAATTCTATTAGGCTGTATTACCCGCTTCTTGGCAAACCCTAATGTAAACGAATTTCCCACATATTTTATGTGTCTGTTCTGAAATAAATAAGAATTTGGTCTTATATTTTCTGTTAAGAAACAATGGAAGGAAGGAGGATCTTAATTAAACCCCAAAGCAAGTATTTTTGTAATAAAATTGCATTTACCTACACTTATGTATGGAATTGAAGGTCGGGTATGGAAAAAAAGACCATGAAAGTAGGATTAATGCCGTAGAAATGCGTTCCTTGCGAATTATGTGTGGTGTAACTTTAGATGATACATTGAGAAATGATGTAATAAGACAACGTTGTGGTTTAAAAGAAGATGTAGTGACTAAAATTGAAAACTGTATGTAAAGATGGTTTGGCCATGTTGAGAATCCTCTCAACAAGGCCAAACCATTTCTCAACTTTCATCCGAATTAAAGAAGACTAATCAAAGGTATTTTACAAGGAAGACGTCGTCCCATCCTTATTGGTGATGTTCTTCAGAAAAGCTAGGTGCGCACTACTCAAAACTGGCGTGTGGGTATGACTAGATGTATGAATGTGAGTGAAGCAAAAGAAGTATGTAAAGATCGTAGCAGGATGCGTTCTATAGTTTCTACCTACCCCCATGGGAAAAAGGCGTGAGTTTATGTATTTTTGTATGTAAAAATTGCATTTTAACGAGAAACAAAAGTGTTTGCAAAATTTCAGCTCAAGCGAACACCTTGAATTGGGTCAAATGTTACTTTGTAATCTTTGATTAACATACAGACGAAACTAAATAAATGCCGGTAATCATCATCATAAACATAAACACACGACACACACCACAAATCACACACAACACCACCCACATTCACATCTTAAATTCTGTACACTTAGTTCGCAATAAAGAAATTGAATTTGATAAAAACAGCACTCAGTAGAACGTCGGGATAAAAGTAAAATATCTGGCCAACTAGTGGCAATAAGCCTCTAATCAGCCAGATATCTTACTCAAACATCATCGTTACGCCCTTATCCCAATATATTTGAGATCGGTTCAACATGTCTTCATTTATTACAAGCTTTTATTTAACTTGCAGTGTATGCATGTATATAAGTGTGTACAGATCAAATCTTGCAACTGAATTTTAACGCAGTTATCCTTCACTGATTAAGATAAAAATTTGCATACACGTTTAGTTTGGATGACAATGCATGGTTAGCTAAGTGACGTCATTCTAAATCCAATATGGCGGACGGCCCAAGATGACGGACTAGTTATTTTTTATGCACTGCCATGATATCAAATGAAAGCGTTTGCTGAGAAGCATACAAAAAAGCTTGTATTAAAAAAAGATTTTGTAATGAATATTTTATTTCTATTTCAGCACATAACCGGCAAAATGAAACTAGATACAAAAACATCCACGGAATATCGGGCAAAAGTAATGATGTGATGTTCCATTAAAAATAAATAAGAAGGCTGGCCTTGTTATACCCATAAAACAAGAGTAAATAACGACTGCGGTTGAAAGCTACGATATAATTGCTTTCCGGCAACCGCCACGTCTGATTCGGTTTTGCTAAGGGGGGAAAGTTGCCCTGAAATCACGGAAATCAGGTAAAACATGGGTAAAATCATATCGGAAATGGCTTGTTAACTATACACCGCCAATAAAATCAGGTTGAGATTGATTGATAAACGTTGCATAGCATTTTACCTAACAGTGGAAATTTGTATTTATCCTACTCCCCCGTTATTGTTTTCAGATTAATTTCGTTGAGGGATCCAAGACAGTTAAAATCATTCACCGAGACTTCGTGGAGTTTCATTGCCTCGGTGCTTTTCTGGTGGTCACCACTGTTGATTCTGGCTTTCAGGAATTGCCTTGGTTTGTGCACCAGGGTTACCGGCATAGCCCGAATAATTGCCAAACTTAAGTGTCAGTGGGCAGGTCACATTGCTCGCAGAAAGCATGGCCGATGGAGCAGAAAGGTTCTGGAGTGGCGACCACGAACCGTAAGACGTTGCGTTGGAAGGCCTTCCACCAGGTGGACCGATGACCTCGTGAAGGTTGCGGGACCCGCTGGTTGTATGACGCAGGGACCGGTCAATGTGGTGACGCTTGGGGGAGGCCTATATCCAGCACGTGGACGTCTTTCGGCTGATATGATGATTATGAGTGGTTTGGGAATAATGCGGTGGTATATTGGCTTGGTAAATGTTCCCGTCTCTATTTTATGCCTGTAGTTTGACAGTAGATAGTATTCGAAGTCGGCGATGGTGATGGTCGTAATCACACTAATATTTTAAGGCGGTACCCCGAGCAAAACGCCGTGCAAGCCGTTTTTTTGTGCTGTTTTTAGGAGCTATCTACTCGTTATTTAAAAAGAAATAATAAAAATACATTACATTTCTACATAATATTGATTCTAAAATGGTAGATTTAGTTTTTTTTTTAATGTTGTGTATATTTCACTAATTTACTTCCAAAAAAACATAAAAATGAGAAATAATTATTGATATTATGCATCTCCTCGTAAAGTGTTCATTGATTATTTTTTGTACTAACACTAATGGATAGACAATTTAATAACGAACATTTTTGTAGAATTATTTTTTTCAAAAGACCAAAATTCGATTTTATAAAGATTTTATTCTAAAATCTGGGCGTATTCACTACTGTAATTCATGCGCCACCAGTGCCGCTAGACCAATAGGAACGCTCATATCTCATGCCGATTTTTTGGTCAGGGTACCGTCTTAAAGGCGAAAGTTTGTGAGTGTTTGTTCCTTGTTCACGCCAGAACGGCTGAACGGATCTGGAAGAAATTTGGCACAGAGATTAAAGTCAGGCATAGCACTTAGTATACTTTTTATCCCGGCAATATGTTACTTTTGTTCCTCGGGATAGTTTTCGACTTACACGCGGGCTGAAGCTGAGTCTGTGTTTCCCGACAGCTACGATCTGGGGGTCTTTAAGTCAAGAGTGAATAGGTTATTTCTAGGCAAGCGTGTTTCGCCGTCGACCACATCATTGCTTACCATCAGGCGAGAGTGGTAAAACGTGAGCCTATGGAACATAAAAAAACCGACCAAGTTCGAGTAGGACTCGCGCACGAAGGGTTCCGTACTTGGTAAATTGCGGTTTACGATTTATGACGTATTAAAAAAAACTACTTACTAGATCTCGTTCAAACCAATTTTTGGTGGAAGTTTACATGGTAATGTACATCGTATATTTTTTTAGTTTTATCGTTCTCTTATTTTAGAAGTTACAGGGGGGGGGGGACACATTTTACCACTTTGGAAGTGTCTCTCGCGCAAACTATTCAGTTTAGAAAAAAAATATATTAGAAACCTCAATATCATTTTTGAAGACCTATCCATAGATACCCCACACGTATGGGTTTGAAAAAAAAAATAGTTTCAGTTTCAAGTATGGGGACCCCCAATTTTTTTTGTTTTTTTACATTTTTGTGTGAATATCTTAATGCGGTTCACAGAATACATCTACTCACCAAGTTTCAACAGCATAATTCTTATAGTTTCGGAAAAAAATGGCTGTGACATACGGACGGACAGACAGACAGACAGACAGACATGACGAATCTATAAGGGTTCCGTTTTTGCCATTTGGCTGCGGAACCCTAAAAAGCTGGTGCCAAAAATATGTGACTAGCGGACGCCTCGCGGTTTCACCCGCGTAGTTCCCATGCCCGTAAGAATACAGCGATAAAAAGTAGCCTATGTCACCATGGACCAGTAGTATTTAAGTTTATTCGGTACATACAAAATACAAATCTTGCCTCTTTATAATATTATGATTAGTATATTAGTACGAGTATTAATATAGATTGATCACGTGTCAATTCGTTACAGCTTGACAATCCCATACATTTTTGATATTTTTCCAACCGATATCGTGTCGCTTTTACTGATAGAATAACATGTATTTAGGACCTCAGAATAATACTAGCCAAAGTACGTGCTAACTTACGTATAGCATTTCTTTATATTGAACCATTTCTCCTCTACGAAACTTTCGTAGCACTTTCGTAGAGCTTCGTAGCACTCGTAGCAAAAGACGTAGACGTACTGCGTTTCGCAATAAACATTACGGAGTTGTTCAATAGTACATTGTTCATCCGAGAGGAGAAAGTGACCGATTACACGGCTTTAAAACACCCGAGATCCCGATCTCGGGTGTTTTAAAGCCGTGTGAAAGAGCGATTCCCGAATCGCACTTTCTCTCGAGTGATACATAGTGCTTTATACTACACCTACGAGGAATAGTACATTCTACGAAAACTGAATCCTCAAACAACACACAAATTGAAAATGGCGCCAATGGCGTCTGCAATTTTCACATGTTCTTTTTTCAAATTGTTTGACACCATCCAACACACAGCTAGTGGCCAGTGTCATTTTGCGAACTTGGAGATAAAAAATCACTGTAAAAACTTTTTGGCTTTTGGTATTTAGGTTACCAGCGCATAGTCTTACCCAAAATTAAAAAAGAAAAACCACGTAAGAAATGGATTTTCATACACTTTTCTCTCCCGCTCAGATGCGTTTTCTCGCCGCATATTTGTTCGATATGCAATGACGTACTTTCTACCGTAAATTTGATAAAGTATCAAGGTACTTTCCGAGCAGGTGTAGTATAAAGGTTATCCTCCACCGCGCCGGCTTAAAAAGTTTAGTTAGGTAGTCTTTTTAGAGTTTTTGTAAACTTATACTTTTTAAGAGACTTTAAAAACAAGTATGCTTTGAAATCAACTCAGCACAATCATGTTTTTAACCGACTTCAAAAACGGAGGAGGTTCTCAATTCGTTCGAATCTTATTTTTTTGTATATAATTATACAAATTATAATTGACCTTAACGATCGATGCAATAAAAGTACAAGGTGTAATTTTTAAAGTATTTTTTTTTTTTTTGTCGTTTCTATTCCCGGTTGTGGCAAGCGAATTTTCGAAAATCTTTGAATGCCGTTTTCTTTATTTTCAAAAATAAAGGCATGTTTTCTTTGAGTAAAATTTTCTATCTACACTATTAAGAGTACTTTCCCTTCAGTTGGCATAACAAAATTCCACCCTGTATATTGGTACTTCTCCTGTGACATAATTACCCCATTATACCAGACATGAGCAATGACATTCAACGCTATGTTGCAGATAAGATAAAATTAAATATTAAATGGACAGCGGATACTCGAGACTTATCAGCAAACCCTATTTATAATGAAGGACGGTACAATCCTGGATCTAATTAAAATTTTGATTAGAAATACTGTTAAATATAAGCTCCTAAATATTTATAATCCGTTGATAAAAACCTTCGGGATTGGTCGTAAAATTACCTTCTGTTTTACGTTTAAAACAGCTATAGCGGAAGAACATAAAGATAAAAGATTTTTGCTTTCTTTAAAAATTAAAATTTGATGTTGATGATGATGATGCTATCCAGCTGGTTTCGGCCACAGCGACCGCAATCATTGGCTGCTCAATGTGGTTGAGAGCTCAGATCTGCTGCTCTGTTATGTGCTCTCATGTGACTTGCATATCCACCCTTGGTCGAATAACTCCGAGCACAAAGCGGACACGTCAGAACACCGTTGACGACGTAATAAATAGTAGCTGTTGGTGGTCTAGCTTTGAAGTCGTCGCGTTTCTGGTCCAATTCCGACCTCCTTCTATCCTCAAATGCCTGCACCAGCCGCTGCACAACTTTGATGTTTTTAGTCTTTTAAAAGCTTTTATTTAATTTGCCTTGCAATCTTGCAAATGAATTTTAAAATAGTCATCCCAAATTTATTGAGGTTAAATTTTGCATACACTTTTGATTTGGATGCCAATGCATGGTTAGCTATAGTGATATCATTCTTAATCCAATATGGCGGTTTCCCAAAGATGGCGGGCTAATTATTTTTATGCATCATCATGATATTGATATCAAGTGAAAGAGTTTGCCGAGAGAAGCCTTAAAGAACCATATTTTAAAAAGTTTAAAATTCTGACCTTTCCATCTGATTAATAAATAAAAATCTATTAGGTGAACTTAAATCAAAAAGATATATACTTAAAATATCTAGTATACCACATAGAACTGCTAACCGACCAAAAGTCTTTTCGGAATGGCATCTAAAATATACAATAGGATACCTGTGGAAATTTTAAACACTAAGGAACTGCCACTATTCAAATATAAATTGCGCAATTAGGGTTCCGTACCCAAAGGGTAAAAACGGGACCCTATTACTAAGACTCCGCGGTCCGTCTGTCTGTCTGTCTGTCACCAGGCTGTATCTCATAAACCGTGATAGCTAGGCAGTTAAAATTTTCACAGATGATATATTTTTGTTGCCGCTATAACAACAAATACTAAAAACAGAATAAAATTAATATTTAAGGTGGGCTATATACAACAAACGTGATTTTTTTGCCGTTTTTGCGATAATGGTACGGAACCCTTCGTGCCCGAGTCCGAATCGCACTTGGCTGGTTTTTTTTTAATGGACAAGGCTTACTATACGATCCAAGATTTTCATAATTAGTACCTACTACAAACCGGTAACCATGCACCTAATTCTTATTTTGTAAGATTTGTTTGGGTGATACCTATGAATATTTTGCATATTGACTAATTATTGAAAAATTACTAGGCAGGACATAACGGAACTGTAATTTACCTGATATCTGTCTGTATAACCTATGCCCACAGTAAAAAGATTTGATTTGATTTGATTAGAAGTACGAAAAAGCTCGTTTTTAAAAAGATTATTGTTTTTAAATGAAAAGATACTACATGATTCATAGAGAAATCTAACACTATGTATGGTAGAAATTTATCAGCAGATAGTCAATGTATCATACTATTAAGTAACCTACCAATTTGAAGACCCGATTCGATAAACGGAGTACTCATAACACTTTCTCTGGTAAAGATATCAAGTAAGTACCTACACAATTATCTGAAATTATCTGAATATGTCGTCTGTATAGATGCCATGTATGGGTTTAATATATAATGTTCAATCATTCTGTTCAATTACAATCATCATCATCATCAGCCTAATATTGTGCCCACTGCTGGGACACAGTACAATAAGACACAAAAAAGTACGGTAAATAAAAAAGCATAGATAGTTCAACTCATCTTTGCGCGCGGCGCTATGTGTGGGTTAGCACGTGTGGGTGGTTGTTTACTCGGACGACGACTGCCACGTCACTACCACACAAATGCATAATGTATATTTACAAGCACACGCACACATAGCACCGCGCGCATAGATGAGTTGGACTATCTATACCCACCTACTACTCACACGACTCGAACAAAATGCAATCACTAAATATTTCTCAAGGAAAAACCCTATGAAAAATGTTTAATATCTTCGCAGACGATCCTCATTATATCGCAAGTAGTGCTAGGAGAATAAAACCTACTTGGAAAAAATCTCTCTCATTGGATGGCGGTACGTTCTCGACTTCAAAGCTCATATTGGCACGGTGCGGTGTTTCACGCATTTCTTAGAACCAAGCTTTTCTCTTGATTACACCGCACCTGCGCAAGTAGAGGCAGCAGTCTCGTTTTGTGCAATTTGTCAAAGTAGAACGACTGTTCTAGTTTTGAGTTATTGGTAAAGTTAGTAGCTTATTTTTTAAATAAATGGTGGCGTGTTTAGAATAAATGTTTTTTTTTACTGCGGCATATGTTTTAGCGCTGCTAGCTCGTGGAGGAGCTCCTGGCTAAATAATAACAGCCGCACGGGTCGATCTTCAAGGTAAAGCAACGCTTGACGAGGTCGGTCCGTGCATGGGTGACCATTTCAACATACTGAGTTTCCTCCGTGCCTCGGAAAACAGGTTAAGCCGTTGGTCCTGGCTGTCATTTGAAGATCTTTGACAGTCGTTACGAGTAGTTAGAAGCTTGAGATCGGACACCAGTCTTGCCAAGGGGTACCGTGTTACCCAGTTACTGGGTTGTGGAGGTCAGATAGGCAGTCGCTCCATGTAAAACACTGGTACTTAGCCCACCCCAATATAGTTGGGAAAAGGCTAGGCAGATTGATTGATATGAAATCTAATAAAATGGGCGTTCAAAAGCAGTTGGGTCAACAATATCACCAACATTGAAGGAAACACTTGGATTTGAGACAAACTGAACCGGGAAGTTTGGCAGAAAGAAAAGGAAGCTTCAATCAGTTGTGTATGATTCCATATTGATATGTATCATTTGGAAATAACAAGCGAAAATGTGAAACAAAAAAAAAGAACAAAATAAACTTACATATTATAAATTGTCAACTGACTATTTGTATGAGTTTAAGTTACCAGATTAATTTGATTTGTGTTTTGGTTGAGTAGAAGTGAGGTATAAAATTGCTAACTCATTTATTTCATTGTTTTTAGTACCTTTCTGATCAAATGGATTTTGGATAAGCATAACACTTCAATTAATTAAACTGTTTGTACTTATTATCCATAGTTTTTCTCGCGGCTTCACTTCCGTGGCACACCATAGGATGCGTACGCTATATTTTAGACTAAAAGATTTTTTTTTGCTTTTCAGCTTTTATTATTACGTCGGTACAATATTTAGTTTTTTTTTTTTTCACTTTTCTGTGTATTTATTTAATTTTTACAGAATCGGTCAACATTTGAAAAATTAGTGGGAAAATTATCTTTAAATCCTTTTTTGCTACTTTTACGGTAGGCTTGTTCTTACTCGGACACTGAATGGAGCGCTCCGAACTAGTACAATCGTTGAAATGAACTAGTTCGGTCTTCTAGTACTATTAGTGCATTTTAGTTCACCGTTCATTAAGATATTCTCGTGCGCCAGGTCGGTCATTGAGATCGTACGTAGACAGAGCAAACTGTACTAGTTCGTCGTTCATCAGTCATCACGCTCGCGCTTCTCAAATCTCTCAACTCGTTCACTCGCTCAGGCTCAGACAATCGTAGTTTGTACCGTACTAATTCGTTCTGATTCAGCATTCGAGCGATCCGATGTCGCTTGGATCACTGTACTAGATGAACGATTTAAACAACCGAAACAGAATAGTTCGTTCTCGTTCACCTAAAGGAATTGCTTCCTAATAGTTCATAGTACATGTACTACACAAGCCTACTTTATGGCAAAATTTTATTTTTGAAATACAAATGAGATCAACTTTGAGGTATCCTCCTTTCAATTAATAAAATTTGAAGTAGGACTCTATAAAAAGTTATGCGTGGTCATACATAAAAAATATACATTTCAAATTGAGAACCTCTCTCTTTTTGAAGTCGATTGAAAAATTGCCAACGACACTCACTGACAGTGCGCTTTCTACCAGTGACTATTTTTTGTAATTATATCAGTTCTTATTCATAAGATTAATTTTTGCAAAAAAAGAAACCATTTTACTTCTACTACTCGGTCAAAATAGCTGTGCACTTGACACTGGCACGTCACTCTGACGATAGACTCTCGCTATTGGTGCTCGAGACGAACGCGGGGCGCCGCGCGGGTAAGCGGGAGCGGGGCAATGACTGTCGATGTGCACAGTTATTGTAATATTGGTTATATATATCGGAGGAAGGTAAATGATTCATAGTTGGGAACGAAGAAATATCGCTTGTAAACTTATTAATTCAGTTTTATTTAATTGGCAACATTTAGCTTCTGATTCAAATTTCAATTAGATTTTATTCAATTGACAACACTTCATTTTCCTTATGTCAAAATACTTGAATTCGATTGGATTTTCAAAGCGGTGGTTTTGCCGGATGAGTGCTTGAGCCAATAATAAAGAGGCGGGCGCCATACTTGGCGTTCTGTGTGGGTTCTCCCGCAATTGTTGTGCTGGAGTTACAAAGAAAACGCGAGGACAAGCGTTCCTTGGTTAAAAAGAGTTAGGAGGTATTCTAAAGTGGCGTGTATAAACTTGATAAAGTGTTGTTTTGTTGAAAGAAAGCGAAACGATTGGTGGCCGAATGCACTGCTTCGTTGTTGGATCAAGGACTATCTCTGAAACGGCATAAGTTACCCGCCTTGCGCGCGCATCACCCACGATAAGCCCACAAGTTTGAGGGTATATGGAAGGAACCCCTCCTGTTTGCGACATATAGAATTAGCTTTCATTGATTCCCAAAAAAACTTGAACAACGTATTTCGTAGTTCAGTGAACTCAATTCAAAACAGTTATTATAGTCCTAGTCTACTGCCATAGTCTGCCGAGGGTAGTATAATATTATGGAAATAAAAGCGACGACCCGTCGCGAATGACTTCCGCACTATTATTGTCACTTTGACATTCGCTGACGTTTTATTAACGCAGACATAGATCTAGTGAAAATTACATGAAATGATATAGGGCATTTGAATACTTAAATACAGAAGAAAGTTTACTTTCTCATATTCAGTTTTGGAAGAAATTTAACTTTGGTCAAGATATATCTGAAAAACAAAGAATTTGTGGAATACTTTAAAGATTTGAAATGAAAACATTGTTCTATTAATCGCAAGCGTGATCATCAAGCGTGGGGTCCAGGGTTCGACCACAAGTCGTGCCAGGTGCGAATCTAAAATTTCGCTTAGGAAGGGGCTCGATGGAGGGTGTTGTTGAAAAAAATGCTGTTCCTACATTTCTGATCGTATTAATAACCTCGACATTCTGCCGAGTTCTGCGAGAGCTTATTTGGCAAGCACTGAGAGCACAACTAGTCCGGAGCATTATATAAAGCTTCTAAAAGATCTGTACTGCAATGAATCACCCAGAGTTGTCAGCCCAGTGGGAACAAGTGAAGCATTTGAGGTCAGAGTAGGTGTTCATCAGGGCTCGACTCTGAGCCCTCTTCTATTCAACGTGTTTACGGTTTATATTACTTCAACCAAACAAAAACCTGCACCCCGCTTCGGATCTAGATAGATTTTCTATTACCATTCATACTACCAGTTTGGTCGAGGCCCAAGAGGACGCAATTGTCGCCGTTGCACTCCACTGTATCCGCGCCTGAGTCGTGCTAATTATTATTATTCGGCTTTTCTGACTATCTCAGCAACAGCCATTTATTTTTACTATACAAGTACAAGTAAGTGCTCACAGCCAAACTTTATACAATTTGTGTAATTGGTTAAACGTGGGTGCATTCACCATACATATCTCTGTCTACTCCTCCGGAAAATACTGTCGTCATGTTACGAAAGGCGTGCAGTTAATTTGCTGTGTGTTTTGAAGAATTGCTAGAATATAAAATTACCGCAGTAAAAGATTAACGAGTCATTAAGGTTGGTCGTTTGGGTTGGCGCCTGTCTGTGCAGGGTGTGCCAGACCCATTAAGTATTGTCGTTTCCATGCTGATATTATAAATGCGAAAATAACTCAGTCCTTAATAATAAGTGGGTTCATTTGTGCATAGGTAAAAACAAACAATGTTTCTAAAATGTTGTTTGTCTTTCTAACAGTATGTTAGGGGTAATATCCGAAACGGCTGCTCCGATTTTGACGGAACTTCAATGGCAGATAGCTGATGCTATAAGAAGAAACTAAGGTTACCTACTTTTATTTTGGAAAATAAATTAGTGTTCATGGCAACACAAAGTTTTTAAAATTTCTAGATTTATCTATGATAATTTGTGATCTATTGTAAATAACTGTCATAGCTTCTTTCTCTTTCGTGTGGCTTAACACCAACACGTATTCATGTGAGTTTAGTTAGTAAATCTATACTTAATATTATAAAGCTGAAGAGTTTGTTTGTTTGTTTGAACGCGCTAATCTCACGCTAATCTCAGGAACTACTGGTTGGAATTGAAAAATATTTTTGTGTTGGATAGTCCATTTATCGAGGACGGTTATAGGCCATCAATATACATCACATCACGACACGACCAATAGGAGCGGAGCATAAATGAAAAATGTTGCAAAAATGGGCAAAATTATTCCTTTTTTGAGGGCTTCCGTTGCGTGCGCTGCGTAAATGGTTTAAGTTATGCAACAATCATGTATGTATGGTAGGTAACCCACTCTGGGTAGGGTAGATGGGTATGTAGGTAGCCAGTTGACGGGACGAAGCCGCGTGGGACAGCTAGTAATTAATAAACAAAGCAAATTGTATCAATTTACCGGCCTATACAAACTACAGTTCACAAATAAAGATAATCATTATCATCTGCCTAGCCTTTTCCCAATTGTTGTTGGGGTCGGCTTCCAGTCTTACCGGATTCAGCCGGAGTATCAGTGTTTTACATGGAGCGACTGCCTATCTGACCTCCACAACCCATTAACTGGGTAACACGATACCCCTTGGCAAGACTGGTGTCAGATCTCAAGCTTCTGACTACCCGTAACGACTGTCAAAGATCTTCAAATGACAGCCGGGACCAACGGCTTAACGTGCTTTCCGAGGCACGGAGGAAACTCGCTATGTTGAAATGGTCACCCATCCACGGACCGACCTCGGCAAGCGTTGCTTAACCTTGAAGATCGACCCGTGCGGCTGTTATTATTTAGCCACGAGCTCCTCTCACAAATAAAGATAATATAAAGCTAAAACCATATTAAGCTTTTATCAATTAGGGTAACGAGATATAAAAACGGGCCAAGTGCGCGTCGGACTCGCGCACGAAGGGTTCCGTACCATTATCGCAAAAAAACGACAAAAATCACGTTTGTTGTATGGGAGCCACACTTAAATATTAATTTTATTCGGTTTTTAGTATTTGTTGTTATAGCGGCAACAGAAATACATTATCTGTGAAAATTTCAACTGTCTAGCTATCACGGTTCATGAGATACAGCCTGGTGACAGACAGACAGACGGACCGCGGAGTCCCTTTGGGTACGGAACCCTAAAAAACAATACACATTTTTTTTATTAGTTTTAGCTTTGCAGACGGACGAAGTCGTACGCAACAGATAGTCTTTTAGTAAAATTGTTGCCAAGCACCAAATTTTGAAATCCTGTAGTGTATCTCTATCAGACAGTTCAAGGCCTAATGCCGGATTTGCCGTGAACAAATGTAGATTATGTAATTTTATCTTATTGTTTTTGTCCTCGCAACAAATTGTAACAATTGGTTAAATCAAGAGTGATGACTCGTGGCTAAATAATAACAGCCGCACGGGTCGATCTTCAAGGTTAAGCAACGCTTGACGAGGTCGGTCCGTGGATGGGTGACCATTTTCAACATACCGAGTTTCCTCCGTGCCTCGGAAAGCACGTTAAGCCGTTGGTACCGGCTGTCATTTGAAGATCTTTGACAGTCGTTACGCGTAGTCAGTAGCTTGAGATATCTGACACCAGTCTTGCCAAGGGGTACCATGTTACCCAGTTACTGGGTTGTGGAGGTTAGATAGGCAGTCGCTCCATGTAAAACACTGGTACTGAGCTGAATTCTGTTGGACTGGAAACTGACCCCAATATTTGGAAAAGGCTAGGCAGATTCATTGAATTGTAGTTAAATCGAGAGTGAAGCCTTTATGAAAGTTTTTAACAAACCATTTAGTTTATTTAGATGGAATATATATGTTTCAAGTTTCTTGTACAAAGTAAATTAGTTTTGTCTGTTTTCGAGTGAGGTGCATGCGCACGCCATTTCCATCAACTAATTAAGGCATCCGCAACACTATTCATAAATGAAATGCTTTCTCTAAGCCAACCGCCATCCATTCAAATATCAACCTTACTTTATTAACCGACTTTCCAAAAAGGAGGAGGTTCTATGTTCGACTTTATGTTTACTTTTTTTTTTGTGTATGTTCACCGATATCTCCGTCTATTGTAAACCGATTTTAAAAAATATTTTTTAGTTTGAAAGAGTATGTTTCGAAATTGGTTCCATTTTAATTTGGTGAAGGTCTGATGAAGAACTTCGGAGATATACAACAGAACTCTTCAATAAATAACGGCAAAACTCTCGGGATTCTTGCAATCGCATGTCTGTTTATTGTTTATACCATTTCATAACATAACATCACGCCAGTCCGCTCTCAAGGGGTACACAGATCTCTCATTTCACCGGTTATGTTCAAGTTTCGTGTTATTTGGGTAATCTATTCGGTGTTATAGGGACCTGACTAAACAACTTGCCTATTTATTATATATAATTTAAACTAATATTATTAAACTATAAAGGGAAAAATAAAAAACTTTTTTGCAAAAATATACTACCGACTTCCAAATGAAAAACTACAAAGTGAAAAATAACTGAATTTTTTAAGTCGGTGTCCATATCCCAAAAAAATGGTACCTACAAAAGACACAGACTTAAAAAATTAAGTTATTTTTCACTTTGTAGTTTTTCATTTGGAAGTCGGTAGTATTTTTTTGCAAAACAGTTTTTTATTTGTTTGATGGTTTTTTGGGCTAGTCTAAGGCCAGCTTCGCGCATTCCAGTAAAAGTAAAAAAAAAAAATTGTCAAATTGCTGTTAAGTCATTTTGTGGTTCAAGTGATTTGATGAGCTCTTTGGGGAATACAGACTTGATATTATTCTTTGATAATTTTGTGGTGTTATTCTTGTCTGTTACTTTCTGATTATTGCTATTGTATTGTGTTCTGTTTGTGTCGAATAAATGTTTTCTATTCTATTCTACCTAATTCAGCAAAAGCTAATTAATTACTTTTTTGTCAAATTGTAGTCATTCTGTGTTGTAAAAGATTTACGTGTCACTATGAGTAACAATTTTAGTTTAATTTAAATCAAGTTCAGACACACCTACGCGTTTTTAACAAATTGCTTTACTTCTAAATGAAATTAATCATACTTAATATTATAAATGCGAAAGTTTGTGAGTGTTTTATGTTTCTTACTCTTTCACGGATGGAGTACTACTCTCATCTCTGGGACGGATTAGCCAAATACCAGCTTGATGCACTTGAGCCAATAGAAAAACGGGCCATGAGGCTCATCGGCAATGAGAAACTGGTTTAGTCAAGGCTCCAGAGCCTTGAACATCGTCGCCGAGTTGCCAGCCAGTCGATTTTTTATCGGTTACATTTCGGGGAGTGTGCGACGGAACTGCACAATTTGATTCCGCCTAGCCCTTTCCAAAATCGAACTACAAGACCAACGGCGATGCTTCACCGGTACATGGTGGACATCCCACCCATACGCACAAAGTGTTTTGGGAATACTTTTAATGTGCGTACAGCTAAGGAGTGGAATTCCCTGCCGTAGTCTGTATTTCCTGATAGCTACAACCTGGGAGAGTTTAAGTCAAGAGTGAATAGGTTACTTCTAGGCAAGCGTGCTCCACCGTCGACCACATCTAGAGTCTATCAATAATTTAAAAAAAAGTACAGAACGGATCTGGTGAAAGGAGAATGCTCATCGATGTATGGAATCCCGTACCAAGCTGCATCAAAATCAAACTTTGTTTTTTATAGACTACACTGACCATGTTAACTCCTACAAAACTTCTTTTTGAAATCAAAACCCGGGTTTTGGAGTTATTTCATAAAATCGGAAATAACCTAAAAACTAGGGCTCTTTTGTTCGACACTATCAACGACGTATTTTATTATAGACACGTTCTATATGATTCTTATAGTTATTTATTAAACAAAAGAAACCATTACTGGTTAGTAGATTCATCAAAATCGATTCTATAGCATTCTACATCTTTATGACCGGCTGCTGTGAACTGCCAATTAACCATAGATAAAATAATGATACCTAATCTTTTAGAGTAAATGATAAGATTATATTCTAGTTTTTTTAATTATTTTAGAATTGGAAACGCATATTTTTTTTACAGTGATCATGACACTTTCAAATAAAGGTTACGTTAATCATTTATCATGTGAAACGGAACGTCATGTATAGAGAGTAAAACAATATCCATACTTTTAAACTTAAAAGTAAATTCCCTATTCAAAAATCAAATTCGCGATGCGTAATGTCGTAAAAAATTATGAAACTAATTACTATAAAATTTTGGTCTTGATGCGTGAGACTTTTTGGTACCACTTTTGGTCATTCTCCTTTGGAACAGACATAGATTATAGTCTAGAATAGAATCCAGGGTACTTTTATCGCGGGAACGCGGGCGAAGCGACCGACAGAAGCCAGTAAATAATATAAAGTTCTGCTTAAAGGTCAGGTATACATACATACATACATATATACATAAACTCACGCCTTTTTCCCATGGGGGTAGGCAGAAACTACAGAACGCCACCTGCTACGATCCTTACATACTTCTTTTGCTTCACACACATTCATACATCTAGTCATACACACACGCCGGTTATGGGTACTGCGCACTTGGCCTTTCTGAAGAACATCACCTATAAGGTCTATGTATGTCTTTCTATGGCGTCCCCTCCCGGCGTTTCCATTTACGTCTGCCTTGTAAATACCTTTCACTTTGTCAGGTATACATGCGAATTTATGTTAAGACTTTAAGTAATGCTACTGTGAAAAGAGTTACCAGTCTAGGGTTCATTAAGGCTCAATACACATTTTAAATAGTTATAGGAACTTTGTTAAATGCCGAAAGTCTTAAAAGATCCCTCACGAGTCTGTCTGTCTATCAGTGCTTAAAAAGTGGGAAAGATGTAGGAAGAAGAGAAGCGTGGTGCGAGGTTTATTTCTTTGGTTCGCGCTTTAGCTCATATTGGTATTTGTTGATAAAATATACGTACTAATAAACATTATCACCGAATTTCACCCAACCAAAGTAACCCGAATCAGGGGGTCTACTCCCTAAGAACAAAGTCCGTAGTTCCGGCCTTCGTTACGGGCGTTTCCTACTCCGTAACACCTCCGGACGGATGATTCATTCGGGGCCCGAAATAAGAATGAATGACAACACAATTTTGCAGTTGTACCTACTCCCAATGTGTTTTTATCGTCCGAAAAATTTTACTTAAGAAAAAAAAAAATATGGTAAGAGAGCGCCGACTGAATTTCCTAAGTAAAAAGTCATAATTCGAGGTTTGACTCTCGTCCATTTCCTCCTCCAATAATGGACCAATTTAAAAGATATTACATAAACTGGTAAAATAAGAATAGAATAGAATATACTTTATTATACACCATAAAAGTTACACATCTATTTTATAAGAAAAACTAAAAAATAAAAAATAAATAAGATATATACTATGTCCCTATGTTTTCCTTTTTTCATTTATATTTGTCAAAATTTGTACACCAAGCCTCTGTTGACAGCGCAATTTTGAGCATTTTTTGAGAGTTCTAGTGCTTCTAAAGGTAATGTATTATCAAAAAGGTAAACATAGGGACCATAGAATATATCTTTCATTTTTAGTTTATGGAATATATTTTAAATTGGTTCAATATTGGATGAGAAAATAGACGAGAGCCAAACCTCGTATTATGACTTTTTACTTAGGAAATTAAGTCGGCGCTCTCTGCCCCCGTTTTTTTCACTCCGAAGTTTCGAAGTACTTTCGGACGAGGACCGTAACTTCGTTGTCGGAGATAGAGAGTAGACCCTCAGGTGTGAAACAATAGAAAATAATTGTTTCCTAATAACGACCGTTGAGCTCTACAATAACAAATTTAGATCTTATCTTACTAATATTAGGTGAAAGTTTGAATGGATGTGTGGATGTATGTTAGTTACTCAATCACGCTAGAACGGCTGAATGGATCTGGACGAAATTTGGAACAGACATAGATTATAGTCTGGAACAGCACATAGGCTACTTTTCATCCAGGTATGATGTGCCCTTGGGATAACAAAACACTCTTAACGCGGGCGAAGCCGCTAGCAGAAGCTAGTATTAGATAACTTTTGAAGCAGTCTGATGCAGTTGGCGGTATTAAATCTGAGATTGAACAAAGTGATAGGTAGATTAAAACTTAATAGTGGCTATGCTATGCATTTTACGCTGCGCACTACGCCAGTACCCAACCGCTCAACCCCACTGTCACATGTAATTAGTTCGAGGAGACTTTTAAACCATAATTAAGTTTGAATCGAATTGTAACTGCCACCAATTACATCAGACGAGTGTACAACACTGCTTGAAACGTGATTTTTCATATTTAATTTATTTGTCCAGATCTAGCTGAAGGTTGCCTTACATAAGCCCCAAGCCATGTTGACCTAGGTTATACCATAATGATTTTCTATCACGGAACGTTAAGGCTTAAATAGGTTTTCGTTTTAACATAGGTTATAATACAAACTTAAACAGAGTTATAACAAGCTGCTAAAGTACAGCCTTAAAGATTGAAACTACTGGTGATTAAAAAACCTGATATATTTAAATTCTAGCACAAACTATCATAAAAATTATACAGTTGTCAACCCAAGCGGAAATTTCTGAGTTTTCCGAAATGAAAACTATCCTACAGTGTGTTTTCATTGTATATTCGTTTTGAATTTTATTAAAATCCTTTGCTATTAACACTTAAGGTTGAACTAGTCGACGGCACGAACTATTTTGTGTGCGGGGTTAAAATGCATGCTATCTTATCCGACAACATGTGCGAAAGAAATAGATGCTGCGATGAGCAGTAAGAAGCTAGTTCGCGTACGAATTAGCACTTTTGCAAATTTGTATCGAAATGGATGATGATTTAGGACGAAAACGAGCGCGCGAAATTTTATAAACAGACCTTTGGGAGTCTAGATATCATGAAAAAACAACTAAATGTATGTTTAAAAAATAACACTATTTGCATTGTTGAATCTATCCCTGTATGGAGGCCGTTTTGCATTTATCCTTCTTCTTATGGTATTTATATCCGCCCAAAGATGTGTTAAAATTAGTGTTATAATATGGAACTTTCGACGCTCATTACTTTCAAATATATTATTTTTTTACATTTTTGTTTCCATACAGGACTAGATAATGACAAGAAAAATTGATATAATTTTTTATTTTGAACGTACATCGTCAAACAGTGGAGTAATCTCTAGTCTACGTTTGTATGGAAGAATTTTCGACTAGTGTAACCTTAATAAACTAAACCACTTTACGAACTTTTATTTTTATTATGTTATAATTAAGAGTAGCAAAATTTTATTTTCGGTGGTTTTTTACAAAAAAAAATCTGTGTTTTATAAATGTGTGGTGTTGTCGACCGTGTGGCACTCGTGGTCTGCAGCTGCAAATCAGCGTCAGGTGGTATACCCTCTATTACCATTTGACATTATACTGAGCTGAGACCCTTTTGGCATTAATAGTTTTAATTATTTATTTTGTTTAATTTTAAGGTGTTTTTGTTTTAATAAACACATTTTTTCTTTCTTTCTTTCTTTTATGCAGTTAGGGTCCATTTGTGTACTACTTATACATATAATAAGGACCCTTACTGAACTAGCTTTTTGGTTAACCAGATGGCTGTACATTAATGAAACGGAACATGACAATGACTACTATAAAACTGAACAAAAACAATTACAGGTTCCAATCAAAGATTCAACTGTGTCAGCCATTCAGTCATCTTAAGACAGTACCAAAAAATCGGCATGAGATATGAGCATTCCTATTGGTCTAGCGGCACTGGTGGCGCATGAATTACAGTAGTGAATACGCCCAGATTTTAGAATAAAATCTTTATAAAATCGAATTTTGGTCTTTTGAAAAAAATAATTCTACAAAAATGTTCGTTATTAAATTGTCTATCCATTAGTGTTAGTACATACACACTTTACGAGGAGATGCATAATATCAATAATTATTTCTCATTTTTATGTTTTTTTGGAAGTAGATTAGTGAAATATATACAACATTAAAGAAAAACGAAATCTAGCATTTTAGAATCAATATTATGTAGAAATTTAATGTATTTTTATTAATTGATATTTCTTTTTAAATAACGAGTAGATAGCTCTTAAAACAGCACGAAAAACGGCTTGCGCGGCGTTTTGCTCGGGGTACCGCCTTAACCTCGCGGACACTGGTCCGCGACAGTTTAACCGAGCAGATTGATTGCAATCTGCCCGGTTAAACTGTAAGGCTATTATTTATTCACGGCACCCTTTTGTTAGCTGCTGAAACGACACAGTACTATTTTAACAATTTTCACTAAAACTATCCTATTTATAAATGTAAAATTCAGGCTTTTTGGATTTGGATAAGACCATGACTCGATAGGGTCCCGATGGATAATTTCCAACATTCACGCAGTGAATTCACTTGAAAAAGCTAGTAATAAATAAATAGAAATAGCCATTTATCGACCGGCATGTACCAAAGTAACGCAATCGCAACTGCACGAAGAAACTACCATGTCGCGAAAAAATTTGAAAGAGATTTCCGCGGCTCTGTTTCAAGCAACTAAAGGAACACGGGTGGGTTTTAGTCAGTAAAAGTCTGACTGCCGCTTCACCCAGAGCGGGAGAAGTCATTGGATGATTGCCCACCCCAAAAAAGGCAAAAACTACCAACATGTAACGAAGACCCAGTATCCAAATGGTGCCTTGTTTTAACGGAGTTTGAATACGAAACACGATTGGTAACAGATTTTGAGCTAAACTTGACTTTAATCGGGTGAATAGAGTCAAGTTGCATGAAGGAAAGTTTGAGATCGAATCCTGGCTAAATCTGCATCCCAATCACTCTTCTTATCATACTCAAAAGGCTTGTAGGAAATAACGAAATAATCGTTTCTTATGTTCGAAAGATTCATCTACTCAACCACATAAATGACCAAATGAATGCAGTTGAACTGTCAAAATGAACGCACGTACCATTGCGAGATAGAACGTACGTTGAATGAATTGAAGCGAGACGTACAGAGCTGGTCAATGTGGTGACACTTAGGGGAGACCTATTTTCAGCAATACCACTGCACTACTCCCAAACCACTGCAACTCCTGAAAGCCAGAAACAACAGTAACGACCACCAAAAAAGCGCCGAAGCAATGAAGCTCGACGAACTCCCGGAGAATGAATTTAACTGTCTTGGATCCCGTAACGAAATTAATCAGAAAAGAATAACGGAGGAGTAGGAAAAACAACAAATTATCCACACCGGTAGACTATGGCCTTAATTAGAACTTTTTTTTTATTTGTAACCGACTTTCCAAAAAGGAGGAGGTTATCAATTCGACTGTATTTTTGTTTTTATGTGTGTTACCTCAGAACTTTTTACTGGTTGAACCGATTTTGAAAGCTGGTGCTTTTCATGTGGTCCTCTTTAATTTTCATAAAGATCTGATGAAGAACTTCGGAGATATACATCAGAACTCTTCAATAAATGACGGCAAATTACTCGGAATAGCTACAATCGCATGTCTGTTTATTTTTTACACCATTTCATTACATAATATCACACCGATACGCTCTAAAGGGGTACGCAGTAGTGAACAGCTCACCCTGGTATACTCTTATGCCACCGGTTTTGTTTAAACTTCATGTTATTGGGTTAATCTATGACTTCACTTTGGGCATTATAGGTACCTATAGATCTGGTCCACTAAGTACCACAACTGAAAAGTGAAAAAAAAACTTTTTCACAAAAAATACAACCGACTTTCAAATAAAAACACTAAAAAGTGAAATATAACTTAAATTTCGGAAGTCGGTGTCAAAAAACGAAGAAACGAAAACAGGAACACCGACTTCCGAAATTGAAGTTATTTTTCACTTTGTAGTGTTTTTATTTGGTAGTCGGTTGTATTTTGTGTGAAAAAGTTTTTTTTTAAAGCCCGGTAGTATGTACGTTCCGGTACGAAAATTTCTGACTTTTATATGGACCAAGCTGCTAGCAAGAGCTAGTTCCACTAAAGTTTGAGCGGAGCGCTATGTGTGGGTAAGCATGTGTGGGTGGTTGTTTGCTCGGACGACGACTGCCGCGTCACTGCCACACAAATGCATAATGTATAATTACAAGCAGTCGCACACATAGCACCGCGGGCACAGATGGGTTGAAATACCTTAAGATGGCTAATACATTCTTCACAGTTGTTTGCTTTTACGCTCGGAACTTTCCTTTACTCATATAAATTGTAACCCTGCTAAATAAAGATCAGGCGTCGCCGAGTTAACTTTTCGTCTTAACCCCATAAAACTTTTCTTTCCCTGAGGAATATGAGAGAACGGTCACTTCAGCGGCGACAATAATGAATTCTGAACGCGGAGAGGAAGCGAAGACGTCATGAAAGTATTAGGAGGCAATAAAGAACGAGAAAGTGTAATAATGTAATGTAAATAAAACTGTATGGGGTACGGCATTGAGATGGTTGTGGAATGGCAATTAGAATATAGCAATGACAATTTGTTATTTTCTTAAAGAAAAAGATAGAAGCTTAGGTTTTAAGGGCTGTCCATACAGTGCCGGAACCGGAGAAAAATCGGTTACGTACTATTTCTATGAACTTGTTCACCGTTCTCCGTTTCAGGAGGATCCGGAACGTCAGTGTCCCGGAGAACACTCGGACGCACGGACGCCCTGACAGTGCTACCTGATTTTGTCTTCATGGACGACATTTTATGCAACAGCAAGTGTAACATGAACACAGAACTATTGCAATCATTGCCAATTCTTCTGTGTTAAGAAAGGACATCGGGTTGTGTGCTTGTCAGCCACCGAAACAGACTACACTGACACCGATTGCCGTGATATGTGTGAGCACGGGTGACGGATGGCTCGTTTCTGATGGGAACACTGTAACGAAAAACTCGGAACTCGGAGAGCCCTGACGCGGAAATGTGTGGACAGCGCTTTTATGTGAATTGATTTACTTGCTCATAAAAACATTGTCTGCTTATTCAATAGGTTCTAGCTTTTATTCATAGCTTCCCTCGATCGAGTATATTTTTGGGATAAGCGTATATCTCTATATAGCGAAGCATTATGAACTGGCGTGGACTGAGTTTCGCACTAACATATCCATCCTTCAAGAACTCGGTATCGGTATATAATATTGGCTGTGGTTCAAGCTCGAGTACTCCAGTTCTTTGGACACGTGTCCCGACGAGGCAACGACTCTATCGAGCGGCTTGTAGTTCAGGGTAGAGTGGAAGAAACGAGAGCGCGCGGCAGGTCGCCCATGCGATGGACCGACCAGATTAAGTCTGCAGTGGGTGGCCCATTGCATGGGTGCACACGAATAACAGCCGATAGAGAAGGTTGGCGTCGCATCGTTGGGCAAGTTATGGCAACCCGAAGTCTCACTGCAACATGATGACCACGACCGCTCTGCCAAGAGTGTACCGACGAAGAAGAAGAAGCGAAGCATTATATCAGTAAAATAATGTTTTAAATCGTATATGTAGTTTTGATAATTACCTCCTAACGTCTCATCCAAACCTGCAAACTTCACCTAATAAACATAGGGAGTTCGAAAAGTCGGAAAATATTCCGCAAACTTTGAACCACCCCTCGTAAGTGTAAAAGTCTAGATGGATACCTAACTGAATCTGAAGACGAAAATATAGGACTCTTAAGACTTACTTTGCCAGGTAAGCATACTAGCATCACAAAAATGCTTAGCAGTGTTGACTTACTAAAAGCAAAAGTGCGTAAGAAAAGTGTCTCTAACGTAATTAAGGCGTTACAGCACGCCTAATATCTGTAATTCTGTAACCCTGGTTTTGGTGAAAAAACCGTTCTTTCCTCTCATACATATTCTGTCAAAATTTTCCGGGGAAATGACCTAGCTGTGGTACATACATAAATAAATATATTACGTAGGGCTGTCCCCAATACATAGCAGGATACGACGATCGACGACTAGGCCTCTAACATTTGCATGTTATTAGCGACCCATGACGAAAATATTACCCTACTGAGTATTTTGTTCGTTTAATCAGAACAAGAGATAAACATTTTAGTATTAACATGTAAATGGAAACTGAGGGCAAATTTGGGACAAAAAAAAAATATTATTTACTCTCGCGAGCAATAAACTGGCAACATTTAAAACACGTTGTTCAAAAGATTTTTTTGGAATTTTTTACAATTTCTATGCAATAAACTATGGATTGTGTTATATCATTTGAAAGATATATTTTTTAGCTTTCAACCTCTGTCAATATCATCTCCAAAGATTATTCACCTTATGTCATGGATCGGCCAAAACAAAATACATCAATTTTACAAAACATCATATTGTTTGGTAGTCCTGAAACCCTATAAAAATGGGCGTTTATGAAATTTGGTCATCAGTCCAATGTTTCACGTCACTGGGAACACTGAAGCTAAAAAAGATGATGCACCATGATGCCCGCTGCCACACCGCAGCATTGATTAGACAGTACCTGGAAGAAATCAGGATTCCTACACTGCATGGGCCATCCCTCAGTCCTAACTTGAATCCGACTGAACATATTATGTAGGACAAGCTGAAAAGGTGGATACGAGTAAGATGTCCAGAGGAAGAGCTCCGGCGTCGATAAAAGACTTGAAAACTGCTTTAGTCAAAGAGTGGCAGGTAATTCCACAGGATTCCATCAGGGGACTCATTCGGTCGATGAAAGCCCGTTTACAGGCAGCAGTTAGGACCAGGGAGCTTACACAAACTATTGAGGGGTAAATTACAAAAATTGAATGTTTTTTATCTTTTCATATTAGTTCATATTCATTTAGACGTCCACAACTTCGACCTATTGCAATAAATTTCTAAATTTAGGTAGAAATTTAATTAATTTTAAATCTTTTTGATATCATCTGAATGCTAACAAAAATACCTTTCAAATGATATTCCACATACCATAAAAAAAAAAATGGATTGTGTTTAGTTAATTGCTCGCGAGGTAGTAGCAAAAGTAAATAACCGTATGGTTGACAAACAGAGAATTTACACATTTTCTTTCAAAATAAATAAAATATTACTAACGCTTTCTGTTTAGAAAGTAAGATACAGCATTTTCTTGGACCCTACTGACATAAAAAAACTATTATCTCTTTGCTCCGTAAGAAAATAACAAAATGCCTCATTATCAGATGCAGCGGAAATCTCTAGCAATTGCGTTTAAAATTCCTAGCTAAAATTCTTGAGAAAAACTTTATCTGAGCATGAATATCAGAGAATATCGATTTTCTGATATTCATGCACGACGACGAACATCTACGTACGACTGTAAAAGTTGAGGAAAGTTAACATATAATCTGAGAAATACAAAACTTCATTATAACTACACAAGTTGTAAAGCTTCTTACTTTAAAATATATGGGTTGTTTTATCGTGTTACTGCAACTTGGCTTCAAAAACTTAGCCGATGCATCATGACGCCATATGGCATTTGAAAGAGTAACAAAAATACATAAAGACTCAATACGTGCTTGCTGCGTAGATGGAAAGCCTAACGATTGAAACGAGAAGTTTTATTTTATTTTCCGAGAACCGTGCTACGTACGACACCGATGGATATCTTGTTTCCTTTCAGGCTTTTCCAACGAGACTAGACAATTTGCGGACATAAAAAAAGCGTATTGAGTGTCAAACAAATGATCACTGAGTCGTCGGGATTTTGGTCGTGTATTTATTCTGTTTTATTTATATATTTGTTGTAAAGGTTATAAACATACATACTGTGACTCACCTTCTGTGTTTATACTATTTATTTTATTCTATTTTATGCCTTAAGTATGTTTCGTTTCCGTGAATGTCTCCGTGGCATCAACAGTTGGCCCTATCAGAATATCTGCGCAGCGTTATTACCCGACTGCCGAAGGAGGATAATGTGTTTATCAGTCTATGTATGTATGTATGTATGTGTTGGCCGCAATATTGTGGGGGCCCAATTATTTTTTTCTTCCAATCCCGTTGTGTGGGGTATCAAAATAAAGGGTTTTAAGAGGTGATTTCAAATATATATATAACACTATGTATACACTATAATATGTTTAAATGTACCTAATTCTATAAAAAAAATATCTAAAAAGTGTTAAATAAAAAAATAATAATTAATAAAGTCAAAAAACCCGACTGATTAAAAAGCGAACGCGGCGTCGGAAACCGAATGGCAACATCTCCATTTAAACAGCATCTGATTTAGGAGCTTCAGCAGCTCTTCAATCACCATCCTTTTGATCAAATATTTGTGGTCGACACAGCATATCTTTTTCCATACACATATCTATATAATTGGTAACCGTGTAGTCTTCGGTCACCGTAACCCCTTCAAGTTCATGTTAAATACTCAATTCGTATTCCATGCATTTCAAAATCGAATGCGAGCTAAACATGCTTTTATATTTAAAGTCGCATAGTCACGAGAAGTGCAGATTTGTGTGCAAAATTTCATCGAACACCGGTGTGTCAAATTAAGTTTCAATCAAAGCTAGTTGCTTTGATGAAATAAAAGGTAATTAAAAAAATCGGCTGCGAATAATCAAGCTGTACAGTCGGAGGATACTTGCTTTGGTCAGTCAGCTCGCGATTATGTATCCTCCGACTGCACAGCATGATTTTCTTCTAGTTTACCTCTTTTAGTCGCTTCTTAAGCAGACGGGTTTTTTTTTTTTATTAACTTTTTATATATTTATAACTTTTAAGTTATCTTTTTCATTTCGAATGACTTTTAAACAATACAAGTATTATATATTTTTATCATCTCTTAAAACCATTAATTTTGATTCTCCACATGATGGGTTAGAAAGAAAAATAATTAGGACCCCACAATATACAAAATCGGCATACGTGTTGGGTCTCTAGAACGCCACATAGGAACAAACATACATAGACTGATAAATAAACACATTACCCTCCTTTGCATCGCGCAGTCAGTTAAATACACACTCACCGAGTCAGGTTAAACTAAATAAAAGCCTGTAAAAATACTGGGCAATATCTCCATAGACCTGCATTTGACGAAATTCTTGCTTCTGACTACAAAATTATAAAGATTATCGTAGGCGTTCGGTAAGTATAAGCCAATCCAACCAACACAATTAGAATCGCTGTCACGGTCAATTCAGATGACTGAACACTCTTTCTACTTAAGATTGTGCAACCATCTGAATACAGGGACTTGACCGTGAAAAGGGCTAAGTACCTTTTACTTTTGGCATCACTCTACTGGAAAAACAAAATACGACCCTCAATTTGAATACTTTATCCAACCGATCCGGGCACCAAGCGAAAAGGTTTGATACGCGTACTTAACGAAAAGTAAACCGTGGTTCGGAGGTCGGAGTTATGAAATAAAGATTCCAATGGTAGGAACTGGCTGTATAATGTATATTAAAGAGGTCTTTCACGGGGTTAAGGTAGAGGCTACGTGAGTTATTTATATTGTTGTTGCATTTATAGAAGTAGAACCAGAGGTTCGCAAGAATCGCATGGATTCAGGCAAAACAGGGACTTTCAATAAGGATGGGAAGGGTCTACGGCCAGCAGAGACGTCTTTCGGCTGGGCCGATAATGCACTAGATTTCTGGTTAAGAGTTCATAGTGGCCGTGGTTAATTTCCTATAATGTCATTAAGCCTATACTACTACCTATGCTAACGATAAATCTAATATATAAAAATAAGTCGGGTTTTCCTCCCTGACGCTATAACTCGAGAACGGACCAACCGATTTCCATGGTTTTGCATTCGTTGGAAAGGTCTCGGGCTCCGTGAGGTTTATAGGTAGGGTAAGGTACGGTAGGGTAGGGTAGGGTATGGTAGTGTAGGGTAGGGTAGTGTAGGGTAGGGTTGTGTAGGGTAGTGTAGGGTCGGGTAGGTTAGGGTAGGGTAGATAAATGTTTGGTCTTTTTATGGCAAAACAAAGTTTGCTGGGTCAGCTAGTAGGATATAAATATACCTTAGTCGTGGCAATTGGATAAGCAGATAAGTCTAGACAAGGCAGCAACCTTTCTCAAATAGACAGATCAAATTCAAATCAGCCTGGAGATATTATGATCACAATTATGATTAGGATTGATGCATATCTAAAGGGGGAAGTTAGATTGTTAATGGTTGGCGTTTCAATCGCATTACAGAACATCTCATTTCAAAGTCATTTCTCAGAACATATGTCCTCAAACCTCGTTGCAAGACACTGCGATCAATAAAACTCGACAAAGAGTCGTCTTCATTCTAACGAACTCATTCCTTTGTGCACACGGTATGAAATACCGTCAGCAAACTCAGTTGACTACGACTGTAATAAAGCTCATTCTTTTTATGTTGACTACTGGTTTAATAGACCACCATTATTTCTTCTATCTAGGGTGTAATTAGGAGTGAGTTTCCTTATTTTATTTTTGAAAACACACTGTCCTATTTTGCTAATGGTACGTGAAATGGTAGCAATGATTAAGTTTATGATTTCATGGTTGTTTTTGTGAGGGTAGTCGGATTTTTTATTAAATTGTCAGTTCCATTTTGAAATGTTAAAGTTATTGTGGTGTTGCAAGCATCAAGGTATGGGTTATATACCGTTATCGTTATATGGGTTGGGTATATTGTAAACCTCAGAGCTGAAAATTAGGTACCTATCAACCAAATATGTGTGACTCCCTAACCATGGAAAGCAACAAACTTTGTCACTTAATTTTCGGAAGTAAACGGAACTCCAATCAAAGCCTATCATAAAAACGTGATCTTCCTTTTTCTTTAACATTATTTTGACAAGAAAGGGCTCTTCAAACTTATAAAAGATTCCTCAGAACTTCAACAAAACAAAGGTCACGTCAATATTGTATCAGAAATAAACATGGCCGGACCGGACTTAAAATAAAATGGTTCCGAGTCGAAAGCCGATAGAATAATAAATTATTGACACAGAGATGTTGTATCTTCCAGTATTAATTTAGACTATTTCTATTCTTCGGTGAATCGTTGATTATAGAGGATCAAGAAGCTGTTACAGAATCAATGGAAGCATAATTTTATTTACAACAATTTGTCTCAAACAATTTGTAGAAGAAATTGACTCACACAATGTTCCGTTGTTGTTGAATTAGGTAATTTACCTATGTTTGCAATATTTGTAAGTATGTGAGAACCATGTTCCTATTTATCAAATGAAGGAATTTAACTGTTAGTGCGTGCAATACTTTATACCTATACGTAGTATAGTAGTACTGGGTGCATCGTCCACACTTATTTGAATTAATGTATATATGTAAATCTTGTTAAACACTTTTTTTTTAAAGAGTAAGTATGGAGTTTCTTGTCCGTTCTTCTCCATATCAAGCTTCTTTTCCAAATGGACGGTAGAATCAATTATTATTAACTTTAAATTTGTCTTGCCTTGTCTTGTCTTTGTCTTAAAACTAAGGCTACGACATTTATAATCCAAGTATACTAATAAAACTGACAATACTGGCAAGTAGAGCATCAAGCAAGCAAGTTTTATAGGCCCGCCCGACGGGTCAGGTCAGTGGCCCCGCCACCTACCCTTTTTTGGCCGCAGGGGATAGGGACCTCCCCTGTGGCCCCACCGCGTCCGCCATCACACGTAAAGGCCGCGGAAGGTAGGGAGAGCGGCGCACCGCAATACCGGCACTCCTATCCCGCCGCGGTCTCCAATCCTCAGCCGAGATATCGTACGGGTATATGACATCACGGCCCGCCCGCTTGGTCACCCACGGAAAACCGTGCTCCACCTCGACAATGTGGGAACCCACCGGGCAAAGGTGGGGGGCATACCTGCACTTTAGAGAACCTAATAAACGCCACTGATGGTGCTATTGATGAGGCCACCTACTGGGCTCAAAACATTTGAAGAGATTGCTATCGACTCAAAAATAAGGAAAAGCAAGCAAGTTGAAGCCATGCTGTAGAGTACCCATTTTAAATTATCTGATAATAATAAAAACGCACGTACACATTCTTTACGTAGGTACCGTATGGTGACGGACGTAAAGAATTTCACCATCCCATATCTTCCCGTGGGTTTCGTAAGAGGCGACTAAGGGAAAAACCAGAGAATGGGCAGCAGCATTCTCTGTGCACTTTAAGAACAAACTGCGATCGCCAACCCGCCTGCCAAGCGTGGCGATTAAGGCAAACCCCCCCAAACCATGAATAGCACAATTAAAAAACGGCCCCGAGTGCCCGGCAGCCCGTCTACCCTCGACTACGGTAGCGGTCGAGGCGATGGCGTGGCAAGGGGTGCCAAGAATCCACGGAGTGGACCCGGCTACCCCAATAAACACCGACGACTGGACCTGGCAACGTACAACACGCGAACACTCCGGACCGACGAGAAGATAGCTGAACTCGAGGAAGAATTGAGCAGGTTACGATGGAATATTATAGGATTATCTGAAGTCCGAAGAGAGGGGGAGGACACGATAATCCTCAAATCCGGTAACCTGCTCTATTTCCGAGAGGGTGACCGGCAGTCCCAGGGTGGTGTCGGGTTTATCGTCCACAAGTCCCTTGTGAACAACGTGGTGAAGATCGAGAGTGTGTCGACCAGGGTGGCGTACCTTATACTCAGAATATCCTCAAGATATTCGCTGAAGGTCATACAGGTTTACGCCCCAACCTCGGCACACCCCGACGACGAGGTAGAGACCATGTATGAGGATATCTCTAAAGCCATGCATGGTTTCAAAACTCACTTCACCGTTGTCATGGGGGACTTCAACGCAAAACTGGGCAAACGAGACGAGGATGAGCTGCAAGTGGGGCGATTTGGAGTTGGACGTCGGAATCACCGGGGTCACCTGCTGGCCAGTTTTATGGAGAAGGAAGGCCTCTATATGATGAACTCCTTCTTCAGAAAGCGTGAGCACAGGAAGTGAATATGGCAAAGCCCCGATGGTGGAACTAAAAACGAGATCGACTTCATCATGTCAACCAAGAAGCAAATGTTCAATGATGTCTCTGTGATCAATTCGGTGAAAACCGGGAGCGATCACCGTATGGTAAGAGGCACATTGAACATTCATATCAAGCTTGAAAGGTCTCGACTGATGAAGTCCACGCTCCGTCCAGCACAGATCCAGATCCAAAACCCCGAGAGCTTTCAGCTCGAACTCCAGAATCGTTTCGAGTGCCTAGGGAGCTTCGTGGACGAATACAGCGATGGGTTCGTGGAAGCTGTCCATACGGTCGGGTCTAAGTTTTTCAAGACCCGCCGAACATATAGAAATAAAAAGCTCTCTGATCCTACTCTCAAGCTAATGCAGGAGAGGCGTGAGATGATCCTGCAGTCTTCAGACGATGCGGTGAAATACCGGCAGCTAAATAGACGGATCTCAAAGTCCTTGAAAACCGACCTCCGCCGATTTAATACCGAAAGCATTAAAGATGCTATCGAGCGGAATAAGGGCTCCAAGGTCTTTGCAAGAGATCTGTCTATTGGGCAGAGCCAGCTCACAAAACTGAAGACCGATGATGGCAGGATTGTATCCGCCAAACCGGATCTTCTGAGGGAGATCGAGAGTTTCTATGGGCAGTTGTACACGTCAACCAGTAAACCCGTTGCGAATCTAGCAAACGACCCAAGAGCTAGATTGACCCGACACTATACCGAAGATATCCCGGACGTCAGCCTGTACGAGATTAGGATGGCTCTGAAACAGCTTAAAAACAACAAGGCGCCGGGTGACGACGGAATCACGGCTGAACTCCTGAAGGCGGGTAGAAAACCGGTCCTTAAGGCCCTTCGGAAGCTGTTTGATTCCGTCATACTCGAGGGCAAAACGCCACAGGCTTGGTGCAGGGGTGTGGTGGTCCTCTTCTTCAAAAAGGGTGACAATGGCCGACTGAAGAACTATAGGCCCATCTCACTTCTTAGCCATGTCTACAAGTTGTTTTCAAGAGTCATCACGAATCGTCTCGCGCGCAGGTTTGACGATTTCCAGCCTCCCGAACAAGCCGGATTCCGAAAAGGCTTTAGCACCGTAGACCACATACATACGCTGCGGCAGGTTATACAGAAGACCGAAGAGTATAACCTGCCTCTCTGCTTAGCGTTTGTGGACTACGAGAAAGCCTTCGATTCGATCGAGACTTGGGCTGTACTGCAGTCTCTCCAACGGTGCCAGATCGACTACCGGTACATTGAGGTGTTGAAGTGTTTGTACAGAAACGCCACCATGTCAGTCCGTCTTCAGGATCAGACCTCGAAACCAATATTTCTCCAGCGTGGCGTGAGACAGGGAGATGTCATTTCTCCGAAACTGTTCACTGCTGCGCTGGAGGATGTATTCAAGGTTCTGGACTGGAGGGGCCTAGGCATCAATGTTAATGGCGAGTACATCACTCACCTTCGGTTTGCCGACGATATAGTGGTCATGGCTGAGACCATGGAGAGCCTCAATACAATGCTCGATGACCTCAGTAGAGCTTCCGAAAGAGTGGGTCTGAAAATGAACATGGACAAAACCAAGGTGATGTTGAATGCCCGTGTTACACCCACTCCTATCAAGGTTGGAGACTCTACACTCGAAGTTGTGGACGACTATGTCTACCTGGGACAAACGATCCAGTTGGGTAGGGCCAACTTCGAGAGAGAGATCAACCGTCGAATCCGACTCGGCTGGGCAGCGTTCGGGAAGTTGCGCGGTGTCTTCTCGTCCAACTTACCACAGTGTCTCAAGACAAAAGTCTATGACCAGTGTGTGTTGCCAGTGATGACATATGGCTCTGAGACGTGGTCGCTCACAATGGGCCTCATCAGAAAGCTTACAGTCACTCAAAGGGCAATGGAGAGGGCTATGCTCGGCGTTTCCTTGCGTGATCGAATCAGAAATGTAGAGATCCGTAAGAGAACCAATGTTACCGACATAGCTCGAAGAATTGCCAAACTTAAGTGGCAGTGGGCAGGGCACATTGCTCGCAGAACGGATGGCCGATGGGGCAGGAAGGTTCTGGAGTGGCGACCGCGAACCGGAAGACGTTGCGTTGGAAGGCCTCCCACCAGGTGGACCGATGACCTGGTGAAGGTTGCGGGGATCCGCTGGATGCGAGACGCACGGGACCGGTCAATGTGGCGACGCTTGGGGGAGGCCTATGTCCAGCAGTGGACGTCTTTCGGCTGATATGATGAATAAAAACGCATCGTGTTAGATTTTGTGGCAGAATCAAAAATAGTTGTAGTGTCTATCTGTGATTTGAAACCAAATTGTATGCTTCATTTAATACCAATCTTGCACAATAGCTAGTAAGTAGGTCTCAAGTACTGTCAAGTAGGTATAGTATAGTTAACACCTTATATAGCTCAGGCATTATATTTGAACGTGCTACCAGTGCTACTGACGCAATGACATACTTGTAAACTCTTGCCTGCTATTGTGCAAGTTGCAAGTGTTTTTGTAACTTTTTTCTTAGATCAGTAAATTAAAGAAACTGCATAAGCTCATTTAATCTGATCATGATAGTATGCTGGTATTCAGAAAACATTCGTTTGACTGAATACCACCCCAAGACAATTCGAAAAAGCTGGTGACATATGATGATAATAATTTGAATGAGTTCCAGATTCGTTTTAAAAACTAATTAATGTAAAAACAAACCAAACAATTGTAAACTGAAACCTGAAAAATTCAAGTCGAAACAATTTGCTTCGGTTCCTACCCTCGGGAGCACGATTTATTTCAAGACACGTCCATGTCTCACACCTTAGGGTTTTGGGACAAAAATAAGACGCCAACAAAAGAAATTGCACATTTATTTTTCAGGGGTAACACTACCTTTAATTGAAATGCGTTTGAAATATTCAGTTGGCAGCATTAGGCGGTCGCTTAAAGAGATTGCCAACATAAAAAATACTAAAGCGGCTGCGATTATTCTAGTTATAAAACTACCCATGAACATTTTGTATGAAAGTGAAATGTATGTGTATTTCCAAGTAGGAATTATTTTTTGTGTTGGCAATCTCCTAAAGTAGCTATGGCATTATTACTAACGGTTTATTTAGTAAAGATTCAAACGTTCCTAAAATATATATAAGGAGTGGAATTCCCTGACAGTCTTTATTTCCTGATAGCTACAACCTGAAAGTCTTTAAGTCAAGAGTGAATAGGTTTCTTCTAGGTAAGCGTGCTACATCGTCGACCACATCATCGCTTACGATCAGGTGAGATGGTGGTCAAGCGCGAGCCTAACAACAAGAAAAAAAATCTTAAAGATAAAGTTCGGGAGCACATTCGTATGAAGTTGGCAATAGTATCGTTACAGCGCCAATGTTTTTCAATTATTTTTATATACTTATGTTTACTACTAATGTTTAAGTATAATTAATTACATATTTATTTTATTCTTTTGGGTATTTACGGTATAATTATATTGTATTTATAGTTAATATGTACGTATATTTACTTAAACCTGATTATTTTTTTAAGTTTCAATATTGCGTCTACCACTAGTTGTCTCTGCATCACCCAAAGGTCGACTAGTAGAACATGCCTAAGGCATTAATATCGCCTCTGTCCGTTTGTGTGCATGTAGTATTAAATAAATAAATTCTTCTTAATTCTTTGTAAACTTAATTCTTTGTAAACTTCGGAATTAAATAAGGCTTCGACACATTCTAAAATCTAACATCAAATGACACTTATTTTTGGGACAACCTCACCACACTATTCCCAAACTTCTGCAACTCCTGAAAGCCAGAATCAACAGTGGCGACCCCCAGAAAAGCGTTGAGGCAATGAAGCTCGACGAAGTCCCGGAGAATGAATTTAACTGTTTTGGATCCCGTAACGAAATCAATCAGAAAAGAATTATGGAGGATGAGGAAAAAAATACATAATTTCCACTTCCCTCGAAATCAATCAGGAGACAAAAAAAACAAGGCCAATAGGCACAAAGGGTCGTTTACCACTGAGATAAGTCCAGTTGCCTAGCATCCAACGACACTCACAATAAGTTGTCAAAAAAATAGGATCACACACACTACACACAAACACACTATAACACACTAAATTACAAATTTATTTGTGTCCTATATAACCAAATATAATAACCAAACAGTATTTTATGGCCACGCGACGCTAAATCTAATTGCTGTAATCACAACCAACCATTTGTCTTTATTAGCAGACAAGAAAATGAAAATACCCATTCCCCATATATAATCCCTTAGTGGCCTTTAATTACATCTCAGAGTTAAAGGGGGCAGATCTCATTCCCTCCATAAAATCAACTGGAAATGAGGTCACGATCAACCTATAATTAACAAGTAAATGATGATTTAGAGTAACATAAATTATTCAGTTTTCGACCACCCGCCGTTAGCCTAACTTAAAACTTCCGTAGGATTTTAACACCCTATTAAAACTTCGGATTATTCAGGCTTTCCGTGGAATCAAAACTTTAATGTTCCTGGCAGGGCAATAAGGATTTAAAGCTGGATATAGTAACACTTTAGCGCGAGTTTTAATAAGCTTAAGCCTATTCCTAAATACCTCGAGCATGCCATCTTGTCTGTATAAAATGTGTCCAAAATGTATCATCAGTACGAGATGAAGAACTTTATAGCACAGAGCGACTCAGATCAATCAGTATCCAAATATATATAATAAATCTGTAGAAAAGAGGTTTTTGTACAAAGAAAATATTCCCAAAAATAAAATTGTCACGGTGTTAAAGGATAACCAGCAGAGCCCATTTCTAGCATTTTTTCTGTGTCTGTTTAGTTGTGCATGTATCACGTAAAATATACGAAACCTATGTAGATAATTTTTATAAATAAAAGTTGTGCGTAACTTTAAGTTTTACTTAGTTTCATCGCAATTGGTTCACTCTATCAAAAGTTATAAGATTTTAAAGTTTTCAAGAAAAAAAAAATATTATTAATATATTTTGTAAATGAAACAAATGATTATAAAAACAAAAAAACCGACTGCTAAAATATAATTAAATGAAAAGAGAAAAACAAGTACCAGATATACTTTTATACATATATGAGGTGCTGAGAGCAGTGGTGGCCCAGTGGTTACGGTCCCGACCGTTACGAGTTATAGGTCGTGGGTTCGAACCCGAGCAGGCACTTTACTTTGCGTAATTTATTTCATCACCGCTGCTCTCAAAAAGGTGAAGGAAAACATCGTGAGGAAACCGGCATGTCCTAGAACCAAAAATTCAAAGACATGTGACATCTACCAATCCGCACTGGGCCCGCGTGGTGGATTATAGCCCACTCCCTCTATGAGAGGAGGTCTGTGTCCCAGCAGTGGGAACATTAAAAAGGCTGATGATGTGATGTGATGTGATGTGGTACTGTCAACGGTGACAAACGAAGTTTTCGTAGGTTTTCCTATAATATATAATTGTCCCGTTTTTTGTTTGTATGCATGTACACATACATACGCTCGAAAAACATTACTCTCCAGCAGTCGGGTAAATATCACAACACACGCAATTCAGATACTCGGACAGTTGAACTCCATATTCGATAGATGGCGTTGTGCATTTGACGTCATTTTCTGAATGGTGGTGTTAAGATTCTCCGCGGAAGAATGACAATAGAAAACAATTTGTAAGTAGATAGGTAAGTAGAGTAAGAAAGGCAGTTGACGGCAGCGAAGCCACGGGTACAGCTAGTTACTAAAAAAATAATAATAATAGTCGTGCCCTGCCAATGCGCGTTGAATGCAAGTGTAGCGGTACCGACGCGACGCCGCCACCTACGAACTAATAACATGACGTCACACAAATCCTGCATCGCGCAAGCAAAGTTTTCGGCGCGATTATAACACATACAACAGTCTTGACAACAACCGTTGGACAGTTGCCCGGACCAGACACAACACCCGTCTGGTCGGAGGATCCTCCCTTTTCTATGGAGGTTTGTGGGACTTTACACCCTGTTCCACATACCTCCAAACAAGTTTCGGTGGCCATACCCTGTCAGAATTGTCACCGGCCATCAATTTCAATAAGTATCAAAAGTCGGAACCACACTTACGTGGCGTGGCGTGGCGTGGCGCAGGATCCACCATTCAAACGACTCTGTTCCAACCTACGTCATAACGCAATGTGTTTTGTAGCCAATAAACTGCGTCAGAAGGCGCCACGACACGCCACGCCACGCCACGTAAGTGTGCTTCCGTCTTAAACGGTGACACTCACTGATCACTGACACACTTGATTTGTATAGAAAGTGTTGACAATTTCTATCTTTAGCAGTGGCCGCCTTCAAGGTGTCTCGGTGTTCTATGTCTATTATAAGGTTCTCCTCACTTTTACTCTGTACAAATGTAAGAACAGAAAGAAATCACAAAACTGGACACTTTTTATTGTGTCTGAAAATATATATTGAACCTCGAGTATCTCAGGTTTTTTCTCAATTCTAGTTTTGTGTTCAGACTTTGAGCAATAAAGAGTACGTTTGAAATAAATTATTACTAAGTAAGCAAGTTGAGGTCCAACAGGAATATTAAATAAAGTTTTACCACCTAATCTAGACTTCAGTCACGTTCTTTATTTTAAGAAGTGTAAATAAATGGAAAAAAGTTCTTAATTGTGGCCTCTTTTCTATAACAAGGAAGCCTGGGGGCAATTCTCGTATGTTTTTGAATGATTCGCAATCACTTCGCAAGCGCAATCTAAATCGCAGTCAAATCTCTGATTTACCTACATTTTGTAAATTTTGATAAAATGTAAGTAATTTAGAAGTCTATTAAGTATGTCTATCTAGCATGTATGTATTTACGTATGCTCCTCCGTAGCGCCTAAACTATTCATCTGATTTTAATCTCAATCGATTCATTCGTTTGTTTTACACACCATGATTGTACCTCGTAACTCTTCCGTAGTAAAAAAAATGAAGGCACTAGGTATGCATAGTTTATGACTTAAGCGGGGATAGCGGCGGGCGGAGTCGTAGCACAGTAAAGATATCTAACAGTATTGTGACTCGGCCCTGACCTTGAAATAAGTGCCTACAAGCGCTCGTCACCTAAACACGCGTTACGGCCGCCCGCCCCTACCTACTTGAGTTTCTTTCTAGTTTTGTGATTGTAAATATCTCAGATTATTTTCTCTAATCTTAGATAAATATTACATTTTTTTATTAAACTTATTTTAAACTTTTTCACCGAGTAAATCGGTGGAAAACGCGAAATACCTACCTTTTAAAAAAAGAAACAAATTACGTATTATTAGGTTAAGTATTTTTTTTAATCGTTTTTCGGAGGTTTCAGGTAATTTAAAAAATGTTATCTCTGGGCGCGTTATAGAATTTAAGCAACCAAAAACAGCACAATATAGGCTATAATTGCTCTCTGACATATTATATACTTGTATATATTTGAATAAAATATTCACAAATCGCAACGCTTACTTACAAAACCAGCACACCGTTCGTTCGTCACAGCGGCGCGTCCGCGACTGGTAGTATAACGAGTGTGTGCTGAGCTCGAGTCACGTAGGCATTACTCGCGTTCCGACCGTTTGTATGAAGATAGAATACTGTATATTTTTACCGTGGTCGTAGCCAACACAACAACAGTGTAAGTGTTTGTAGGTCAAACTGATTGGCTAGACGCCTCGATTTAACTTAACGTTGAGGCTATATTTAGGTTGGACTATAAGTCAAATCGTTCCAAACTGTGTTACGTAGGCTAGCTTTCATAAGAAAAGGTTTTATGAAACTTTTCTAAAATACAGTTGGATATTATATGACTTGATAGTTTTGTTAGAGGCTATACCTGCGTGAATGTCAAAATCTATCTCACGGGAACGAACAACCGGGATAAAAATCTCTACCAGTGTTCCAGACTGAAAAGACTGGGTGATGACAATTCTGTTACGGTGTTAGAAAAATATAGTGATAAGTATACCAAAACAAATGCAAATGCTGCTGAAATGCTAATGATAACATTCTTACCGTCTCTTAATAGTTGTATCAACATACTTAGATGTTTATAATTGATACCATATGTTCAATCTTGGCGACAAACTGTCGCGCAGTTTGGCAGGTTTATGGTGTATGTACAAATGTGATGTGTGTCCAAAATAACAGTGTATTTTTTATTTTTATTAATTGGAATTATCAAAAAACCTGCCTGCAACAATAAAAGTCTCAGACTAGATAACTTTTCGATTTATTCCGTTCTAATACCAAAACTGATACCACTGGTATTTGTTTCACTCATATTTATTTTCTATTCCGAAAGAATACCATTGCTTAAACGATTACCAAAACAAGTTCAAAGATATAGGGTACATACAGTCAGTAAAAATGCTTGAAAAGATATATTATATTTAGTTAGCAAACGTCTAGTTCAATAATAAAATATGATTATATATATATATACAGATATAATTTTAGTCCTTGTACCTGTATTTTTTTTTGCAGAAACATCAAAACAAGAACAATTTACTTACAATCTAAAAAAATTAAAATATCACAGAAAACCAACTCTTAAAATATTTACCTGACATAGTTATTATTCGATCGGTACATAATTATTTACTACTATATTCTATATATGTCAGGTACATTTTTTACTAAAACAAATCACTTGTAATCTAACAATTATAAAATATCATAGAAAATCTACTTTTTGTATATTCAAATCAGTCATACATCACTTTACTTTTCATTTTTCATTAATTTTTCGTCTAGTCTGTTGTCGTGACGAGATCTTTGAGTTTTTTATTAATAGCTATTGAATGTGCTAATATTCACGAGTATACAACACCAAGAACTATTGGTGTAAATTAAATTCGATAACTATGCCGACGTGCATACAGAAATATTTTTGATTAGGTTTGAATGAGCTGACTGTACCAAAATCAAGTTGTTAGTATTCGTTCGCACATGAAATTAAATTATTTAAAGAGTGGTATTCGTTCGGAATAGAAAATAAATCTGAATTAAAACAAATACCAGTTGCATTAGATGTTGGGATTAGAACGGAATAAATCAACTTTTCAAGTAGTCTGATGCAGTTGGTGGCAGCATCAAAATCCGTTAAGCTTTTTCTGGACTGATTTAACAACCATTTGATCAATGAACATACAAACTTTTGCGATTCATAGTTTTATTTGCAAACATCTAAACATACAGAATATCACATTCGTAATATTAGCAAGATACGAGTATTGTGGTTATAAGCAAACCTCAAAGCAGCTGGGGCTGCAAATAGCCGGTGTTAGAAAGGTGGGGAATGCGGGTGTCGTCGTACAGACGACATCCGTGGCTGCGGCAGACGCCTTGAGGAGGGCGGTACCCACTACACTCCGCACTGTGGCGCCGACGGAGCGACAGCCACTGCTGGCGCTTACGGGCATCGGAAAGGATGCAACACTGGAAGAAGTTCTGGCCGAAATAAAGGACCAGAACCTACAGGAAGAGGAGGAATGGACGAGCGAGAGGTTGGGGAAGGAACTCCGGCTCCTCTACAAGAGGAGCCGGCATGGTGGCCGGACCCGGTGGGTGTGCCAGGTCACTCAGGAGCTCAGGCGAAGACTAGTGGAGAGAGGACGCCTCTACATAGGATGGGACGTGGTGGAGGTGACGGATCACGTATCCGTCACCTGCTGTAATAGGTGCCAACTCTACGGGCACCCGGAGAAATACTGTCGGGCAAAGCAGATGACCTGTGGTAACTGCGGTGAAGACGGGCACAAAAGTGCGGAGTGTCAGGCTGCGTCGCCAACATGCGCGACCTGTAAGAAGTTTGGGCAGAAGGGTGCGCAAACGCACCGCACGGCATCGCGCGACTGCCCTGCCCGGGCAAACGCGGAACAGCGGTTGTCTACAAATCCTTATTACAGTAAGATACAGAAACCACTAATGAGATCCGTGGTGAGGAGATAATTCCAGCAATACCGTACTTGTCAACTATAGCTCTGAAATTAAGTGCCTTCGTACTTCGATTTGCTCACAGGAAATTGGATTTCCGAATTGTTTAATATTACAAAGAGACTTATCACAGGAACCCGATTCCATCCACTCTTTGAATCGATTCCTTCTGTTCGTTAAAGGGACCGAAGCGAAGGTAAATTCGGCTAATCTTTCAAAAGCACCGGAAAATTATCGAATTGAATTCACGGCCTATGATGTTTCTTGGGTAGAAACATTGGCCAAGTGCGAGTCGGACTCGCGCACGAAGGGTTCCGTACCATTATCGCAAAAAATTGGCAGAAAAATCACGTTTGTTTTATGGGAGCCCCTCATAAATATTTATTTTATTCTATTTTTAGTATTTGTTGTTATAGCGGCAACAGAAACACATCATCTGTGAAAATTTCAACTGTCTAGCTATCACGGTTCATGAGATACAGCCTGGTGACAGACATACAGACAGACGGACAGCGGAGTCTTAGTAATAGGGTCCCGTTTTTACCCTTTGGGTACGGAACCCTAAAAATGGTGATTCTATTGAGTCCATCACTGAGATTAACAAATACTATTAGTCACGTATTTTTTTGCTTTATCAAATAAATAAAAATTTACAAAGATAAAGCGCAGCAAAGTTCAGGAGTGGGGACTTGTGACGTCATTTTGTCAGTAAAAGTGTAGCACGGCGTGACGTCACACGATATTTCAACGCTCTGTATCGTCGTCATTTTTTTCGTACGTGACAAAAGAAAAATACGTGTCCAATATTTTTAGGTAATTCAACTAAATAGACTACATAATTTTTTTTGTCGCCTACCATGCCTACTAAAACAGGAAGATACCAAGTAACCACTAATGAGATCCGCGGTGAGGAGAGAATTCTAGCTACACCGTACTTGACAACTAAAGCGCTGAAAATAATTATTACGATTTTTACTCCCAGGAAATTGGATTTCCGCGGGCTTATTACGTAAGGAACAGCAATAATTGTACAATTATTGCGCGATCAATTTAGTGACCTGGCTACTGAGGCCTTTAAGCCAAGTCTTTTTTTTTGACAGTCACTTTTAACAGAAGCTATTTTATCTGTCCGATGATTTATAAAATGTATCGTTTGAAGAATTAACCAGCTTATGAAAGAGCAACACTTCGTGGAGGCTGTTTTTTTACACTGTTTTTACAATAGTTAATTTGATTACTATTTAGCTCCAATATGCCGATAAATTAATATTCGCAGATGTAAAGAATTTGTGTTAAGTACATATGGCAGTGAAAATTTGATATTTGCATTTTATTTATTTATTATTTATTTAACCATTTATGCACATACACATAATATACAAACAAGAAGAAGAAACAGAAAAATAGGTACATTTACATGTATGTCAATGTGTAAAAACAATTAAAATTTCTTCGAATTGTCGATTGTTTTAAAAATTGAATCGATAACGCATTAGAACATCACTTAGTAGACTACATTATCTCGTATTTGAGCTAGGAAACATAAAAAAGATTTTTCAAATTTAATTTAGACATTGGCAGATTAGTCGACATCGGTGTTTGCCTTATAAAAAAAATATATAATAGAAGATACTTATTGCGGACTTATCACATTCTCATGTGTTTGTAAGCATTTAGTAGTAAACATATAAGCTTCGCTGAGGTAGCCAACACAGATTTTTTTTATACTGTATATAAAAAAATCCTCCACTTTACCGTGATCACTTCTGTTTCAATGATTCAACAAATAGTCCAGTTGCGTAGACATTAGAGACTCAAAACAACACCAATTTGTCATTTACATTTACAATATTCACTAGGAATTTGTTATTTCAATATTTATTCTTACATTATTATTCTAATTTGCGGATAATTAAAGTAGCCACAAAATAACATACGAAAAAAGCCGCCAAAAACTCAAAAACTTCTGTAACTACTCAGCCATCAGCGAGCGATTGGCAATCGACCAACAACAAGGGAAAAAGTAATCGCAATTTGACAGCCACATTTGCTCGCCGATCGCTGTCGCTCTGCTGTCAAAAATCATACGTAATACGAAATTAACGCGATCACCTTGCGATAAATGCACATTTCAGTTAATAGATTTTTATTGTTAGCAGTGCTGTCGTAAAATTATTATGGTGTGGCTATAGCTCATATATAATGCGGATTCGCGATTGAAGAGCAATTATTTCGCAAAAATATGCCTTCAAATTTTTTGACGTAAAGCGATATTCGCGCGATGATTGTACAATCTCTGCGCAAATATTGTTAATTGCTGTTTCATACGTAATAAGCCTGCCGAATTGTTTAATTACAAAGAGACTTGTCAGAGGAACCCGATCACAGCTATTCATTTTATTCGATTCCATCTGTTCATTAACGGGAAAAGCCAGATATCGTGACTGAGGTAAATTCGATTTTGCTTTGAAATAAAAAATATCATCATATCAGCCGAAAGACGTCCACTGCTGGACATAGGCCTCCCCCAAGCGTCGCCACATTGACCGGTCCCGTGCGTCTCGCTTCCAGCGCCGGATTTATAAAAAATATAATCTTATGTATAAAATTCTCGTGTCACAATGTTAGTTACCATACTCCTTCAAAACGGCTTGACCGATTTTTATGAAATTTTAAATGCATATTCAGTAGGTCTGAGAATCGGCTACTATCTATTTTTTAATAGGTAGGGTAGGGTAGGGTTGGTAGGATAGGGTAGGGTTGGTAGGGTAGGGTAGGTAGTTATGGTAGGATAGGGTAGGTGGGGTAGGGTAGGGTAGGGTAGTTAGGGTAGGTAAGATAGAGTAGGTAGGGTAGGATAGGTAGGGTAGGATAGGCAGGGTAGGCTAGGGTAGGTAGGGTAGGCTAGGTAGGGTAGGGAGGGTAGGGTAGGTAGTTTAGGGTAGGTAGGGTAGATGAATGTTATGGTGTTTTCATGGCAAAACAAAGTTTTCCGGGTCAGCTAGTTAAAGATAAAAGTAGGTTGAGCGCTTTGTTTTTCAATTTTGGTGTGCAATGAAGTAGATATATTCATATTTAGATATCTATAGTAAAATATTACTTACGTCAGTGGTGTCTCATCCCATACAAAAGAAACCGTGCCGATTCCGAAAAAAAAAAATCCGCTTTATAAAATTGGTATAGATTAATAATAATTAAATTCCTGTTTCGACCGGATCGGACGAAACTCAGCGGCCGAAACACTTACTAAGCCGTCGTTAACATATAAAATAAACAAAAATTCAAAAACTATTCTTTGCACAACCCACGCGATTCCCAGTAAAAGCAGTCACTGTACTGTATTGCTACCGAGCAAATTGACAGTCGTTTTAACCACACTCGCCCTGGGGATCGCTAATGATCCGAATGTTGGAATTACATGGCAAGCGCTTAAGAATTGTAGGGAATTTCGAGATCTGCTGAATAAAGATTGCTTTGTTATTAAGAGCTGTTGTATTTAACTGAATCTTTTGCAGGTTTTCGCAATGATTCGTCAGTGTTAACCTTAGCTTAGGTTCAATGACAAAGACTTTCGAAAGTTTTCCACTGATTGGAACCTTTCCGTTGTACTATATTGTCTTGATGTGTTGTCTCTAGGTATAATACAGTGTGTACATCTATACCAATATTATAAAGAGGAAAGATTTTTTTGTTTGTTTGTTTGTACCGAATAGGCTCCGAAACTACTGGACCGATTTAAAAAAATCTTTCACCTATGAAAAGCTACATTATTCCCGAGTAACATAGGCTATAATTTTGACGGGAGCAAAGCCGCGGGGGTCAGCTAGTTAACTATAAAATAAATAAATGAAGCTACAATATTACTGAATGCTTATAGGTTATACTTTTATTTTTTATTTTATTTAATGTAATTTGGGTTTGCTCTTAACTCTATTCTAGGTCAGAGATGACAGCGACAAAGTCGACGATGGAGTGAGTTTACCCAGAAGAAGCCTGTTCACTCTAACTTTGAAGAGATTCTTGTTGAATGCATTCGGAAACAGACGAAGGCAGTGAGTTGACCACTCTTTTGCTGTACGCATTGTCCCGTTAATATAATACTATTTTTTGACTGAATACTATAATAAAATGATATATTAAAAAAACTTTATTTAAAATAAGCTTTTTTCGTATTCTTCTCAGCAAACCCTTTTATTTGATACCCATATCATGGATGTGCACAAAAAACAACTAGTCTTAGGCCGTCCGTCATATTGGATTTAGGTTGACGTAACTTAGCTAACCATGCATTGTCATCCAAACTAAACGTGTATGCAAAATTTCATCTTAATCGTTGGAGGATAACTGCTTTAAAATTCAGTTGCAAGATTTGACCGGCACACTTACATACATAGATTGCAAGTTAAATAAAAGCTTCTAAAAATTCTAGGACGGCTATCGAAACGAACTACGTACGACTGTCTTGAATTTCCAAAGGAATCATACTGTAATAAAAGAGACAAATTTACAATGAATTTGCTACATCTAAATGCAGTAACATGTCGTAACAAACTGTCACAGGGGGATCGGTAACAAGCGAGCTGGCTTACAATGTGGAAACACAATTTTCTAGCTATTGGTACAGTTGGCTAATGGATTTAGTGTGCAGGCAAGTATAAATACGAGGTGACATGTTATCGCGAAAGTATAAACTTGCAGCTTAGCAAGCAATATTGAGCCAGTCCGTAGGTGGAGACTACGAAGCAGCATCTCACCGGCGAAATAACAAAACTAGATAAGCCGTCGACCTTTAAATGATGCCCGGGCAAAGATAGACAGGTAATGGAAGTTGGAAAATTAGGGGACTTCTCAAGCATATTTCGATAACGCAATACCTGAATTTCCAACTTCAAGATTCAGCCTATCCTGAGACTTGGGCGAATTGGGCAGACTTGATCAATATTCTCAACACGGTTTTAAACAGCAGATCTAGTTAGCTGCCTGCATACTTGTCTATTTAGTTAACTGTACGAAACTCGAGTGGTAGTTTTCGGTTCCAGAGTTAACTCAAGCGAATCTAATTGCCAGCATCCGCGATTTTGTATTTAATTTGGAGTTTTGTTCTCCATTCCTGATATGTTTTATTCTTTATTTTATAGGGAGGCATGAACATTGATAATTAATGCGTAGAACATTATTATTATTTTACAAGCTGTGTCCGCGGCGTCGCTTCCGTCAACTGCCTACTCTATCCTACTTATCTACTTAATTCTTTTTCTAGTGTCATATTCTTCCGTGGAGAATCATAACACCGTCATTCAGAAAATGACGTCAAATGCACAACGCCATGTAACGAATATGGAGTTCAAGACAACTGTCCGAGTATCTGAATTGCCTATGTTGTGATATTTTACTTCTTGAACACTTTAAATTCATCTAACTTTTGATAGAGTAAACCAATTGCGATAAATCAAAAATTAAAAAATACTTCAAGTTATGCACAATTTTTACGTATAAAAGTTATCTCAATTGGTTTCTTACGTTTTACGTGATGCGTGCACAACTAAACTGACAAAAATCCAAAAATGCTGGCCAAGGGTTCTGTTGGTTATCCAACACCCTGGCTATTTTTTTGGAAATATTTTTTTGAACAAAAATGACTTTTCTACAGTTTTATTAGAGTGCGCGCAAGTTAAGTTGGCGCGTGGCCAAAAACGGAACTAATCGTTTGTCATTTATGTCAGGTGTCAAGAGAGTGTGTTGTAATTCCGTTTTTTTATTCGTTTCCGCAGTAAATAATCGCCATCATTATGCTAAAAGTAATTTAAAGTGATGGCAGGGATGTTTTCTTCAAGTGCACAAGACAATAACGGGCCTAAGGTACCGTTTTACAATGATAGAGCCCGCGTTGCTTATTTGACAGGTAACTTTTAGGGATACCACAATACAAAAATTTCCCTAAATTTTCGTACTACCGGTGCCCGACAGTATTGGTTTTTGGGTGGTAAATAAATATACCGGCGGGACAGGACCGGCATCATGTAATTTAATGCATCATTGTCAGGCGTTTCTGAACGCACCGTCACCCAAATAACTCAAGAGGGTTATGTGGCAGCAGCTTCTTCAAAAATTGTTGAAGAATAAATTAAAAAAGAATTGAAATTGAAGGTATTAGCCACAGCAGGACCATTGTTAGACCAAATTTAACAGTAGGTACTACTAAGTATTCAATAAAAGATTTACAATAATTTCATGAAACTTCTTTCATCATATTCTATGTAAGTAGAAAAAGCTAGTAATTAATTATGCTTAACTTAAATTACTTTTAAGTTTCGAGAGAAAAATGACTATTGATTAAATGTAGGAAAAAAGATCAGTTATGCTGGCAACATTAAGCACGCCACCCGTCGCGCGCAGACTTATCGTGCGAGCACTCTACATACTTGCGGACGCTTAGCGGTTTCACTCACGTAGTTCCCGTTCCCGTGGGAATACAGGGATAAAAAGCCTATGTTACTCGGGGATAGTGTAGCTTCGCAACGGTGAAAGACTTTTTGATATCGGTCCAGTAGTTTTTAAGTTTATTCGTTACATACAAAAATACAAATCTTTCCTCTTTATAATATTAGTATCATAGAAGTATAGGTATAGATGGATTATTATGAAGTGAAGCATCTTTTTCAACATTTACAGCACTTTTTTCTTTGGTGCATTTTATAAAAACTGTTTCGCCTCACCACGGCAAAGTCTGTTATATTTTACGATTACCTAGCAATGTGGGTTGCACACTTTGCATAATCCTCAAACTCAGCTTACAGTTTTCACCTAAGAGTGGGTTCACGTAAATGTGCAAAAGGTGAGCATGTTGTAAGAACTTATGAGTTAATCACGAAGTTCGTCTTACTTGGCTGACAACGCCTTTGTAGCACTTTGTGTCAAAGTCACTTAAGGTGGTACCCCGAGCAAAACACCGCGCAAGCCGTTTTTCGTGCTGTTTTTAGGAGCTATCTACTCGTTATTTTAAAAAAATATCAATTAATAAAAATACATTAAATTTCTTCATAATATTGATTCTAAAATGGTAGATTTAGTTTTTTTTTTTAATGTTGTATATATTTCACTAATCTACTTCCAAAAAAACATGAAAATGAGAAATAATTATTGATATTATGCATCTCCTCGTAAAGTGTTCATTGATTATTTTTTGTACTAACACTAATGGATAGACAATTTAATAACGAACATTTTTGTAGAATTATTTTTTTCAAAAGACCAAAATTCGATTTTATAAAGATTTTATTCTAAAATCTGGGCGTATTCACTACTGTAATTCATGCGCCACCAGTGCCGCTAGACCAATAGGAACGCTCATATGTCATGCCGATTTTTTGGTCAGGGTACCGTCTTAAAGAGAGGACATTAGAGCAGCTGTTACAAGATGTTAGAACACTAATTATGCAAAGGTAACATACAGAATTCCTGGCTGGTATAGAGTGTAGGACTACAACAAAGCTTGAGATCCTTTTTTTTGTTTTGTTTTTTAATCATCCAATGACTTCTCCCGCTGTGTGTGAAGCAGGAGGACGTGTCAGACTTTTACTGAATAAAACTCGCACGTGTTCCTTCAGTTGCTTGTGCCAGGGTCGCCGTAACTCATTTTCAAATTTATCCGCGACCCAGACAGGCATCGACCCTAGCGGGCCCCGTCACTTTTGCTGACATCTCTTTGTGGCGCACATGGAACATTACGTGCCGTAAGTCAGACCTGGTCCTTATCGGACGGCGAGCTACCTACTATTTGCCGTCCGCAAGGCCGCGCCTACGGTGGCCGGCAATCGGCTTGCGACTCCCGACGCCCGGGGTGTCTACTGCGGTGGCTAGGGGCGTGAGGGCGTCTCCTTTGCGTCTTCCTCACGCATTCCACCTCCACTTCCATGTGAGACACTTCTCATGCCCTCTTGGTCCGTACTATGGCCTGAACCAGGGCTGGACGCGAGAGGTCGCCACCGCCGACCGCTTCCACGAGGACATGGCGGTGCTCCACCCAAACGGGGTAGACCTCCACCGTATCCTCCGACTCCACCCAATGGTGACACCCGGGCATTTCCTCCTGCCTTATCCAGAACAGGAACCTCCCGAAATAGCTGTGTCCGGTAAGGACCTGCGTCAGGCGGAAGGTGAGGACGCCGTGACGCCTCTCAAGTCAGACCTCAAAGCGGGGCCCTACAGCTGCAATTGTGGCGTGCCCTAAGCTTGGGGTCTTGGCTTTAACACGCGAGTCGGGCACTGTGTTATCGAATTTGTCATTAAGAAGTTCTCAGTAGTCAATTCGTACGCCTAATTCTTTGGGAAATACATAAGTGATATATGTTATGCAATGATGAAATTGCAACCAGATTTCAATTAAACATATACGGGAAACATCCGAATTAAAAGTAGTTTTACATGCCACAAGAGTCTACTACAGCTGTTCTCATGTTAAAACTAACTCTTTGCAAGATGTCAATAAACTATCAAATGACCTCAGATCAATAGATTTACATGAGTTATATGTGCCACAAGAGTCTACCAGTGAATATATTTGATTTATTTTACTGCGATGTTCTCGTCTCTTCCGACTAGTGTCGAATCTATCAAGCTGTATGTTATCGGGTGAGGTAAGAGAGTGGTTGGATGTGATTTAGGTATCCGTTTGCATGAAAACGTCATATACATATATTGAGATAACTAGAGAGAACTAGCGATATATTGACAAATTAAACTTGACTATATAGAAATTATATTATATCGACTATTATGTTGTGTTTCTTTGAATTTATCTTTTTTTATAATAGTGTCAGCGTGTTAAGGGCAAAGTATACAAAACGGTAGTACGACCAGCCACGACCTACGGAGCGGAGTGCTGGACCTTCAAGAAAGCACACGAACAACAACTGCATACAAGTGAAATGAAAATGCTCCGGTGGGCGGGAGGAGTAACCCGCCTAGACAAAGTGCGAAACGAGTATGTCAGGGGTTCGTTCAAAGTAGCACCGATTAGCGAGAAGGTCAAATAAAGCAGATTGCGTTGGTACGGCCACATCCTGAGACGTGGAGATGACAACCCTACCAAAAATGCCCTAAATATCCCCGAACGACCGCGAGGAAGGGGAAGACCGCCCGCCACCTGGTGGTCAAACATGCAGAAAGAGGTCCGGAAGGAGAACCTGAGCACTCAGACAACCCAGAACAGAGCTCTCTGGCGCAGACGTACAAGGAGACCCGACCCAAGCTGAACTGGGAAGAGGGTTGGACAAAGTAAGTGTCAGTAGTTTTAAAGTTGTAATGGGGTTTTAAGATCAGTCTGAATCCCAATATGAATGCGGTGACCAAAAAACCACACACATAACCCACATACATACTGGAGTGGCTCCAGTGCCCACACATCTGCAGTTTTGAGGACATAATAAAGCTGCTATTGACGTGGCTACCTAATAGGCCCAAAAATCTAAAAAGATAACCAAACCATCGACTCGAAAAGAAGAAGTTTGTAAAGAGTTGCTAAATCCGTGCGGATTGCAGACAATTCGAGGGCAAAAGCTAAAGCTATCGGCTTTATATAAGCCACAACAGCATGTATGTAGCACTTTGTAGAACTTCGAGAATCTTCGTGAAAATTCGGAGCATCGCGAACTCGCGACCATACAAATGGAACGGAGATTCCAGATGAATTCGTAAAAGCATAGACCGAGTGTTATGTCCATGTTTGCAAAAAATTACTAGATTAATGCTGTTAATAAATCTTCTGATCTTCATTGTTTATTTCAAGTCTTATTTTGTTATGGATTTACAACTAAAAATTTAATTGATAGCTTACGTTTTGTAATAAAAACGGTTTAACCTCATTTGAGCTTTAAAGGAAGAATTTGCTGAGCTAATTTTAAGAAACCAAATAATGACTTAATTAAAAATACAGTGCTGTATGAAAATTTGGTAGATGTTTATAGTTACGAACTTTTAAACGCCCATTTACCTATTTTTGTTTACTCATTCATTTATTTTTTAATCATAAATAAAACTGTTCTCTCCGTCTCTTGCCTCTAAGGTTTCTTTGGTTCGGATCGTATAGTATGCGTCATGCCTGATAGCAAATTTCAGCAGGTGGTGATGGCAACTTTGGACCGGAGTCAATGGAGGCAGATTGCCCGCTTAAATGGGTACATTGACCACGATCCTCAGTTATGAGACCAATTGAAAAAGAGAAGTCGTGCCGGGCGCTAAACACACTATTTATCTTTCTTTCTATACGTGAGAAGAATTTAGCTTTTATTGTCACGAGAAATATTTCATTAGCAAAGTAATATCTTTCGGGCAATCTCTTTGTATCCTCGGTTCCCTTACAAAATGAAAACAATGTTCTATTGTATATTTTAATTAAACTCTGGAAGGTTGCCACTATTGACTGACCAATTGAATAGAGGCACAAGTCCACAACAAAGGACCAGACTGCCACACACTCAACCGTAAATATAAGACATCGTGTTTTCAGCGGGTAGTCACTAGTCGGATCTGAGCGCGGTCTGTCTGTCTGCCTAGGAGTCTGACTCTCAACTCTAAAGCTGGCTGCCTCGGCCTGTTTTAATTAATTATTGTATTTTGGGGATGTTTGTTTTTCTCTAGACTTTTACATGCACGTCTTTTTACATCGTTCTCACATATTGTAATTTTCCAACAAGAAAGATGTGAGCAAATAGTTGTAATTATAATGTATTGATGGAAACGAGTGTCCGTGGAGTTTCTTGTACGTTCTTCTCCATAGAAACTTACTGACGCTTGCGAATGTGCAACTAGCTTTATTATTACTTTTTGTTGATAATTCAAAAGTACCTTTAAATGGTTTAGTCGAAATAAAATAATTTTTGTTTTTTAAAACAGGGATGAGTCTAGGTGTAGGACAGAATTACTATATTAACGAAGTCCCAGCTGACATAAACCGCAGGCAAACCCACGGGCTTATAAGTTTTGTGAATGCCCTTCTTTAGAAAAGTTGCCGAGTGTGCTCATACCTATATGCCAGTCTTTTTCTAAAGCTCGATATACCTATCATGTCCCCTATTGGCACAAATTTGTTAGGCATAATATTGATTGGCATAAAGTTTTCGCATAACTTTTATTAGCATAATATTAATAATACTTTGGCATAATTATACTGGCAGAGAACCAGGGTTACCGACATAGCCCGAAGAATTGCTAAACTTAAGTGGCAGTGGGCAGGACACATTGCTCGCAGAACGGATGGCCGAAGGGGTAGAAAAGTTCTGGAGTGGCGACCGCGAACCGAAAGACGATGCGTTGGAAGGCCTCCCACCAGGTGGATCGATGACCTGGTGAAAGTTGCGGGGATCCACTGGATGCGGGACGTACGGGACCAGTCAATGGGGCAACACTTGGGGGAGGCCTATGTCCAGCAGTTGACGTCTTTCGGCTGATATGATGATGATGATGATTATACTGGCATAATGCAAAGGGTAGCATAACTGTTATTAATTTAGTGTAATTTGCTTTGGCAAAATTTGAAGTTGCATATAATTTTAAGACATAAAAATGAGTGTTATGTACTTACATGATTTATTCTAATTTGGAAATTACTCTATTGGATTAGGTTAAGGTGCGGCGGAGTTGGCCCTTGAGCCACCCTTGAGCGGCAAACATAACATGTTTGTTTTTTTAAGAGATAATCAACGCAAACAGTAAAAATGAAAAACTTAGGTACCTTATGTGTTAATATTATTATGCGTTTGAAACATTATCTATACTTCTATACTATAATATTATAAAGAGGTATAGTTTGTGAGGTTATAGGGTGTAATCTCTGGATCTACTGAACCGATTTAGATGTAAACTGGCATGGAGATAGTTTGAGATCCTGGAAAGGACATAGGATAGTTTGTATTCCCTTGGGCTGATAAAAAACTTTCACACTGGCGAAGCCGCGGGCAGAAGCTAGTGCATTATAAAATTATGCTTCATTATTATTATGCCAACAGTATTTATGGCAATAAAGATTATGAAAAAACATTTAAGCCTAATAATATTATGCGTAATGATCATTATACTGAATTTCGTTATGCCAATGTAAATTATGACAGCATATTTTATGCATATCAATGGTACACCTCATGTTTACAGTCGTTTATTATTCGTATGTCGTCATCATCTTCCTGCCCTTGTCACGGTTTACTAGGGGGTCCGCTAAACACGATGTCTTCTTTCACTCTCCTCTGTTCTTCACTACTCCATTTCAATCATTCATCTTTCTTAAATTTTCCCCTCCCTCTGCATCTATCAACATTCATATTTATCTCTCTTTCAGTCGTACGCGTTTCTGTACCCTTCTTATGATGGTGATTGAATATAAATAGAGTTCAGTGTGAATACATTGAAATGCACATATTCAAGGGTGTGTGGGTAATTGGATTTCTTGAACGTCAATAGTATTCCAACACTTCATTTTATTATTTATCTTATTACTGTTATTTAATAAACACCATCATCATTGCCTAGCCTTTTTCCCAATTGTTGTTGGGGTCGGCTTCCAGTATTACCGGATTTAGCTGGGTACCAGTGTTTTAGATAGAGCGACTGCCTATCTGACCTCCACAACCCATTAACTGGGTAACACTATACCCCTTGGCAAGACTGGTGTCAGAACTCAAGCTTCTGACTAAACGTAACGACTGTCAAAGATCTTCAAATGACAGCCGGGACCAACGGCTTAACGTGCTGTCCGAGTCACGGAGGAAACTCGGTATGTTGAAATGGTCACCCATCCATGGACCGACCTCGGCAAGCGTTGCTTAACCTTGAAGATCGACCCGTGTGGCTGTTATTATTTAGCCACGAGCTTAATAAACACCATGATTCGATATTTATATTTCAACTTGTTTTACGAAGGTACATAGATATCAATAACTCAAGAATATAAAAATTCATGAAAATGGTTTTTTACTTAAGTAAATAACTGAATAGTTCGTAAAGAATTTATAATCCTCCACTTTTCTAAGTAGGTATAATGAAAGAACTTGCTAACTTCGCACGTTTTCAAAAGTTTCGAAGAATTTTACCCGCCTGCGAAGAATGATAATTTTCATAAAGCTCCTAAGTAACACTGTAGACGATGTAAGAATAAAACCAGTAGTAGCAGCCAGTTTAATTAAAAAATGTAAAAAAAAAAAGATTATACTTAAATATTTTTTTCCATTAAAATAAATGTACCTATACTCTTTGCGCTGTAGCATGGTGCGGGTGACAGTTTCAATAAAAAAAAAATCGCATATCCGTATACGCATTAGGCAACTATGGTATATAGTATAACTATGGTATGACGTTAAACTGCAAAAAATACGTATACGCGTAAAAATGTTATTGAAACTGTCACCCGCACCACAGATAATATAATACTAGCATACAGATGCCTCATCCCATACAAAGAAACCGTGCCGACTTAACTAGCGTTTTTCATCTGATTAATCTTGTTATTTTTGTAAGTACATCAATCGCGTTCGATCCCGTTTCACGACAATAGATGGTGTTAGCAACGACTTGCAAGTTAAAGGCTTTACTAGGATTGTGAATATTGTTTTCTTTAAATACAGTGAAGGTTCTTTTTTTATAGTATTTTTTTGCACGTCTTTACAGTTTTTTTTGCACCAAAATGTGTTACAATGCAAATTTTAACAATCGAGTGGAATGCCTCAGAAATTAAAAAATGCGCCATCTATTGGCATCAATTTTAAATGATCCGTTCAAATAATCATTGAAATGTGAATTAAGAGCCCAATATTCCATAATTTTGTACAGAGGAGAGTTGATTAAACAATAACATACAATTTTTATGTTCAATTCCAGAAAATGTTAATTTTACACACATTCTATTGAATTGAGTGTACATGTCGCGCCATCTATAAAGATTTATATGAACCAAATTTAGTTTCTTAGCAATGAGACCCCGTGCCCGCACCATGCTACAGCGGAAAGAGTGTAATTAGCTTTTAGCTTCAATTATTGTCATCCGTGAGAAAGGCACACCAAAAGTGGGTAAAGTAAAATTTTAGCACAATCCATTGAGAATAACTATTTTAAAATTCAGTTGCAAGATTTGACCCCCACATACAAGGCAAGTATAATAAAATTTTGTGTAAATTTAGCTACTTACCTACTTAATCATAATAAAATCATTATCTCCGCTGATATGAACATGTAAACAAACCGAATCACCATGCGTAGCGTAGTATGTAAGCGTGTGTAGACTACCAATTTTGGATAAGCCCTAAATTATCGCTGTCTGCCATCAGAACATAAAACGAACCCATTTAAAATGACGCCTTATAGAGTAGCTCTCAATGTTATGATGAAGTTTGTGCTACAAAATAATAAAGTTTTGATAGTTTTTGAGCTCAACACTTAGCCAAAAGTGACAAAACCATCTAGAACCAAGTAACTGGCAGGTTCCGAGACTGCTTACATACATACACTCAATTTCCCAACTATGTTGGGGTCGGCTTCCAGTCTAACCGGATTCAGCTGAGTACCAGTGTTTCACATGGAGCGACTGCCTATCTGACCTCCACAACCCAGTAACTGGGTAACAGGGTACCCCGTGGCTAGACTCGTGTCAGATCTCAAGCTTCTGAATACTCTTAAAGACTGTCAAAGATCTTCAAATGACAGCCGGGACCAACGGCTTAACGTGCTTTCTGAGGCACGGAGGAAACTCGGTATGTTGAAATGGTCACCCATCTACGGACCAACCTCGTCAAGCGTCGCTTAACCTTGATGATTGATATTTTTTTTTTTTTTTGATTCTACGGAGCGTCTCGCAATTCGGCCAAAGTGACCGGCTTTTGCTGAACCGGGCTTCCCTGTGGAGACTAAGCTATATAGCCTCCAGCCAGGCACCTTGATGATCGACCCGTGCGGCGGTTATTATAGACACGAGCTCCTCATAAATACAACAGTTTACATACATACAAATAAATAAAATTTAAGTGATTATCATAATCATCATATCAGCCGAAAGACGTCCACTGCTGGACTTAGGCCTCCCCCAAGCGTCGCTTCATTGACCAGTCCCGTGCGTCCCGCATCCAGGAGATCCCCGCAACCTTCACCAGGTCATCGGTCCACCTGGTGAGAGGCCTTCCAACGCAACTTCTTCCGGTTCGCGGTCGTCACTCCAGAACTTTTATGCCCCATCGGATATCAAAATTTAAGTGTCTGCTTGTATTCTCAAATTAACAGTTTTTTTGTAAATGCTAAATAAAGTAGTTAAAACAAAAAAAAAAAAAAAACACGACTCTTCACGTGACCAGAGGGCTGGCCTTTTCTTCGGCCAGAGAACCAGCATTGCCATCCAACGTGGCAATGCTGCCAGCGTTCTGGGCACGTTTCCCATTTACATCGATGTGGACGAATTTTTTGATGCACAATGAGGTCTTTTCCGTCTCCCTTTTGTATTTGTATATAGGTTTGTTTTTGTTTTTAGAATTTTCAATTGTATATATGTTAATAAAAATAAAAAAATTGTCTGTCTATTTGTTTCGGGTAATTTCAGAAACAGCTGGACCGATTTTGACGAGAATTTCACTGGCACATAGTTGTTGCTATAAAGAGTAACTTAGGCGTTGTGAAAATAAAATAAACTATATTTTTTTTTTTTTTTTTATTTAAAATAAACTATCTTTTAGTCTTTACGAGTTTATTTATTTATTTAAAACTTCATGCACAAAAGTACAATGGCGGATTAATGCCTTAAGCATTCTCTACCAGTCAACCAAGGGTAGTGCATAGATAACGTGGCAGGTGCAATATTTAAATTGTGACAAGCAAAAAAGTAAAACAAAGAAATACAAATAATAAGTTGCTTAAAATACACATACATATATATATTATATATAATACATACCTAAATAAAGACTCGGAAGAAGACGAGGGCAACAGCAACAGTAATAAAGATAAGATTTTCGTAGATATTAGAATATGAACAAAAATATACGTACCTAAAAGTGAAAATACCTTCACACAGGCAGTTTGTTTTATGTGCTAGAATAAATTAAATATTTCTTTCTTCTCCAGGTAGAGACTAGGATACCAAGAAAAGGAAGGATACTTTGTCATACCGTAAAAAACAGGCTGTATGTAAAATCACACCCCATATAATATGTATACGATGTTTTACCTTGAGGTCTACCCCTTCAAAATACCTAGTGTGTTTCAATATGCAAAGAGCAATATACAGGCAGAAGTCTTGAGGCCACAACTTCGAGGGTCAAAGTACAAATCCAACCCAAAAATAGATGAACATAGTTCAAACATACTCCAACATAGATATAACGAAAGAAATGCCTAAGAAAGCAGCTCTAAATGGTGTGATGTTTGGGCTATAAAATATTATGATTTTGAAAGTTTTGCAATAAGCCAAAACCTTTTACCAAGCCAATAACTGCTGAAAAAGAGTAAGGCCGGTTGTCCTATCTGACGCCGAAATTTTAATTCATAAGGCCCTAATGGCGACGCCTGGGGGAGGCCTATGTCCAGCAGTGGACGTCTTTCACCTGAAATGATGATGAAGACCCTAATTATGCCAAGATAATTAAGTAAACAAAGATTTAGATTGTTAGATACAACATAATAATTTGCAAGGAGCTTTTGGCGCGGGAATAAATTATAACATATTCCTTTTTGTTCAGGTATAGAAAAGGAAAAGGCTACTTTTACATACCGTGAAAATCTAACAGTTCCTACGTTCCGTTTGTACCTACCTGTGAACCGCACCGAGCGTAAAATATTGCATATATTTTACGCTCGGTGCGGTTCGGGTATTGATTTTTAAATCTTGAGTCCTTTTTGTAGACTTGGAAAGTTCAACTAAAATAATAATAACGTAAAGAAGGGTCAAAGGTCAAAGTTTAAAGGTAAAAATTTCCATATACCTGTACATAAAGAAAGATTAATGGATAAATAAAGAAATCAAAGTTACAAAACTTCTTTTCATAAAAAATCACGTAGTTATTTTCAAACCAGAGCATTTTCATTCGCTTTTATGGCTCGAGATAAGATTGCTGTTTTATTATGTATGAGATTATTGTTATCTTTTCGTAATTTTAGAATTTTTAAGAGTTATGAAACTAGATTCATAGTCAATGTTATCAAAAAAGTATAAAAAGACCATTACGCCTTTGCTCCCCAAGGGTAATTGAACTCATATAGATTAAATTTAAGTAGACGTATAAAAGTATTTTTCTCTCTATACCAATATTATAAAGAGGAAAATTGTTTTGTTTGTGTGTACCGAATAGGCTCCGAAACTACTGGACCGATTTTAAAAATTCTTTCATCAATCAAAGCTACATTATTACCGAGTAACATAGGCTATGATTTTGACGGGAGCGAAGCCGCGGTGATCAGCTAGTTTTAAATAAATATCAATTAACATTAGTGGGTATCCACAATATGCTATCAGCGAGTCCTGAGTTACTTTGAACATAACGCTCGGAGACAGCCACCTCGAAAAACTGGTTGTGGTGGGAAAGGTGGGTGGTAAAAGACCGCGCGGACGTTCACCTGCTCGCTGTTCAGTCCAGGTAATGGCGAACACAGACTCACCGTGACCACTGCTCGAAGAAGAGCCGAAGACAGAGTGGCACGTAAGCAGCTCGTCAGTGACTCCGTCAAATCATTCCAAGACGGGCACGACCTTCATAACAATGTGACATTTTCAAATTCATATGTACTTTCTTAGTTTATCTTGGACATCAACGGTAAAGGAAAACATCGTGAGGAAACCTTGACTTATTTAGTTAGTGTAAGTCTGAAATAGCCAAGTCAGAGTAGGCCTGTGGTGTACCCAAGGTGGCTTAACTAACTCTGACTCCAGAGATGGCCGTATCTTCAAACAAAAAATAATAAAGCCATATAATAAAAAAACTTAATTCAAATAATCAAAAAACCCGACTACTTCAAAAGCGAACTAAAAAGTCGTAAACAAGGAAAAAATCATGCTGTGCAGTCGGAGGATACATATTCGTGGGCTGGCTGACCAAAATCTGGTGTATCCTCCGCCTGCACAGCATGATTTTTTCCTTGTTTACGACTTTTTAGTTCGCTTTTGGAGCAGTCGGGTTTTTTGATTTGTTGAATTAAGTTTTTTTATTTATAACTTTTTAGTTTGTTTTTTTCGAATTAGATACATTTAAACATATAAGTGTTTATTTTATTTGAAATCACCTCTTAAAACCCTTTATATCAAAATAAAGGGTTTTGAACCCACACTATGGGTTTGGAAGAAGAAAAAAAAATTGGGCCCCCACAATATGGCACCCAAAATCCGCCATTTTTCTATTATCTAATTTTAATGTAGCCTATGACACTCGCAGGGATAAGACGCATCGATTGACGTATGAATCATCAAAATCGGCCAACGCGTTTGGTCTCTGAACGCCATATAGGAACAAACATACATATATACATTCATACATACATAGACTGATAAAAACATTACCTTCCTTCGGCAGTCGGGTAAAAAGGCGAGTCTCTTGTAATTAGACAGCCATTTCAGACATCAGTCTACATGGTCTTCACATGATCTAACCAAGATTTTTGTCTGGACTTTAAAAGAGACTGTGACCTCTGAGTTTGTTTCAGCCTTTCTTCTCAGATAGAAAACACCGACCTCATCTAGTTTAAAAAAATATGATGATGATGTAAAAGTGTCTGTACAAACTAACTTACAGAAATAAAATCCTTTATATTTATCATTTAGCCTGAAATATTTAGGATCCAGACTCCAAGCTGTTAATGAAAAATTCCTGACCGAAAAATTTAATTACGATGGTTAACTTGGTGATTGAACCAAAGACCTCACCTAGGTACAAATAAGCACTTGCTCCACACAAATAACATTATAGCAAGGCAGTCTTTCAAAATAATACATTTTATGAGATTAATTTCCACCGCGAAATGGATCTCAAATAATGTTTAAAAATTTCGAATCGTTTGGTTGTTAATACGGCTACTACAAAATGGAACAAATACTGTCAATAGTTTTATTGTAGAGACAAACTTCTGTTTCTTTAAGATTTTGACCATTTAATCACCAATTGTGTTTGCGATTTCATGATGACCGGGGTAAACTAAAAACAGGCCAAGTGAGTGTCGGACTCTGTAAAATCAAGTTGGTTGAAAGTAATAGGAAAAATGAGGGCATTTTAAATGAAAAAATCTGATTTATTAATATATTGGTATTTGTTATATTAAAATATACGTAATAATAAACATTATCACCAAAGAACAATGGCGAGATTTTAGCTGACTTAAATTTGAGCGTCTGAAAGTGAGTTTTATATGAAAGACGTTCTATTAATTGTCTACATTTTTTAAATATATTTTTGGGCTGGTTCAAAACGGATAAAAAAAATCATAATAAATAAGTGACAAGTAGTAACTATATTAATTAATAATGTAATTAATGTATTTATTGCAGTAAATGAGTTAACAATACAGTTTATGTCTAAGTATAGATGTTCCTCGCAGGTAGGTAAGAATATTGTAGTGTAGTAGAAATAAATGAATTACTTTTAGTTAATGATTGGCAAAAAAACTAGTATCCAAGTTTAAAAAATATAGCTTGGTTGTTGACGAGGACGACGACCTTTTGATAAACGTCAAAGTCGCTTAGTTTAAATAAATATACTCTTTTCAAAGAGTATATTATACATTTCATGCTGAAATAACTAGGTAAGGGAAATGCTAATGCGATATTCCCCTTTTACTTCCACGAAATTGAATAATATTACCTATTAAACACATTATTAAAAGTTACCCAGACATAACCTACAAAAGTTTATGACTGAATATCTATTATTCTCGACATTCTCGAAGAAAAATTATTGCACAAACTAATTCAGAACATCACCCTGAGTTAAACCAGATATTTTTCATTTAAAGACGTAGGAATTTAATCTCAGCTAAAAAAATGTATGGGCACCTGCCATTGTTCTTTGAAGTTCTTAGGTCAATGAGAAGTTCAAAAAATTCGGTGCTAAATAAAAAAAAAAAGGTAACATTGGTGGTTTCTCATTATTTTGGTATCCAATATTTTTTTAAACAGACAATACAGTATTTATCTACTCTAAACAACAATACTCCACTCGAGGGGGTAGTTTAACATTTTTTTATCTCTATGGAAGCCCCTTAAAAAACAATTAAATATATTATTTGAATTTGTATAGATTTGGGACAACACAATGCTTATACTGTGAAAATTTGAAGGCTCCAACCGTTTGACTGTAAAACATTTGTGAGAGACGACTGACAGACAGACGGACATACAGCCACGTGCGTGACAGCAATAGGGCTCCGTTTGGACCCTTCGGGTACGTCATCCTAAAAAGATTCGATGGCGAAGAAAAAGATTGGTAAATCTTTGGTCTGATCTTATTCTATCTTTAAATCTAGCAGAGGAAAATTTGAATAATACGAGTAGGTTAAACAAAGTGATAATAATAGTGCCAAAACCATTAAGAATCAACACTTGGCTTACATGCAATGTGTAAAATTAATAAGGCACTATTTAGTGGCAAGCCGCCAGTTCATAGCACTTATATAATTGAAGTAAATGTCCCATAAAATATGACGTGAAACATAAACATAACCGATGAAAAACATGTATACAGCCAAGTCCAAAATCTATGGTATGTCTACCGAAGTGTCACGTGGTGAATCTTTCATTTTGAATTCTGCCCGAGAAGGGCGAAGAAAAAAAAAAAAAAAATCATTTTGAATTTTCGATAGTAAATTGTTATCGCTGATAGTATGCCTCCTTGTCTAGAGCATACTAAGCCCGATCCTCATATATAAAATGTTTAAAACTTTGCGAAGGCTCCAAAGCCCCTTAAAATACAGATATCGCACATCTACCTTCGGGGACACAGGCGTTTATGTCAAGTTTAAAAAAAAGATGACGTGATTCTGAAATCAGTATCATTATAAGTATTATGTCAGCTCGACAACTCATAGTGGTATGCTCGTGGCCCGGTAATTAACCCCTACAATGAATAGTTAACGGCTATGAAAAATTGTCAGAAAGTGATCCACTGTAGACTTGGCAAGTAACCACTGTTTTTTTACAAATACACAATGATGATACTGTAGCCCAAATTTCATTTCATATTTTATAATTACCGATTACGATATCTAGACAAGAGGGCATTGTTTGCATCTTACTACCGAGGACAAAAGCAACAGAGATTTCCTTAAAAGTATGCATATTTGGAAGCTTATTGTATCCATGATCATGTCCTAATACAAGTATCTACCATTTCTAAAAATTTGTTTAGGATCAACATCACAAACTATCATTAAGATAGGCATTATCAAGAATATTATAATTTAAAACTACCCCAAAGCAATGGAGCATGAAAGGATAAAATCAGATTTTATTATTGTCGAATGTCATAACATGTATGCAGCTCTACCTCAAAACAACAAACCCTGTAGATTATAAACCACTCTTTGTTCACTATCACACAGAATCCGCAACACTATAAAACCACTGAACCTCAATAACACAATCTCATCCTGTTATGAATGGCCATTGATAAACCACAGATCCATTCAAAATTCACGAAACACTATTTACACACAAAAACTTTTCATACTCATTTTTTTCACCACTGACTCAAAACTTCACTTTAAAAAAGAAATTAAGGACACTAAACATGGCGACGAAAAGCGAAATAAAAATAAAAAGCGCGGTAAAAATATGGCGGGAAAAATTCGGTTCGAAAATGGAAGCGTAGCGTCTGCCTCGCTCAGGGCGCGGGCGTAAACTGGCAGGCAATGTTGCCTGAATTCAGAAGGTTCTACGACAATGTATGGTGACAGTATTGAGTTCCTGAAGCTTGGAAAAGCTGGTGGTTTGGTGAGAGTCATTTGTTTCAGTGATGTTCTTTAGAGGTGACTCACTCTTTGCATTATTGACGTCAATCTACATGAACCTTTTACGACAAACTCCTTTGTCACACATTTAAAGTAATATTATAAACATGTATTTGTTCGTCTGTTTGTAGGAAAGGTGCCTAATCACTGGAGATATTGATACGATTCATCATAGAAAGGTTCACCATCGTCAAGTGCCATAAGCTACTGTTTAATCCAGAAAAACCCACAATTCCTGCGGGAATTCCCATGGAAGCAAACTCGCTGAAACAAGCTAGTTTTAGATAAATTGACAAAGAATTTCAAGCTTCTTCCTTACGATTTATAGAGTTCCGTTACTCAAAAAGAAAAAAGGAGCCCTTAAAGGATCACTTCGTTGTCTGACTGTCCGTGTGTCAAGACCATTTTCTCTGGAATGCCTGCAGATATTGAGTTGAAATTAATAAAATTTCTAAATCAAAGCAATTAAAAGATACATACGTTTATGTCGCATATTTTATTTATTACAGAACAAAAAAAAAATAGGAAACGCACGCAAGGAAATCAAAACCTAAATAAAGGGTACTTCCCATTGACCTAGAATTATGAAATTTGGCAAGATGCAATGTCTTAGTTATAACTTATAACACAAGTAAAGGAAAAATTCTGATAACTGTAAATTTGTAGCTACAACAAAAAAGAATCAATTTAAACTAATTTGCAGTTGGTAAACTGACCGCGACTTATATCGATGTATGGGGAAAACTGTTTTCAAACGGCAAAGTTTATTTTGTCCAGAGAGCAATGTTCGGTGCTTTCATTGTTTATGATCGGCAGTAATGTTAACTAATTATTTTGTTGAATGCTGTTTATACGGAGCCCTCAGTGCGCGAGTCCAACTCGCAATTGGCCAGTTTTTTACACGGTGATCTGAATTGATTATTTTTAACCGACTTAAAAAAAAGGAGGATGTTCTCAATTTGTCGGAATCTTTATTTTTTATTTTTATGTATGTTCCCCGATTACTCAAAGACGCCTGGACCGATTTCAAAAATTCTTCTTTTGTTTGATAGGGTATTCTTCCTAGTTGGTCCCATAGTCATCGGGTCAGGATCTGATGATGGAATCCTAGAGAAATCGAGGGAACTCCTCAAATATTATATGCAAACATATAGCGATTTTAGTATTTTCATCAACAATGCAATCATTTGCGCTCAGAAAGTTTCATTTGGTGGAGTGGAACTGATGAAAAAGACCACAGATGGCCACTAGAACTCCTAAATGCTAAGTATGTCACAGGCATAGGATATCTTGAATAGTTAACCGACTATAATGAAGCAAATACTTATAAATAAATGGTACTGATGAAAATGGCACCATCGAACTGATCTGATGATGAAGCCGGAAGGTAGGCACTGGAACTCTTAAATAAATCAATGTATCCTAGTCGTGTTTGGGCTTATTGAAATCGCCATGAGATGTACTTTGACCATAATTGATAATCGTGTTAATTGGAGGTACCTACCAAACTAAAAAGAGAAAAATAAAAACTTTTTAACAAAAAATCAAACCGACTTCCAGAACAACAGTCTATTGTACCCATTGTTTTCCGTTTTTCGACACCAACTTCGGAAAAGAAATTTATTTTTTACTTCGTAGTTTTTTGTTCTGGAAGTCGGTTTGAATTTTTGTTAAAAAGTTTTTTTTATTTTTATGACATTTCTTTCAAACAAATAACATGTACCTATTTAGGTTTCACAATTTACCTGTTTTGCTAGTGAAATATCAGCAAAATATATTTACAAAAGGTTACAAAACTCAATAAAAATCAATGTTTTCAATAAAGAAACGTCTACAGTCAGTTATTTTGTTTTTGTGACCTTCGCTTGCCATCAATTTGCGTTGATTGGACCCATTTTTCTTTCGTTAACAACATTTTGCTAAATGGCAGTTACAAATCAGAGGTGACTTCATTTCTAGGTTTGTTGTTGGAGTTCCTAGTCAAAGATATTTTGAATATCAATCAATCAAATCATTAATATCCTTCAGGTTGTTTCAATATTGGTTTATTCAACAACAAATGACCCAGCGGTGACCCGGCGGGTCATTTGTATTTTTATATTTGGTATATCTTCACCAATGTCGAAATAGTATTCATAATATTGAAGGAAATCAAAACCCAAACAATTATTCCATTCCACAATGTAATACCGTATACATAAGTGATATCTTAAAATATAATGAGATCAATATGGAACCCGTCCAGCACAGCAAAACAGTAGTACCTACTAGAGAGAAAGCTTTAATTAAAATTACTTATCCCTCTACAATACCTACCTATACAATTAAGAATAGCGTACAAACGGTACTATTAAAGCACTATATTTTTCCATGAAACTACAGAGTTTTATCAAAGGCTTCGTCTCACTAAAACGGCACGTTTGCTATCTCAACTTGTTTATTCTTTCATTCGTTGACAAACAAACAAACATACCTCCCTATCTATTAGCGCTAGTATGTTGTGATAGTTAGGTTATTCACTCTCCTGCACAAATGGAAACTTAGTAAGTACTAGAGGCATTTGCATAGCTTTCAACGGTTTTCAACAAGCTTGCCTTGAAAAGATAGCCTTTATCTTCATGTTAGTACGACTGAAAGGTCCTAGAATTTGCTTAGACTAAAATTTTTGCTGGCCAGCAAGGTTGTTAGCGGTTCTAACTGCAAGATTCTTGCAAAAGAGATACTTCTAAAAAAGTTCCAGAGCGAAATAATAATAGAGAAATTTAATTTCTGTGATCAACTATTTTTTTGAAAAATAACATGAGAGCTGAGAGATATTAGAGTAGAGGAAGACCAAAACAACGATGAATAGACTATGAGAAAGATGAATAAGGCTAGAAAGAAAGTGACTTCTGAGATGATGAATATTAGAGAAGTATGGAGGATAGGTAAATAACTAACAAGGAAGACATATAACACTGATTTGATGTTCTAAAATAAAAGAGGCCAAATGCCGTTCTTAAAAAGATGGAACACAATACAAACAAGATTAGGAACAAACAAGACATGGGTCATAAAATAATAATTATGTTGATTATCTACTTAGTCTAATATTATATTAACATTAATATTTCAAACCTTTCAAAATTTAATCATATATCTTCGAGATAAAAATATTTGTTGTTATTTTATTAAGGTTGCATCACCCACGCAAGATGGGTTTCGTAATATTTCTCACCAGAATCCTTCCTAGCGTGTGAAACGCTTGGCAGGATTCTAGCGCATTTATAATGAAAAATCTATCCAGTGCTTCTTGAAATTTTCAAGGAAATAATACATATATCCCGTACGCTCCCTTAATTTAGCTCTAATGGAAGTAGATATTTTTAGCAAGTCTGTTTTTTACCCGACTGCCGAAGGAGGGTAATGTGTTTATCAGTCTATGTATGTATGTATGTATGTAAGTATGTATGTTTGTTCCTATATGGCGTTCCAGAGACCAAACGCGTTGGCCGATTTTGATGATTCATACATCAATCGATTCGTCTTAACCCTGCGAGTGTCATAGGCTACATTAAAATTGGGCAATAGAAAAATGGCGGATTTTGGGGGCCATATTGTGGGGGCCCAATTTTTTTTTGTTCCAAACCCTTCTTGTGGGGTATCAAAATAAAGGGTTTTAAGAGGTGATTTCAAAAATATATAACACTTATATGTTTAAATGTATCTAATTCGGAAAAAACCAAACTAAAAAGTTAGAAATAAAAAAACTTAATTCAAAAAATCAAAAACCCGACTGCTTCAAAAGCGAACTAAGCAGGCGGAGGATACACCACGATTTTAGTCAGCCAGCCCGCGAATATGTATCCTCCGACTGCACAGCATGATTTTTTCCTTATTTACGACTTTTTAGTTCGCTTTTGAAGCAGTCGGGTTTTTGATTTTTTGAATTAAGTTTTTTTATTATTAAATGAAATGAAATCGTTTATTTGCTAAATGTAGGTGTACAGATTAGATGTTCTTTTTTAGAGAGTCCCTATACATTTGATTTGCAATGGATTTTTAAAGTACATACTGTCAATTTTTTTTGTTGGGTACTATACCTGAACCAAAACAACAAAAACGGTTTTTTTTTAGTTATAAAAGGTGACATTCATTACTATAGCAATTTTATTGTTGCCGTACGGTGTGGCGCAGAAGTACTAGGAGGGTTGACCCCAAATAAAGTAGGATAATAGTCAGGAGAATGAAGAACTTAACTCCAACACTACTAACTAATATAGCCATATACTGGATTAAAAAAAAAGAGGTACCAAGGACTCGCAAGATATACTTGTGATTTCTCAAAAGTAAGCAATCATGTAGAAGTTGGATGTAGTTTCTTGTACAGCACATAAGTTTAGAGACGCTTCAAGAATGTAGTTGACTAAAGTCCTAATATAACTAACATACTCAAGAGAGCCCAAAAGTATTATTGCTTGAATCTCTTGAGACCTGTTTTTTTTCGATATTTCGTCCCTTACAAAGTTTCATGGCCTTCCTATCACTTATTCATAAGCATTTTTTAACGGCTCATTATTTTGCTGTATGGTCAAGTGGTTGCAAACGGTTGCTACAAACTGCTGAAAATGAGGCCCTAAATTTGATTCCTCGGCCGGGTAAAGTGCTATTTATGGGTTTTTCCATGTGGGTTTTTTTATAGAACCCCGGAGTCTAGACCTTAACCCTTTGATGGAATTAGGCTCGCCCTTATAACAAGGAACTTAAACACAGTTGGAGAAATATAGGTGTCATATACTTACAATTCTGCCTTAACCTTAGGGGAAAATGTGTGTATTTAATTATGAGTTTTATCCTGAGCTGCAGCACGTGCAAACTGTGAGCTTGAACTCTCCTAAGTTTATGTAATGCCCAGATGGTTATGTTAATCTAACCTAATACCTTCAAACGAGCAGTTCTTGTGTATTGATTTGAGAGTTGATAATTTTCATGAAATGTAGTATGCAGGTAGTTTCGGGGGCCAAAAATAGATCTAGCTAGATTTAATTTTAGTAAATTTCATTTTCTTTATTTTCACCCGAGCAGAGCTCGGTCGCCCTGGTGCTTTTATTAATAAACGAGTTCTTCAAACAAGGCATGTGGTAAAAGATTATTTATTTTGCTATCAAAGGTACGCTTAACTTGAATTTGTAACAAAATAGTTACATTCAAGTGTATAATATTTTTTTTTTAAATGGTATATTTAGTAGCTTTCATTTGATACCAATATTGTTATGAGAACATTCGAAAAAATATCGTATCACCCCCTTATTTTGGGGGGGACGGGGTGCCATATTTATAAAAATATATAGCCTATGTCACTCCCACAATCCAACGACACCTCATATGTCATAATCCGTCAAGCTGTTTGGGCTGTAGACCGTGATTTAGAAATAGACAGACATATACGTATATACGCTTGAAAAACATCACTTCCTGCAGTCGGGTAAAACATACATTCCTCCAAAGAAGAAGTAAGAACAACTTAAATACAAATAATTGGCTCTGTTCCCCGTGATAAACTTGCTATGTTCCAAGTTGTTCCATTCCTCGGGGGGTAGCACTAACTTTAGCAATTACAATATTAGTTAGAGTCGTCCACGGTTCGCTTTCGTAGGGGAGAGGAACTTATAGTGTGCCATGAAGTTTATCTGTTTGTTAATGGTGTCAGCCTGATTAAGTGGTGACAATATTTTAGAATGGTGTCCGTCTGGTTTACAAGTTGTCAGAGTTTCTACAAGTTAAGCGTGCTTCTCCAAAAATGATGTGCTTTGGAGCGAGGCGGTGTGAATCGAAAATTCACAATGGAAAAAAAAACCTCTTTGGTACCTCGTATTTTGTAAATTTAAGACACCGACTTCCGAAACGAAAGTTATTTTGCACCTTTAAGTGTTTTTTTTTTTTTTGTGGAGCTCGTGGCTAAATAATAACAGCCGCACGGGTCGATCTTTAAGGTTAAGCGTCGCTTGACGAGGTCGGTCCGTGGATGTGTGACCATTTCAACATACCGAGTTTCCTCCGTGCGGAAAGCACGTTAAGCCGTTGGTCCCGGCTGTCATTTGAAGATCTTTGACAGTCGTTACGAATAGTCAGACGCTTGAGATCTGACACCAGTCTAGCCAAGGGGTACCGTGTTACCCAGTTACTGGGTTGTGGAGGTCAGATAGGCAGTCGCTCCATGTAAAACACTGGTACTCAGCTAAATCCAGTTAGACTGGAAGCCGACCCCAACAAGTTGGGAAAAGGCTAGGCAGATGATGAAGTGTTTTGTTTTTGAAGTCAGATTATTTTTATGACAGGGTTTTTTTTCTAAATGGGATCAACTTTGAGGTACCAATACTATTACTTGCTTTGGGTACTTTGTGGATTCCAATATATTCCACCATAAGCTTCTCCTTTTTTCGTCGCTTTATAAAAAGCCAGACTTATGCACACAGGATTTAGTAGGTTTTAAGGAGCCAAATATTGATGACAAGCGTCAAGCAAAGTTGTATGCCTAAGAAACTGTTACGAAACTTGGATGATAATTTATGTAACTAACTAGATCATAGCTGGGAGTCCCATCGTAATCCTATACTTCAGAATCTGCCAATACCAGGCAGTAGGTATTCGGTTTTTATTTGGATTTTAGCATCCCTTAATCATAATTTTAAACTTCAGAATCTGCCAATACCAGGCAGCATTCAGTTTTCGTTTAGATTTTATACTAGACTGAAAACAAAATCCACAAAAGGATATAAAAGAAATCGTTCAAAACCTAAAACCCGACTACTGAAAAATCACGCAAATTTTTTTTTTACATATTTTTTTCATATTCTTCTCAGCAAACCCTTTCATTTATCATCCATAACATGGCAGTGGACGTATTGGGAAACTGACTACATGTACAAAGTGACGTATTAGTGAAAGAAACCTATTAGAGATAGCGACGAGATAACTAGTGTGAAGAGTTGTCATCACAACCATGTATAGTGGTGTTCAGAGGATAACCGTGGTCGTATGTCTCCTACACATTCTGCAAAGTACTAAAGTCGCACCGCACATGATGGGGAGGGACGAAATTTTTTTATGTCTTTTCTTCTGTCCCCCTAGAGGGCGCCATATTCAATTTAATATGAAGTCACATAGCCTGTAATCCAACAAATAAGACGCTTCCAACGATACCTCATTTGTCAAATCATGATAAGTAGTTAAACTGGTTAGGAGGGAACAGATGAACATACATACACACATACTGGCCAAAAACATAACCCCTTTTGCTTCGACGTAGTCGGGTAATAATACAGAGCTATTTATGCCGTAATTCCGGCTACATTTAGGTCCGCAGTGAAAATAACGGATAGCCGAGTGCCTTTATTACTCGACAGGGGACGTTATAAAGTTTATTATAGACATGCTCCAGCGGGAAGCTCATATTAAAGGTTGGAGTTCAACAGGAAATACAGTTCGTTTGTATCTGTCTGTCTCTTTACTTTGCTGGAGGTCAATTATTTATTTATATATTAATATTATATGCGCAAGTAACTATTAAGCCGGATTTAGTTAAGTAATTTTGTATTGTCATGATCATCTTCTGTTTAGCCCGGTAGAATTTCACCCATGGCTGAAAATAGGCCTTCCTTTCTTCTGACATAATTCCGGTTCCGGGACTCATCCAGATTTTCCCAGCATCTTTGACTATTTCGTCAACTAACGCACTGTTGAATTTAATTTATTGTTAATTGTAGGAATTGTGTGGGTACTTGTACTTTACATGGACCTAAAATTATATTTCCCGTGATCCCATTAGAATAAAAGGTTCTTTAATTAAAAGGATATATTACCAGATAATTGAATTGTTTCTATTTCAAAGAAACGTAATTTATGTAGCTATTATTTATGACAGCGCCATCTATTATCATATAGTTTAACTATTCACTATACTAAATTTACCATAGATGGCGCTGTCCTCAATATAAACTTCGCAATCTAAATAAAGCTGAGATTAATGCTTGAGATTATCATAAAATGTTGATAAAAACCTACTCACTCACTAAAATAGATAAAATTCGTGTCACGATAAAGATATACGAGAGAAACCTGTCAGGTAGAAATCAATATTAATGTAAAAAATGCCCTTGAACCCTTTTCAACCCTCTGATCTGAGGGTTAAGGACACAAAAGGTCGAGCTTTATTGTAGGGGTTGTGAATTCAAAATTAAAAATACAAAAAGATTCTCTCCGGCGGGGAATCGAACCCCGGTCTCCCGCGTGACAGGCGGGGATACTTACCACTATACTACCGAAGACTTGTAGGCAGGGGTTGAAATTATGAATCGTTTTATCAAACAGACTAGGCGTCGACGCGGTGACGTCACATATTAACATTGAAATAATTTTTTGGCAAAGAGAGCAGTCCAGCCATCTTACAACCTCCTAAATTATTATTTTAATTAAGTAGGCAAGTTCTTACGAACTTAAATAAATATTATGTAGGATTTTAAACATAAGTAGTTATGCTATATGTCGTTCTAAGTTAAATTAGGAAACAAATATAGTTTGCTGTATCTTCGCCTCCGACTGCCTTTCTTTAAATAAAAGATGCTTTGGAAACTTAAGTCCATATTGGGATGCTTTCAGCGGAGCAGGTAAGACCTGTTCAAATACTTCAAATGTTTGCTCTACGGGCACGGAGGGATTTTAAATGAGAACGAGAACACCTTTTTATTCGATTCTAGCTTGGTATTATTTTTGTGCAATCTAAATGTTTTTGACATGTTTGATATTATCTTATTGTATACTAGCTGACCCCCGCGGCTTCGCTCCCGTCAAAATTATAGCTTATGTTAATCGGGAATAATGTAGCTTACCATAGGTGAAAGAATTTTTAAAATCGGTCCAGCCATTTGAGAGATTAGCCGGAACAAAAAGACAGACAGACAAACATTGTAAAAAAAATATTTTGGTGTATGTACCGTATATATATTTATTATATACATGTAGTAAAAAACGGTTATTTCAATATTACAAACAGACACTCCAATTTTATTATATGTATAGATCATAAGCCTGTATGCCCGGATATTACCTAAATTTAATAGGTACAACTAAAATACCCGACACGTTATCTTGCGCAAATACCTCGATTCAAATAGTAAAACACCCATATTTTTTGAACGGCTGAACCGAATTTAATTAAATATAGCTAAGAATACGCCCGACAATGTCACCTTTCAAACAGAAAAAACTAAATCAAAATCGGTTCATTCGTTTAGGAGCTATGACGCCACAAACGTCAAACTTATTACAACTTATTACTTTCCATCGGGGGTTAAAAATATTAAAAGAATCGCATAAACGCGCTTGTTTTCTTTATTTGAGGTGGATAGACATCGTCCTCTTGTCCTTATTTGAGGTTAGTGCAGTATGTTTTCTTCGGCTAGCATCAAATTTTTTTTTTTAATGCAAGCTTTTTCGTTTATTTCTCAGCAAACCCTTTCATTTGATACCCATATCATGGCAGTGTACAAAAAATAACTAGTCCGACATCTTGGGACGTCCACCATATTTAATTTAGAATGATATTACATCCAAACTAAACGTGTATGCAATTTCATCTTAATCGGTGGAGGATAACTACTTTAAAATTCAGTTGCAAGATTTGACCCGAACACACTTACATACATATTTACATTGCAAGTTAAATAAAAGCTTTTAAAAAGTCTTCAATAGCTGAATAAATCCTGTAGGTACTGATACCAGCCTAAGCCCAAAAATATTGATATCCGAAGGAAATTACCTGTGTAAAGCCCCTCTATAAAGGAGAATATGGAAGCTTCATGAAGACTTAAGCCAACATCACATAAGGATGAAAGACATCAATCATGGCTGATTTATGATTGAAAGAGAAGAAAATTGTGGCTGAAATAAAATATCTGCAAAGCTTAAAAGAGTATTTTCAAAAATGTTTTTTTGTTAGATGCCGTGTTATATGGCAATTTGTAGCACATACATTGTTGGATTGAGGGTTGAAAGAAATTAACTACATAAAGGTTCGTGTGAATTGATGATTGACTGAACAGTGCTCTAGAATAACTTTGAAGCCTATTTGTAACCGACTGTCGAGGGAGAGTAGTGTGTATATATAGTATATATGTTTGTTCCTATGTGGCGTTCTAGACACCAAACGCGTTGGCCGATTTTGATGATTCTTACGTCAATCGATTCGTTGGCTACATTAAATTGGAAAATAGAAAAATATGTATCCTCCGACTGCGCAGTAGGATTTTCTTCTTGTTTACGTCTTTTTAGTTCGCTTCTGAAGCAGTCGGGTTTTTTGAATGTTTTTTTTTTAAATATTTGCAAGCGTTTGTTCTACGACCTCTTGCTCGTGTATACCTCTTCTAGCCCTAGCTATATTTGTCACCTCAATAGTCACTTACTTTCTATTCATTTTATCTTCCGTACAACCCATCTTCGGTTCTCCCCAATCACCCACTAGCGGTTATAAAAGATCAAATATATTAAAATATTTCAAGCTTGTAATGAAATACCGCAGTATTTAAACCTTATAATAATAATTGTAATCGCGATATCAGGTAATATGTAAGTAATAATAAGAGTATTTACATTCAATTAAAACTTCTATAATCTAGAGTCCCTGCACAGTTTAAGATTATGAAGACCCACATTTAGTATACCCACGCGTCCTCCTGAAACGTCAGACATAAATTGTGTCACACTAGACGGGATTCTTGTCTGTTCTAATTTACGTTACTGTCGCAAGTTTAATTAGGGTCTGCTCGAGAACTTTGCTAAGTGCGGGATGATTGTCAAATTGAGATAGATTTCTTGAAACTATCTCAATTTCATCTTTGTCTACATTTAGTACCACAATCGTTATATCATCTTCAGCTTGTAATGATACAAGGTTAGCTGTGTTACTCTTAATGATCTTTTCAATAAATTTAAGGGACATCAATTTTAGATTCTAGGGAACTTTAGATTAAAGAGGATTATTTTCTACCTTGGATGAAATGCGTGCTCTAACCAGGGAGCCCTATTTCACGTTATATGCAGCAACAAAAAGATATACTAATAATTTCAAGTGCTGCAGAAATAAGAACTATATATAAAACTTAGCAATGCAACTCTTCTTGAGCAAGTGTAGTAATGCTCGTGGCTTACTTACATGAAAAGAAGTGTTTGTCCTTCAGTATTCTGTAATACCTGTTACTGTTAACAGACTGGTATTTACACAAATCGACAGCCACTCAGAAATGAAACGACATATTACAAGGTTATTAACGGCACAGACGCCCTGAAGCCGGTTAAAAACGTGCAGTACTGATTCAAAAAAATACAGATAGATAATTAGGAAAGTAGGAAGATAAGCCGTTTTAGTGCTGCCTTTGTACGATCGTGAGTACGTCATCTATCTTGGAGGTGGCATCTATAAGCATAAAGATATCATTAGCACAGTACTGCACTGCGCCAGCACTGTAGCCCTAATAGGCGTTGCACAGAGGATCCGGGGTGGTCTTATGAGAGGTCACGGAGCTTCTTCTAAGTGCTGATGGTGATCACTGGCATGGTTAAAGTGATGTTAAAATTCCGCACTCCCTGGGAATCTACTCTCTATCTCCGTCAACGAAGTTACGGGACCTGTCCGAAAGTACTCCGATATTCGGAATAAAAAAACAAGACAAGTGTTAAGTTAAATTTTTCGAACAGATAAAAACACATCGTGATTAGGTACAACTGTCGAATTGTGTTGTCATTCATTCTTAGTTCGGGCCCCGAATGAATCATTCATCCGTAGTTGATCCATCGGAGTTGGAAACGCCTGTAACGAAAGCCGGAACTACGGACTTCGAGCTTAGGGAGTAGGCACCCTAGTCTTTTCCCCAAAAGCCCAGGCGCCTTTAGAAGGTTTCCCCCCGATAACAAAAAATAATAAGGACTCAACACAGTGGGCAACACATGCCTCCCGTGTTCAGGACATTGCACACGATGTGCAACACGGAAGACCGTAATAGGCTGTACGTGTCACACGGAGTAAACATACATGTTTTAGTAAGTAGGTCCGACACCAACTTCATGATACTTTTACGTTCGTTGAGAAAAGAAGCCTCATTGCCATAAGCACAAAACATTTTAGGAATAATTTATTAATATTAACTGTGGGCTGTGGCTACGTACAATGTGCGTATGACAATACAGCAAAGGAGTGAAATTCGCATTTAGATTATATTTTCTTGAAATTTGGGTGTCTTAAAGTCAACAATGACTAGTTACTATTGTTTGGTCATCGACCTGCACTGTTAGTAAGAATAACTTTAAAGAAAAAAGAGGTATATTTAAATGTGTGAAGATTCAAATATGCAAACATAATTAATTCTGCCCTGGGACCATCTTTCACACCTAAAAGATGATAAAGTGCCCAAAAATAGACTCGTAAAGTACTTGATTTGCATTCTTTAGCCAAAAAATTCGCAGCAAGTTAAGAAGTGAGGCTGGGAATTCCGGCTGAATTTAGGGGACAGAAATTTGCATACTTTTAGTTTAAAAGCATTCGCAAACTCGCAGAAGTTTGTAAGGATGAAACTTTTAGAGCGTGTGCACATTTATGAGAGTGAGAAGTCTATGTGCTTTTGTAATAATATCGATGGAAATAGAGTTTTAATATACACCTGCTCAGCTGGTAAGTAGTAACTTAGAGATGCATAAGAGTTTAGGGAAATGCCACGGACACAAGTAAAATTTCAAAATTTAAAATCCCCCGACACATTTATCTTGCGAAAATACCCCGATTCAAACAGTTAAACGCACATAACTTTTGAACGACTGAACCGATTTAATTCAAACATAGCTAAGAACACTCTCGACAAATACACCTGTCAAAAAAAAAAACTTAATCAAAATCGGTTCACCCGTTTAGGCGCTATAATGCCACAGACAGACACACAGATACACAGACACACAGATACACATCAACACACGTGAAACTTATAACACCCCTCTTTTTCCGGCGGGGGTTAAAAATTGCCTGCAAAGGTGGTTCAGGTTGGATTGCTGCAGACGTTTTCCAACTTTCTTTGTTCTTTCTCCACAAAGCAACCTCTTAGATTGGATGAACGTGCTCTACGAAGTACCTGCTTACAGCAGAGTTGCAGAGTTTTACCCAGAGGTTAACGTTAACTAAAAGATTCTTAGGATACAATACTCGAAATCAAGGCGACTTAGAAGCTGCAACAGTGAGAACCGTATACGGCGTGGCATCCAAAGTGAGGGTGTTCAGTTATACAATAAATAACCTAAAATTGTCAGAGAGTGAACCAGTAGAAAGTGTAGCTTTCTACTGGTGAAACAAAATCCAAAATCAGTTAAATGCTTTTAGAGTTTATCCATTACAAACAAATTTACAAACAAACAAACTTACAAACAATGAAATCTTTCCTCTTTATAATATTAGAGTAAGAGTTATTGTTTTATTTCACTTTTGTTTTTACCCGACTGCCGAAGGAGGGTAATGTGTTTATCAGTCTATGTATGTCTATGTAAGTATGTATGACCCCCACAATATGGCGCCCAAAATGCGCCATGTTTCTATTTTACAATTTTAATGTAGCCAATGACACTCGTAGGGTTCAGACGAATCGATTGACGTAAGAATCATCCAAATTGGCCAACGCATTTGGTCTCTGGATCACCACATAGGAACAAACATACATACAATTGGAGGATAAAAAGAACATAGAATGTGTTTGCAATGTGTATTTGTTTTTATTCTTACCTCCTCCAGTATTGAACAAATATAGATATTTCATGAATTTAATAAAAAAGATATATGTTGTGCTTCTATGACTTTGTTTTTTCATTCATCATTTTCATTCATAGTTGTCAAATTTCTCTGTTTACATCGCAATTTTGAGCTTATATGGTGTACATAATAAAGAGTATTCTATTCTATTCTATCTTTTTGGAGTTCTAATGCTTCTAAAGATCTCGAATTATGACTATTTACTAAGGAAATTCAGTGGAAGCTGTCAGCCCAAATTTCCTCTTATGGATTTTATTACATAGTCTGTTTTCATTTTCTATACGACCATTGCCAAAATAGCATAAATCGTGGTGGATAGTTATAAAATCAATTTAATTTATTTATTTAACCATTAACCATAGTAAATAGACAACAGAAGGAACAGAAAATAGGTACAAAGGTATACTTATTTCTATCGAAATCTCTTCCAGCATTCCTGCGAGAGGAGAGTTGCAAAAAAGATATGTAGACACCGTGTGTAGAGGGGAAATAAAAATATTTTGAACAATTCACAATAAAGAAAGATGATATATATATATATTATTCACAGTATAGATAATTAATAACTCTTAAATACATGCATATTAATAAAATAAATATAACAATAATAAATACTAACTAATGTCATAAATACATAAATAATAATACATAATTATATGCAACTAAGACGGAATGGAAAGATAATGCTCTTTCACTCTCTTTTTAAAAACTGCAAGAGTTTGGCAGTCCCTAATATCAGGCGTAATAATGTTAATAATGTTGGCGATTCTAACTGTCCGCGGTACGTCACTGTATACCGTACTTTTTCGTTGTGGTTTAAAATACTAGCATTAAAAAAGAAGTAAGACAAATGGTAAAGCTTTAAACTCACATCATTTTATACAATTGTGCAATCCACGTAGAGCGCTTGCTCAACTTTTCAATTATTTCCGCGGTGTGGAATGGAGAGCTTTTTGCTTGTTCTCTTTTTCAAATTATTAAGAAAGTATTATGGGCGATTCAATTCAAAGAGATGGAATTATTAAAACCCTTAATGAAAAATTACTGACCAAAAGCTGGAAACAAATTATCGGACGCGGGAAACGGACGCGACTGACAGCCGCGGCTTATAGAGTATCTAGGTAATGAATGACCATTATATTGTACAAACTATCGGACGTAAGGCGCGGGCGTGAACTTGGGCGTTCGGACGTCCGATAGAGATCTGGCCCGCTGGATGTTTGTGTCAGCCGAAAACGTCCGCGGACGATGTGCACGGGGTACGGGACGCGTCCAAGCGTCAAACCAACTTAGACTACGCGATATCTCGCATGTGCGTGCGAGGCTATAAATAAAAATGGAAGAAAAATATCGGCAGCAGAGAATTGCGTCCTCACTTTTACTACTCGACATGTTTCTACGTAAACATAATCTTCGTCGAATAAGTTATATTGTCTATGGAATACACGCTCGGACGCGTCCGCAAACCGCGTCCCATACGACTGTGCACACTGCCGCAACTGATAAGTTGCGGCTGTAAGTCGCGTCCATCAGCCGCGTCCGATAATTTGTTCCCAGCTTAATGCGCAAAAAACATGTCAGGTGCCAGAAAGTTTCTTTTTTGAATTTTTATTCTTAAAAACATTTTGATATTACTAACGACCTAAGGTTCCCGAGCTTACTTCGCTCGCTCTTGGACTATTTCGTTGAAAATAGCGGCACTGCTTACAAATATTATTTTATGTAAACTGATTCTATAGTTGCCTGTAATACAACCCGCGCGGGCCGACTGGTAGGTGGTTATTTTCATTTAAATTGAGAGTTAAAAAGTTATGCTATAACCAATATCAGAAATTAAGCTGGTTTCTAAAAATAGAACTTAATAAAACGATTATTTCAGCAGAACATAATGTTTTCGGTAACTTTGTATTTTTTCGGCAGTTTAGTTTTTAGGGTTCCGTACCCAAAGGGTAAAAACGGGACCCTATAACTAAGACTCCGCGGTCTGTCTGACTGTCTGTCTGTCTGTCACCAGGCTGTATCTCATGAACCGTGATAGCTAGACAGTTGGAATTTTCACAGATGATGTATTTCTATTGCCGCTATAACAACAAATACTAAAAACAGAATAAAATTATTATTTAAGGGGGGCTCCCATACAACAAACGTGTTTTTTTTGCCGTTTTTTGCAACAATGGTACGGAACCCTTCGTGCGCGAGTCTGACTCGCACTTGGCCGGTTTTTTTTATTATTTGAAAGTACAGAAATTATTTTTCGTAGAATTGTAAGACAAGCAACGGTGAAATAGGGAGCAAGTAGTAAGGCATGCAACACATTGTAAAAATTTAAAATATTTATGAAAAGCAATAAGGGCTATTTTTACAGTTTTAGTATTACAGTCAAGCAAATATCGTTGGAAGTTAATTTATTTTTCGGAAGCTTTATAATTTCCCTAATAGAACAAGCATTCATTTCATCAGTAAGGCACGCACTGGATTGGAAAAACATCTTCATTTCAACAAAAGAGGTCAACTGCTGGACATAGGCCTCCCCTAAACGTCGCCACACTGATCAGTCCTGTGCTTCTCGCATCCACCGGAATCCCGCCGCTTTTACTAGCTCGTCGCTCCACGTAGGTCCTAGAGGGAGGCTTTTCATTGTTGCGTCTTCCGGTACCTACGCGGTCGCCACGCCAGAAATTTTCGGCCCCAACGACCATTCCTTCTGCGAGCCCAAGGAAAATAAAATATACATAACTCAACAAATCTGTTCTCTTAAGTAAAGTAAGCAAATAAGGTAAAGTAGGCCACAATCTTATTTTCTATTCCTGTCTACTCAAATGCCAGTTAACTCGATAAGTGGCACTGTTTCGAGGTAACTTCATTAAAAAATTAAAATATTCAGCTTTGAGTTTTAACGTTAAGGCAAGGTTACACAGTTTCTCTGAATTGCTGCACTGCATGGCCGATGTTGAATTTATTCTCTAGCTATATCTTTAAGGCAGCATATAGTCAGAAACTGGAGGTAGTTAAGAGGACATCGCTTCATGGATCGCCAAAACACGAGCTACCTTCGCGCAGCTGAGACATGTTTGGCAATCGCGGCAAATGACCCGAAAAATTAAACTCAGAAGCTTCGGGTAAAATTTCAAATCTGTGCTGCTTTACGGGTGCAAAACGTAGAAGGTCACAAAAGACATCTCACGCCAGATCCAAGTCTTCGTCAACTGCTGTCTTCGTCGCCTATTCGGTATCTACTGGCCCGAGACCATTACCAACGTAGAGCTGCCTAGCGAGCATGGGCGTACTCAAGACATTTGTGACAAGACATGGTAAATTATGTCATGTCTTACAATTTGTCTTAAATGCTAGCACGGGTTGACCCGTGACATGTGACATATTTTAAAGGCGCAACATGCCTTTCTAGTTGCTGCCCGGCGAGCACGGCCTACTGTGACATGGCTTGAGTCACACATTTCATCGCAGTTTGGGCGATAACGCCATTTTGTCCTAAATAATAGCACCGGCGGCGTGAGAAAATTTCCTGACGTTTATTTGGGACTCATCGGGTCTTAATTGCTAATACGGGCGCACCCATTTTGTCAAAAATGTTACATTTTGACAGATGATTCAGAAAAATGTATCATTTTCGTTCGGAGGTGGTGATAAAATTTTATAGTTGAAAAATAAAAAAATTGCCTTCTAATTACTGCACCAAATCAAATCAATCAATGCTTATTAATTAATTGAAATGTTACAGGATTATTAATAAATTTTATATTATTACTTTTTCATAATTGTAATTTTTTTTATTGTGCTTCTTATTTTTATTTTTATTTTTTTTTTTATAATTATTTTCTTTTATACCATATTCTTCTTACTTTCTACATTTTTAAATGTTTCTTATATAAATCTCCAAAAAACATTTAAAATTTAAAAATAATCCAATATATTATATTTTTTTAGTAATTATTAAAATTTTCACAATAATTATATCTTTCTAACAAACACTTAATATGTTATCAAACAAACAAAGAAAAATAAAGTGTGCGTGTCTGTGTAAGTCTATGGTCGTGGGTCAAATATTAATTTATTCCCTACAAAATTATAAAGTTGTTTAGCTGTATGAACGGCATACTTTTTTATTTGGTCGTCTATTCAAACTATTTCGCACTTTGAAGTCAACAACAAGAAAAGCAAGTCGCGCCTGTATACTATGTCACATGGTTGTCCCGTGCTAGCATTTAAGGGCAGCCTAGCCGGGCCGTCTATCGCCAACGCGAGCACCGTCCAAAAGCTTGTTGTTTCATCCAGCGCAATGCTTGAAAAAGAGGCAAAGCGAAAAGAGAGAGATAGCGCCTGAACGCTCGGTTGTCATTCGGCAACTTCGGCCGCTCAGTTAGGGATGCAACATCGTTCATGAAAAACATCGATGTCGAAATATCGATGTTTTTAAAAGTCAAACATCGATGTCGAAAATATCGATGTTTATGAACGATATATCGATGTTTATGAACGATATATCGGTGTTTTTTAAAATACTTATAGGATTGACAAAATGGCCTTGAAATACAGAGAAAAAGCGTTTTCCTATCTGATTGATATAGTTAGACTGATTACTGATAAACAAATTACTTACCTACCTACTTTAAATAATACAGATATAATTTACTAGGATATGAAGAGTGGAAGAACTATGAAATAAACAAAATGAAAGACACGAAGATAAATTTATTATACTTAAGAGGAATTTAACAAAACAACAACCTATTTCTATTTCAATATAGAATTCAAAAATAATAATTTCGATAATCTACTGCCAAGCAATCGGTTTCTTTCTCGAGTAATAACAGCTCCAGCTTCAGAAAATAACCGCTCACTGGGGACTGAAGTTGCTACTATTGGCAAATGTTTCATAGCCAGTTTATATAAATATGGAAATAAAGTTTTCATATCGTCCCAGATTTCTAACGGATCTCCTTTTATTGGTTGTTTTTGTATGGCAAGGTTTTGAGCAAGCAAGGTTGCACGAGTTCTTGGCAGTATACGCACGAATCAATAGATGGCGCTAGTAAACATCGTTCATAAAAACATCGTTCATAAAGAACGATATATCGTCGATGTTTTGAGTTTCAACATCGATGTAAAAACATCGATGTTTATGAACGATACATCGATTTTTTTAAACATCGATGTATCGTTTGCATCCCTACGCTCAGTCGCGGGCGCTCGCCGCCGCCGCCGGTCGGCCGGCCGCTCGTGTGAGTGAGTGAGTTCATTCATGAATTCATGATAATAATATCGCATCGCGCGCTACATTTAGTACGGACGTAGCCCTTGCATTGGCCCCGGGGATGCGTGTTTGTATTTTTACTATGAGGCAGCTAACATTAGTAGGTACAATTACAATGTACGTAGGTACCTACGACGTACGGGTGGTTGATTAAATAAAGTAGTCTGATTACAGTTTGGCATTTTTATTTATTATACTTATCGAAAAATTCATAACCAAATCGAGAAGACTCCGATTTCCGAAAACAGACTTTCAAACATCATTTATTTTTTTATCTTTTGAAGTCCTTATGGATGTCTTTCACCCTGGGGCAAACGGAGGGTTTTTTTTTAATCGATGTCGCACTCTATGTAGTTCTTCCTGTATCGTGGGTGCGTTTACAAACATCTCACATACTCAACTACACAAGACACCCAGACCCGGAACATCTCATATTAGTTCCTTGCGGTAATCGAACCCGCGACACGCAGCACAGCAGTCGATCGCTCAACCACTACGCCAACCGTGTCGTCAATTCGACACGTATTTATGTAATATTATTGGAACTGCACAATATTCACATAGCATAATTATATATTCTTTTAAAAATGTGTGCCAATTTTCATTGCATATTTGTATGTTTGTCCACGCATTTCTCCGAAACTAATTGTCGGATCGTGATTATTCTTTTATGCTAAGTATCTCCCAAATTAGGGAAAAGTGAGCATACAACCGTACTCCTTAGCGACAAACAGCAGGAATTTGTTAATTGAGTTATAGGTTTTTTATCAATCCTTTAGTTACCTTACTATAGAACTTACTCATTTTAGTGATGGTGTACTATAACTATAAAGAGCGAAATTAAAACATTTTCACAAAAAAATAAATCGAATTCGAAAGAAAAAACACTAAAAAGTACAAAAAAACTTTAGTTTCGGAAGTCGTCAGTAATTAGTAGTAGTATTAGTAGTAGTAGTACCTATAAATTTTAGCTTCCTCAGTACCTGTGTCAATAAGGACTGAGATAGACAAATAATAATGTGTTCTGCTTGTGCTACTCCATAAGCAGAATAAATTATTCAGGTACCTATACTTTTTCGTACTTTATGTAGGTTTCCCACATAAATTACGACACACATGGTTGTTTTGTTAGTTGGCGTTGTGGTTGAACGATCGGCTGCTACTCTGCGTGTCGCGGGTTCTATTCCCGCACGGAAAAAATATTTGTATGGCCTATAGATAATAGTTCCGGATCTGGGTGTCATTGACAAAATATCTATAATAACGAATTGTACACATTCGTGCTGTTTGTTGCTTCGGAGTTCGGTTGTATGCTCCATATTTTGAAAAATGATGGACCGATTTTGAATAAACTTGCACTTATCCCTAAGTTGAGAAATACTCAATCCAACACAAAAAGAATGATCACGATCCGATAAGTAGTTTCGGAGAAATGCGTGGACGAACATACATACATACAAACATACATACACTTATGATATTTTGCACACGTGTTTAGAAGCCCAGATAGCGTAACTTATTATGTGAATATTGTGCAGTTCCAATAATATTACATCCATACGTGTCAAATTGATTATCTCTTTATTTTTGAAGTCGGTAAATAAATAAGTTCTGTTTATTTTTTGTTTGTTTTAGTGGTCTAAAACCATCTGTGCTTTATTGTCATAATGAAACCGGTTTGGGCATTGACATATATATTTGGGTTTCGGTCACAACGGTTGGATGGTTTCAAGCTCTGTAACGGACGTAGGAACAAACAATTTTTGTGTTTTATATATTAGGACAAATGGCTACCAAAACTTATTTTTTTATTCCTTTGGAAGTCCCCATGGATGTCCTCCGCCCTGGGGCAAACGAAGGGATCTGTCAGAGTCGAACTGAATAAAACCACACGGTGTTTTGCAGGTACCTTCGGCCGGGGCGCTGGAGTGCTTGCGCTTTTAGTCACGCTCCCTCGCTCCCCGGCCAGTTATTGGCCATGGTTACTTTTTGGTCTGGTTACTTCTGGTTGGCGTAACAAGTTTTCTTCTTCCATACCTCCCCGTCTTCGGTCACTCTATCACTAACTCCCTTTTCTTTCATATCACTCCTCATACAGTCCATCCATCTTTTCTGTTGCCGTCCCCTCTCTCTCTATATTTGTAATGACACGCACCAGGCTCGGATGGTGTCAGGTCGACCATGGGTCAGCAACAGTATAATTGCAGTATATAAGCGAAAAGTGCTAAAATCGTCAACATGCTGTCATTTGCATACTCATGCAAATGACAGCATAGTTGCATAGAGGTACTTGTCCAACGCAAGGGCTACTAGGGCGAGATCCGGTCTCTTCGTGAGACTATGGTGAAGCGCTTGAACCAGTCCTTGACGACGGGGAGGTCAACACGCAGGACCACATCGTATATCACGAGATCCCACAAGAGATTTTGTAAAACCGACCCCTGCAGAACCCCACAACTAAAGGAGAGCCATAGCCAGAACTCATGCTTGGCCAGGGACTTCATCCGTGCCTGGTGCGTGTGCCGTGTGGTACGTATGTGAATTTTGGTTTGTAGTGATTGGTGTATCAAGATGGCTGTTTGTATTTTACCTAAAAAGGTTTTTTTTTCGTTTGTTTCTGATTGTTTTGTATAGGTAGTTACCTATCAGAAATAGAGATATAACAAAACAGTAACATAAAATAAAAAAAGCAAAAATGTAAAGTAATTAACTTCGTCTAAATCGAGTGTGATCGCGTACTTTTTAAATGAAAATGGTTGTGTTTTGTAGATAGGTACTTACAAAACAAAACCATTTGTCTGTAACTCGGTGTAGTCAGATATAAATAATCATTCTAATTAGTCCGTCAGTTAGATTATCGAAAAATATTGGACACGTTTTTTTTTATTTATTACCCGACTGCCGAAGGAGGGTAATGTGTTTATCAGTCTATGTATGTATGTATGTTTGTTCCTATGTGGCGTTCCAGAGACCAAACGCGTTGGCCGATTTTGATGATTCATACGTCAATCGATTCGTCTTAACCCTGCGAGTGTCATAGGCTACGTTAAAATTGGACAATAGAAAAATGGCGGATTTTGGGCGCCATATTGTGGGGTCCCAAATTTTGTTTTGTTTTGTGTGTGCGGTATCAAAATAAAGGGTTTTAAGAGGTGATTTCAAAAATATATAACACTTATATGTTTAAATGTATCTAATTCGAAAAAAACTTAACTAAAAACTTATAAATAAAAAAAGTTAAATCAAAAATCAAAAAACCCGACTGCTTCAAAAGCGAACTAAAAAGACGTAAACAAGGAAAAAATCATGCTGTGCAGGCGGAGGATACACCAGATTTTGATCAGCCAGCCCGCGAATATGTATTCTCCGACTGCACAGCATGATTTTTTCCTTGTTTACGTCTTTTTTATATCATTAAAATTTGATAATGATAAAGCTCGTCAAAGCTTAGGAGTTGGGATCGAGATGACACTTTACGTGACGTCACGCGGAACTTCAATGCACGTAGCAAGAAACTTGCGAATGCGATGCTTTCTTTTGATTGGTCATATATACGCCGCACACTGTTGCCGTTCCGTCACACGCCAAATCTGCGCGCCGTTCGGCCGCGCCGGTGATGAGCGATCTCGCAACGTTGCGTTGCAGCCTGATATACTTACCTAGTACCTAATCAGTACTGAGTATCGATAAAAATATCAATAATTTTATACCTATACTCAAAGAAGTATTGCGAGCATCTGGCGGGTGTTTCGAGTGTCCCTACCTAGGTACATACCTACTCTACCTACCTATCTGCCCTTCTTACCTTACCTACACGACCTACCTACCTACTCACCCTATCTACCGGATAGGTAGAGTGAGTAGGTAGGTAGGACCTACCCACCCTATCTACTTACCTAACTACCTTACTCGTTACCTAGTTACCCAACCTAGGTACCTAACCTACCTACCTACTTACCTACCCTACCATCAAAACATATTCGGTTTCTGTATTAACTAATGCCAGGTTCGTTTCTTATAAAAAAACAAAATCTATTTGAAAGCATAAACGTAAAAGGTAAAACAGAATTCTCTAAATAAATGAAATAGATACGATGCACACTCACGTACGCGCACAGTACTCAACAAATTCATTCATTACCTATACCTACTAGCCGAGCGAGCGAAGGGCCACGAGATCTTCATTCAACTCCCCCGTCTCACCCCGCCCGACCCCGCACTACTCGCCTCCCCGCGCCCCTCTTACCGCCTTGTTCACTAACAAGCAAGTGAGAACGCGATAGCATTGAACGAAAAATTGTGTTTGAAAATTTCATAAAACTTGTTCCAGGAAATACGTGTTTTTGAAAAAGCCTTACAAGTTTGTGAAATAATTATTGGTCATTTAGAATCTCTATTACTTGTGGAAGGTTTCTGTCGTGATGATTTCTTTACTTTTACAATTTTTGAGTACATTATGAACGGCCAAAGTTGAGGTAAAATTTGTGAAAAAAAGCAGATTTTTGGAGGCTGATACTGAATTGGTTTCTCCAAATTTTTATTTTCTGCTTTGATAGAAACCTAGATATAGAGCACAATATACGTATTAGTTCAAAAAAATCAAAGATAGATGTGTTACGACGGCATAATCACGTACGAGCGTTTGTATGAAAATTATGTCGGCTTGCCCGCTCTTAAGACAAATTGTAAGACATGACATATTTTATCATAACTTGTCATGACCGTAGTTCAAGTCGAAAACCAAGCAATGTAAAAATAAAAAAAACTTATAATTCATGTTGGGATGCTGCTAACATGGGGGTAGCAAAGGGGGGAGCTTAATTTTGGTTATTTTTTGCCTAGGACATACCGTTTTCGAGATATCATTTTGGAAACATAGAGCGTTTTATGCAAAATAAAATAAGATACGGAGGCCCATAATTCGGCAACAGTGCGTCGTAGGGCTATGCTTCTCAGAACATAAATGGTTTTTATGGCCAAGGTTAAACCGAAACTGCAATAAAATTGGAAAATTTCCGAAAAAGAAAAAAATAAACGTCAAGAAGTTATGCCACAAGTCAAGAAAATATCTCACGCCGCCGTGCTAGCGTATGAGACAAAATGAGTTTATCGCCCAAACTGTGATTAAAAGTGTGACTTAAGCGATGTCACAGTAGGCCATGCTCGCCGGGCTGTTGAAGAAATGCCACGAGATCCCGATCGACCGCCAAGTTAAGGTTGCCCTAGTCAACGGCACGAACTATTTTGTGCGCGGGGTTAAAATGCATGCTATCTTATCCGACAATACGTGCGAAAGAAATAGATGCTGTGATGAGCAGTAAGAAGCTAGTTCGTGTACGAATTAGCACTTTTGCAAGTTTGTAGCGAAATGGATGTTGATTTAGGACGAAAACGACCGCACGATTTTTTATAACCAGACCTCTTCTTATGGTATTTATTTCCGCCCAAAGATGCGTTAAAATTTGTGTAGAAATGTGGAACTTTCGACGCTCATAACTTTCAAATATATTCATTTTTTACATTTTTGTTTCCATACAGGACTAGATAATGATGAGACAAATTGATGTTTTTTTATTATTTTGAACGTACGTCGTCAAACAGTGGAGTAATCTCTAGACTACGTTTGTATGGAAGAATTTTCGACTAGTGTAACCTTAAGCGTCGTAAATAGAATTGGATTGGCCACACGCTGCGAAAGGATTCTAATCATACTCTTATACCCGAGCAAACGCTGGATTTGAATCCCCAAGGCAAACGAAAGCGTGGCCGTCTCCGTCAAACCTGGCGTCGCACTTTGTTGGCAGAAGCGAGTATCGGTATGACGTGGAGCGAGGTGAAGCGTGAAGCTCAAGACCGATTGCGATGGAGGTGCACTGTGGACGCTCTCTGTCCCATCCAGGGGACATAGGACATTAAGTCGACGGTTACATACAAAATTTTGCAACAGGGTACGTGCTAGCTTTGGAAATGTGGGTAACTATTGATGCGATATATTTAAAAATCTTTAATCATCATCATTATCAGGATAGGTCAGGACCTTGTTCCATTTTACTTGGACTAGGGCAACTAGTTTTATCCTTCTATTCTCCCCTGTTCAAAGTCATGGCATAATTCATTCTCGCTTGTTTTTAAACAGTGTAGTAAAGTACTTACGCTGAAGCCAAATGTTCCCGATAGCGTATAGGGTGACCCCAGCCTAACATCATTCAAAATGGTTTATCATCATCAGCCTTTTAAATGTTCCCACTGCTGGGACACAGGCCTCCTCTCTGTGAGAGAAAATGGTCCATAATCCACCACGCGGGCCCTGTGCGGGTTGATAGATGTCACATGTATTCAGAATGTAACCATTTTGAATACACATCACTACATCCAAATTCAAAGGTATAAGTGAACCGTGCAACTTTGCCCTAATAAACCAGATTGAATTCTGTAGAACAAAATAATTATAAAATTAACTGATCACAAACTTTCGGGTTGGGATTTCGGAACTAATTTAAGACGGTACCCTGACCAAAAAATCGGCATGAGATATGAGCGTTCCTATTGGTCTAGCGGCACTGGTGGCGCATGAATTACAGTAGTGAATACGCCCAGATTTTAGAATAAAATCTTTATAAAATCGAATTTTGGTCTTTTAAAAAAAAAAATTCTACAAAAATGTTCGTTATTAAATTGTCTATCCATTAGTGTTAGTACAAAAAAAAAACAATGAACACTTTACGAGGAGATGCATAATATCAATAATTATTTCTCATTTTTATGTTTTTTTGGAAGTAGATTAGTGAAATATATACAACATTTAAAAAAAAACTAAATCTACCATTTTAGAATCAATATTATGTAGAAATTTAATGTATTTTTATTAATTGATATTTCTTTTTAAGTAACGAGTAGATAGCTCCTAAAAATAGCCCAAAAAACGGCTTGTGCGGCGTTTTGCTCGGGGTACCGCCTTAACAAAATCCTTTTAGTTCGGAAATCCGCGAAACATTTTCTGTACGTTAAAACTGGTAATTATGGTTTTGGTTTGCCGTGAAAAGTTTCATTTTGAATTTAATAAGTAAATAAAAATAATAAACGGCATTACTTTTTCGTAAATTCTTTAAAAAAAAACAATTTTAAACGTAATTTTTTTGTGCAATTTTAAATTAGGTGAGACCGGTATGGAGGTTCCTGTTTTGGTTACAAACCATTTCTAAATCATTATCCGTACCTGGCCGACCGAACTCTGCTCGGGTGAAAAAAGAGAAAACGACGTTTTCTAAAAATGAAACCTTGCTGATCGATTTATCGCCCCCGAAAGGCTCTACATACTAAATTTCATGAAAATCGTTGAAACCGTTTCCAAGATTCAGATTATATATATTCATACATACAAGAATTGCTCTTTTAAAGGTATTAGATCTGTACAGCATTTCTCAAATAGGTTATGCCAATTTATAGCTTACCAGTCCATTAAGGCGGTACCCCGAGCAAAACGCCGCGCAAGCCGTTTTTTGTGCTGTTTTTAGGAGCTATCTACTCGTTATTTAAAAAGAAATATCAATTAATAAAAATACATTAAATTTCTACATATTATTGATTCTTAAATGGTAGATTTAGTTTTTTTTTAAATGTTGTATATATTTCACTAATCTACTTCCAAAAAAACATAAAAATGAGAAATAATTATTGATATTTTGCATCTCCTTGTAAAGTGTTCATTGATTATTTTTTGTACTAACACTAATGGATAGACAATTTAATAACGAACATTTTTGTAGAATTATTTTTTTCAAAAGACCAAAATTCGATTTTATAAAGATTTGATTCTAAAATCTGGGCGTATTCACTACTGTAATTCATGCGCCACCAGTGCCGCTAGACCAATAGGAACGCTCATATCTCATGCCGATTTTTTGGTCAGGGTACCGTCTAAGAGCTTTTACGATAACACTCTGAATCGATATCAAATATTGACATTCACCATGGCCGTTGCAATTCAGCCTACAAGCCCTATTCAGAAAAATATTTAAAATACATTGTAACAAATCGTATACCTACTCGATTTTCAAACTTTTGATAGAAAAACATAAATCTAAAAAATCCATACCTGTGATGTCGTCCACAATTTTCACCAGTTTCATCATTGTCAAAGCACAAAAAAATGCCTTTACAAATCACAAGAAAGTCACATTCGAAGTCTATTTCAACTTGAACTCACTGCCTACTCGAGCTAACAATTAGGTAGACAAGACGCCGATTACATCAATTATTTCCATAACATACTAGGAGAGACACACCGAACTTAGTATGGACGTGTGACATCGCGGCAAATTTTGACTGAATTTAATTGAAGCTGTTTTGCTCGCCCACATCTATTCTAATCTCTACCGGAGCGTGTAGATTGTGTGATTCCAGTGTGTTTCATTATTATTACATGCACTGGCTTGTGACATTAATACCTATCAACTTGTTTTGAAGAGCACTAACACGTATGAATGACGCAAAATGAAACTAATGTATAGATAGGATGTCTAATAGGAACCAGTATAACGACATATTTGAAGAGTTTTGGTATTTTTATTCAGTCCAGGCAAGAACATTCTTTAAGTCTCCAAAACAAGTTTTACACATTAAAAAGGTAATCCTGCATCCTGATATACCTAAGCTGTATAATAGGTAGAGACGCTCTTCTACTAATGCAATATTTACCTTGACTATTCAACAATCAATTTGCCGTGTCTTTACCCAGCTGTGCCTGGGTGTGTGTGTTTTTGTCGGCTGCAAGTCTAATTGGATTCAGCTGATAACCAGTATTTTACAAGGACCGACTGTCTATCCGACCTCAGAACCAGAAACTGTGTAACAGGTCAGTATCAGGTTTTTTGGCTGAGGTAAGCTTAAGAGTCTATCAGTCTTCATAAGATCTTCAGTTACTAAACGTTATCTATTGACTGTAGAACCGAATTGTATGTTTATCAACAGTCAAGCAAATTAATTCTTAATCACCATAAAGTCGAATGTCACTTGTGTGGCATATAACGACAAGGTTTATTTGTCTATGTTTCCAGTAAGATAGTTTCAACTGTAGCGTAGTTTAAAATTAAATGGGAATTGTTGTCAACAACTAGGTAACATTGTTGACAAAGAAGGTAACTTGTACTTATCGAACAATGGAATATTCTGAAATACCTTCCAAAAAGGCACTCCTTCACCAGCTTTCGCCTGTAATGTAATAGTTTCGCTCGGGAATGAGGAGAACCGAGCATTAGAGTACGCAAACTGTAATAGTGCGATTTGAAATATTACAGTAGTGAGTAGTACCTGTGATACAAATTGCTTTTCAAATTGAGTTTTTCTTACTTGTAGATAGTAAAATTACAGGCGAATGCTTGCGATGCCAGTACTGTTCTCATCTCTGGGACGGATCTGCCAAAGATCAGCTTGATGCAGTAAAGTCGATCTAAAAGCGGGTCAAGAGGCTCATCAGCAATGAGGCACTGGTCGAGTCAAAGCTTGAAGGCCTTGAACATTGTCGCCGAGTTGCCAGCTTGTCGCTTTTAGATCAGTTGCATTTCGGCAAGTGTGCGATGGAATTTCATAATCTAATTGCTGATCATTGTGATCTAATTCCGCCTAGCCCGGCTATTATCGGGCTACAAGATGTAAGGCGATGCGCCATCGGTACATGGTGGACATCCCACCCATACGCACTAAACGTTTTGTAAATACTTTTACTATGCGTACAGGTAAGGAATGGAATTCCCAGACAGAGTCTGTGTTTCCCGATAGCTACAACCTAGGGGTCTTTAAGTCAAGAGTGAATAGGTTACTTCTAGGCAAGCGTGCTTGATCATTGACCACCATTGCTTTTCATCAGATGAGATTAGTGGTCAAGCACGAGCCTATCTATAATTTAAAAAAATAGTCAACAAGGGAATAGTGTAATCTATCTCCTGGTCGCAAGCGTGACTGTCAACAGTGAGGTCCTCGTCTTGATTCTTAGGCCAGGCAAAAATTGTTATTGTGCAGCCTGGTGTACGCAAATTAGTGGTGTGGGCGCCTCAAAAAGCACATAAAGCTGTTGGCCATGCACCTGATTTCTTCCTGGTCGTAATAGATTGCCGACCCAAGGGATGATGAGAGTAAAGAAACAGAGAATGCACCTGTTTTTAACCGACTTTCCAAAAAGGAGAAGGTTCTATGTTCGGATTTCTTCGTAAATTTTCCGACCAATTTTGAAAATTCTTTGTTTGAAGGAATATGTTCCCAAATTGGTTCCATTTTAATTTGGTGAACATCTGATGAAGGCCTTCGGAGATATACAAACAGAACTCTTTAATATTTAACGGCAAATCTATCGGGATTGCTGCAATCGCATGTCTGTTTATTGTTTACGCCATATCATAACATAACATTACGCCAGTATGCTCTAAAGGAGTAAGCAATTATGTTTAAGTTTATGTTATTATTTTTAAATTTGGGCCATTTTACCTTTACTATAAAACTCGCTCATTATGTACCAAAACTGAGACACAAACTTAAACAAAAAAAACTTAAAAAAATACTACCGAATTTCAAATAAAACAGTGCAAAGTGAAAAATTACTTCAATTTTTCAGTGTTTTTGTAGTGTTTTTATTTGGAAGTCGGTTGTATTTTTTTGTAAAAAGGGTTTTTGTGTACACACTTGGAGGTAATGTTCAAAATCGAATCTTGGATTGTTACGTTATATTTAGGAAGCAAGAAAACACTTTAATTTATGATATCATCATCATAATCTGAGACGGTAACTTCACGGTAACGCTCCCGGCGGTGGAAGCAATTGAATAAATTAGCTCTCAGGGAGTGTGCCAGGGTCGTTTTAGTAGGTGGTGGCTGCTGTGGCTAAGAATGGGGGATGCTCTGCCGAACAGGTGAGGGCGGGCACCATACGACCTGACGTCACGGGGATGCGGGCAGTTACGGTGAGCTGCCCCGTCTCGGCGGCCCAGAAAATAGCCGGAGAGGGTCGTAGGCTCTTGGTGGGGTGGGTTTCCGCGCAGGTGAAGCTACTGGAACCCAGACCTCTGAGGTGCTTCCGCTGCCACGTGGGCAACCACGTGGGAGCTCAATGTACCTCGGAAGTGGACCGGAGCAACCACTGCTTCCGCTGTAGGCAGCCCGGTCATAAGGCCGGCTCATGCAATGCCACGCCGCACTGCTTCGTATGTGCGGCAGCTGGCAAGCCGGCCGATCACCGGGCTGGGAGCAAAACCTGCGCTCCACCCGCCAAGGCCAGAGTTAGAGGCAAGCCCTCCACCGTCGTTGTCACTGCCAAAGCCGCAGCCGCCACCACTGCTGCCGCCGTTGCCGCCCCTACAGCCGTCGTCGCCGCCGAAACCACCGCGGCAGAACCCTCACAGGGGGCTCGGGAGGAGGCGGAAACTGAGCAGCTGCTCAGGATCTGCTATTCCAGAGCATAGCGCAGTGGTCGATTAACATCGCCGTGGTCGCTGAGCCGTACTTCGTCCCGCCCAGGGATGACTGGGTGGGGGACCTGAGCGGCTCAGTGAGCCTAATTTCATCAGCCGCCGCCGGTACCCCGTCCTTCGAGGGTGTCAAGAGGGGACAGGGTTGCGTGGCAGCAAGGTTCGGAGAGATTGCCGTGGTGGTGAGATACTTCTCTCCGAACCGAACTCTCGCCGAGTTCCACAACTCCCTTGCAGAATTGAGAATCGTCGTCGTCGGGTACCGATCCCTCCCTGTGCTCGTCGTCGGGGACTTCAATGCCAAGAATGTGGCTTGGGGTTCCCGGTATACGGACGCACGGGGCAGAATGGTGGAGGACTGGGCTCTGGAGACAGGCCTGGTCGTCTTAAACCGGGGTTCTGTCCCCACGTGTGTTCGGATGCAGGGCGAATCGGTGGTGGACATTTCGTTCGCCAGCGCCGCTCTGTCAACACGTGTAGTCGACTGGCGCGTCATGGAGGAGGTGGAGACCTATTCCGACCACCGGTATATCCGGTTCGACGTCTCCGCCCAGACCTCGAGCGTGCCGGCCCGACAGACCCCGAGTGGTCCACGGTGGGCGCTGAAGCAGCTGGACCGGGAGCTACTCCTGGAAGCCTCGATCGTGCAGGCCTGGGTGCCATCACCGGACAGGCCTGCCGACATCAACGACGAGGCGGAGTGGTTCAAGGAGGCCATGTCCGAGATATGTGACGTGGCAATGCCCCGGGTCCGGCCTGGACACGCCCGGCGCCAGGTGTACTGGTGGTCGCCGGAACTTACGACTCTGCGCCAGGCGTGCGTTGCTGCGCGACGCCGGTACACCAGGCACCGCAGGCTCCGTATCCGTCCCCCGGATACGGAAGCCATTGAGGCGGAGCTATATGAGAGGTACAGAGCTGCGAGGATCACCCTCCGAGCGGAGATCAAGCGGGCCAAGGAACTGGCCCGTAAAGAGTCGCTGGGGACTCTGAACCGGGATCCGTGGGGACGCCCCTATAAAATGGTGCGAGATAAACTCCGCCCATGGGCTCCCCCGCTGACGCAGAGTCTCCGGCCGCAGCTTGTAGAGGACGTGGTGAGCACTCTGTTCCCTTCGCGAGGGGAACATACTCCCCCGTCCATGGCTCCGCCTCCTGCGGTGCCCGATGCGGACCACACCGCCGACGACGACGAAGCTTTGGAGGTGACCGAGGTAGAGCTGAGAGTGGCGGTACGCAGGCTGAATGCCAAAAATACCGCCCCAGGACCCGATGGATTACCTGGAAAAGCCTGGGTCCTGGCCTTGGAGGCTCTCGGGCCTCGACTAAGGGGGCTCTTTAGCGCATGCTTGGAGAGGGGCCAGTACCCACTTCGTTGGAAGACGGGGAAACTGGTCCTCATTAAGAAACTGGGGCGCCCTGCGGACTCTCCGTCCGCTTACCGGCCCATCGTGCTGCTCGATGAGGTGGGCAAGCTCTTTGAAAGAGTTATTGCAGACCGCCTCGTCGGGCAGTTGGTGCGGGTGGGTCCGGATCTGGCCGAGAGCCAGTTTGGTTTCCGCAGGGGTCGCTCTACGGTGGACTCCATCATGCGCGTGCGAGCCCTCACGACGGGGGATGCAGTGGCCCGTGGTAAAGTCGTCTTGGCGGTGTCTTTAGACATCGCCAATGCCTTCAACACCATGCCATGGAGCTGCATCAGGGAGGCACTCCAATACCATCGGATGCCGCCCTACCTCTGTCGCGTGGTCGAGGCCTATCTGACGGACAGGGCCGTCATCTACCCTGGTCACCAGGGAGAGTGGAACCGGCGAGAGATGTCGTGCGGTGTCCCACAGGGATCGGTTATAGGGCCGCATCTGTGGGACATCGGGTACAACTGGGTGCTGCACGCCGATCTCCCTATTGGTGTCAGCGTGGTATGCTACGCTGACGACACGCTGGTCCTGGCGCAAGGGAGATCGCACCAGGCGGCGGCTGAAATAGCGACACGCGGGGTTGCGATAATCGTCGAGAGGATCCGGCAATTGGGACTCGAGGTGGCCCTGCACAAGTCCGGGGCCATGTGTTTTCACGGTCCTCGGAACGCGCCACCGCCGGGATCCCAAATAACGGTAGGAGGGGTTCACATCGGCGTCGGGTCGACGATGAAGTACCTGGGACTCGTCCTCGACAGCCGGTGGAATTTCGTTGAGCATTTCCGACGTTTGGCTCCCAGACTGGAGCGGGCGGGGTCTGCCCTCAAGCGGCTGCTGCCCAATCTAGGGGGTCCAAACGCCTCCTGCCCGAGGCTCTACGCGGGGGTCCTGCGGTCCATGGCCCTTTACGGGGCACCGGTATGGGCGCGTTCCCTGAGGCGGCGACCAGCCCGCCGGTTGAGCGCGTCCCAAAGGACCATGGCCATCCGGCTGATCCGGGGATACCGCACGGTCTCCGGTGAGGCGGCGAGCCTCCTTGCCGGATTGCCGCCATGGGATCTGGAAGCAAAAGTCCTCGCGCAAATATGGGAGTGGCGCGAGGAGGCCAAATGCTGGGGCGAAACTCCGTTACCGCGACAAATCGCGGCTGGGCGGACAGAGCTCCGGCAGGATCTCATGGTGACATGGAGTGGGCGATTGTCGCAACCCAGCGCTGGGCACGCCACAATTGCGGCGGTAAGGCCCCTCTTTGAGGAGTGGCTAGAGAGGCGTCACGGCGTCCTCACCTTCCGCCTGACGCAGGTCCTCACCGGACACGGATGTTTTGGGAGGTTCCTGTTCAGGATTAGGCGGGAGGAAACGCCCGGGTGTCACCATTGTGTGGACCGCCCAGAGGACACGGTGGAGCATACGGTGGAAATCTGCCCCGCTTGGGCGGAGCACCGCCGTGTCCTCGTAGAGGCGATCGGTGGTGGCGACCTCTCGCGTCCGGCCCTTGTCCAGGCCATGGTACGGAGCGAGAGGGCATGGGAAGCTGTCTCCTCCTTCTGCGAAGCAGTAATGCTCGCAAAGGAGGAGGCGGAACGCGTGAGGGAGACGCAAAGGAGACGCCCTCACGCCCCTAGCCACCGCAGGAGACGCCCCGGGCGTAGGGAGTCGCAAGCCGATTCCCGGCCACCGTAGGCACGGGCTTGCGGACGGCAAGTTATGGGTAGCTTACCGTCCGATAAGGACCAGGCCCGAGTTTACGGCGCGTAATGTTCCACGCGCGCCTCAAAGAGATGTCAGCAAAAGTGACGGGGCCTGATAGGACCGATGCCTGTCTGGGTCGCGGATAAAGGACATGGCCAGAATTTGTATAGAGCTGTGCCCTAACAAAAAATATTCATGTACATTGACACACAGTACGTCGTATTAAAGCTTAGAGTTATGGCTTTACAATAGTTTAAGTTTTATGATCATAGAAGAAGCGAGAGACACTCTAAAAAGGAAACAAAAAAAATGCCTAGTCATTTTGAATAGCAATGATGTCGTTAGGTGGCACGTGTGATAGTTGACAGTGACAGTTGACAATGACAGTTGACAATGACAGTTGACAATGACAGTAACAGATGAGTAGTTGAGCGCCTTTCAGAATTTATGAAAATAGAAAATGTATGAAAAATTCTCACTGCCGGTGTTCCAAGCATTTTCATAGAATTACGCTTCGATAGTCGGCTAGTGAAGAAACAGTCAAAGAGTAAAATACCAATAACGTAATCACATTGATGTAAGTATGAAATAGTCTGTCCTTTGAAAAATCGACTATTATAAATCATACATCCTCATAGCGACTTAGTAAAAAATATACAATTGGATATGCAACAAAACACTAAAATAGAACTGTAACTAACAACTGTAACAGTAACTGTCTTTATCTGTATTTTGTAACTGCGGTGTTAAAGATGTTACAGTATGCCTTCGCTTTCGAGTAGTGGCCACACTACAATTCAGGCACCTTGATATCATGAAATCGTGACTCATGAGCGTCCGAATCCAAATGGTAAACAAACAAGTCCAGTAATCACTAATATTCACGAAGAAGCGTAAACGAAAGGCCGAGAAACGATAGCGTGGGGTTAAGCTAAAATATCCAACAGAATAACAAACAAGAACACGTGATATGATCAACGCAAGACTGCACCACAGATTAGTCATAATGACTAGGACGTTCGGATACACACTGGAATATATTGTCGATGCATTGAGAATTATGGTGACGCGCGGTAGCTTGAAAAATGGTATCGGCGATATTCGTAAAACCTTACCTTTTATTTTAGAGGTATTTATCTTAGCAATACGATTCATGCAGTTGTAGTTGTTTTATTTTTTAATCTGACCTTCAGGTGTACTTCAGAAACAGAGTTTGTCTTATTCGTGTATCCAAACGCAAATGCTTTGCACAGAAACCGCACAAAAACAATTAACATACATATTTTTTTGGAATTTTTTGTCGCCTGTTCTAGAGTAATGTAATTGGTGCCATTAATTTTAATTTGTTTTACAAGTAATTTTCACATATCAATAACTGCTGTACATTACTTATTCTGAATTGATTCGTAGGGCAGAATCTGGCCATGTCTTTTGAAAGAGAGTTACCGCGGCCCTGGCGCAAGCAACTGAAGGAACACGGGTGGGTTTTAGTCAGTAAAAGTCTAACACGCCCTCCCGCTTCACCCAGAGCGGGAGAAGTCATTGGATGATTTCCCACCCAAAAAAAAAAAAAAAAAGGGTCGTTTTAGTGATTTCGACTGCAAAAAATGTGTGGTTCATTAATGATATTTCTACAGCTTATTCTGAAAGTAGTGTTGCTATCAGAAAGTTAAGAAGATGTGAAAAAACTTAGGTTTAATTATGAAGCAGGATGTACGAATACTGACGAAAGTTAAGAATTAAGTTTATTTGTTCATTGTTATAAAAGTTTAACTAATTTTTTTTCGACGGGGTTTCAAACTAGATACTACCTGTATCTTGGGAACCTTAATATAAGGAACTTAAGTAGGCTGTATACAGATAGATAAAAGTGCTATAAAAAACTTGGCCTATTTATGCCTTGAGCTTTGCAAAGTTTGGATACCACTAGCTTACTACCCAGTCATCTAATTATATAGAAAATTGGATACAAAGTCAAAGTCACATTCTTTACTTCAATTAGGCCACTAAGCGGTACTTTGAACATCAAAAATTTAAATTTACAAGTAAAATTAATTGATTCTATCGTCCATTCGGAAAAGTTGCTTGTTATGGAGTAGAACGGTCAAGAAACTCCAAATTTACTTTAAAAAAAAGTGTTTTACAATATTTACTTACATACATTAATTCATATACGTGAGGACGATGGACCCGAAAAAGAAAATGAATAAAGTATTACAAGCACTAACAGGTAAAGTCATTCATTTGATAAATAGGAACATGGTTCTCACATACTTACAAATATTGTAAACATACACAGATTAATGCTGAGAATCTACTGCAAGACACTAGAACAAGACAATTTTTGAGACTTATTCCACTCTAAACTTTATGAGCTGCTACGAAAGTTCAGCCAGGCTAAAAGAGATTTACTTTGATATTCATCAACTCTGAAGAAGTAAAACGCACAAGAAACAAAAACTGTGGTTTTTATTTTTCCCAAATAATAAAACCTCTACAGAAACTTTCTTTTTTAAGACGGACAAATAAATAAACAAAGAGATAACAAAGCCGGACCAATGCCCTGGAGATAGCATTTTAATTTTACCAAAACCGACCGCAAAAAGGAGGTCAAAGAGGATACTTGCAAATGAGCTAACACTTTTTTACCTGTGCAAGCATGACCCAAGGGACGGCCACCAAACCTCTTGATTTTAAATACTTACCATTTTGTATGATTTCACTATGCCATCCTAGTACTTTGTAGTGTGTAGTTTTTTTTGTTGCGGGGTGGAAAATCCTCATGGATGTCATCCGTCCTAGGGGGGCGTCATAGTGGGGTTTGTCAGACTCCCCATTGACTAAAAACCACCCCGGTGTTCCATCTCACACCTGCGCCGAGGGTTGCGGGAACGAACGATGCTTCCACAATAGTATAGTGTAAAGCACAACCACAGAAAAGTTAGAGAAGTGAATACAGAAGTGTCATACGATTTTGTGCTTTGTGGGTCACACCCATGTAATTCTTAGCTCGGGGCGCCGACAGTGCGTTGAGCGCAAGGCTATATACTAAAGCTATACCTACTTCAGGGGTCAACAATTACTTTCATTTGGGGACCGTTTCTTAAAATGACTGACGTGGTCCGTAAGGCCGACTACACCTGCCTCCCTTGCCCGGTCTTATATTTTTTATATTAAATAATAAACAAATGTACCTAATCAATAAAATTTTACAAGATTTTTTTCAAGTCTAACGTTGGTGCTTCATTGGAAAGTTCGTCTTGCAAACTATCTGGACGCACGGGACCGATCAATGTGGCGATTCTTGGGGAAGGCCTATGTACAGCAGTGGATGTCTTTCGGTTAGAATGATGATGGTCATGCATGATGATGGAATCCGCACAAAATGGGTCGGCAGTCCGGATCCGGTTCGCCATTTGGTGATCCCTGCTATAATTCTAATAGACGTAGTGTAAACAGTGACACTAACTCTGAGGCGTCTCCGTGTTTTGTGTGTATTTTGTGCTAAAAATTTCGCCACTTCGACTGCGCCGTCGGTGGCAACTTAGAGAAAGAAAGAGAGAGGGAGAAACGGAGACGGTAGATATCACTCAGGCTGCTTGTTTCCGGACACAAATCCATAATGCAACAATATTACTTAGCATAGCACAACGTAATCAGTATATAAAGCTGCCACTGTTAGGGCGCCAATGTACGGAGTTGAGTACGCCCGTATTCGAACACCTTTCCAAACCACATCTTTACAATGTTAGACACTTGTGAAGGAGTGGTTTGGATGTGTAGATGCCACGAACATCCTACCAACTCCAAAAACTTGGAATGTAGTTAATGCATCGGGTGCCCAATTCGAGTAACATCTTTCATGCACCCGAATACGGATCAAGTGTAAATGCGCCATTAAGACACAAGCCACCTCTCTGTGTGAGGGAGGTATGCTTTAAAATATATTGCTTGGCAACACAAAATAAAGTACAGATAGATTGTATCTCGACGTTTAAAAAAACTCAATTGGAAAGCCAAATAGGTCAAACATCGATCAGCAGATAGCAATCTAATTCAAGGCCGTACTGTGAGTTTAAATGCTAAACCCATGTCGGTACACTTCACGCCATGCTTCAAACATGTCACAGCGGGACCGATCGATCTGAGTTTAGAATTGATTTGCAGTATTATGCATGGAATAGGCTTTTTAAACAACAATAACTTTTAGAATTACGTAGCTCATGCTAAGCAAAGTCTTATCTGACTCGAAGTCTGAAAGCATGACCTTTAAAGAGTAGCACAGTAGCCTATGTTATAGTGATCACAAACGCAACTGTTATGTTGGTTCTAAGATGATTTGGGGACACATCTGACGAAGTGTTATTAGGTAAAATTTATTAGTAGCCATTGAAGGGAATAGGGCTAAGCTACTAGTGAAATTTGGGTGTAGTTAAGGATAGGTCCCTTAGCAGATTGCAAGTTATGTTCTGTTATATTTATGTAGGAGTCTTGAGATGGATGACCGAAATAAAATCGTCACTTCTTGAAAAACTTTTTAACAAAAAGAAACAAACGACCTCATCGTAATATAAGCTCGCTCGCCATCTTTTTCTTTTCTCTCTTCCTCACACATATAGGTACCCTCTCGTTCCCTCATCGCTGCGTTCATATTTTTAATTTCTTAAAATGTAGATGCGTTCTGAATTGAAATGCTACATTTATGTTGCATTTAAGTTCCTTCTTTTTCTTAAATAACATATATTATGAAATAATTTGCATCAGACGAAATTCATAGCTCTGAATTGCTACCCAACTGCAGACTGTAATTTCAGTCTGACTGAAAAGGTCAATTGGAGCGTCTGACCTGCTAGCAATTGAGCGTGAAATGATGTAATAATACTGAATCTTTCGGCACGGGTAGTAATTAATTCCGAGAGAATATGTGGGTAGACAGACGGGACTAATGACTTAGAATTAATTGCCATAATAAACTCAAAAAATATTGGACACGTGGAATTAATACATAATAGACAAAACAAAAGACCAACAAAAAACAAACCACCTATTGACGTCTGGGAGGAACTTTTATCCGAATGGCAATGTAGGTGGGATAATTCCATCAAGGGCCGACACCTCCACCAATTCTTTCCATCCGTTCGCGTGCGGCTGGCCAGCACGTGGCTGGAAGTGGATCACTGTGTTGCCCAATTTCTCACGGGACATGGTAACTTTAAAAGTAAATTATTTTCTTTCAAGCTCGTTGCCTCGCCTTTATGTCAGTGTTCTACATCTGACTGCGAATATGTACAATCTGCACATCATATCTTATGGGAGTGTATTCTTTGGCAGAATGAACGTAATATTATGTTGAATAATGTACAGGCTGCATCAGGAGTTGTTTACTATACGGACCTTGTGGAAACTAGAACAAATTTCCGTGCGTTCAAGCGTTTTTGCCATACCTATTATTGGAACCAAATATAACAGCTCACAATGTTAGGACCCATTAATATGTATTAATGCTAATTTTTTATCCGTAGTGCTAGGCAACTGGGCTTATCCCAGTTGTATATGACCCTTTGTGCCTATTGGCCTTGTTTGTTCTGTCTCCTGCTTGATATGGAGGGAAGTGGAAATTTTCATTTTTCCTACTCCTCCGTTATTCTTTTCTGATTAATTTCGTTGCGGGATCCAAGACAGGTAAATTCATTCTCCGGGACTTCGTCGAGCTTCATTGCCTCGGCGCTTTTCTGGTGGTCGCCACTGTTGATTCTGGCTTTCAGGAGTTGCAGTGGTTTGGGAATAGTGCGGTGGGATTGTCCCAAAAAAAAAAAAAACAAAAGAGCGAGTGGTGGTGGCCCAGTAGTTACGGCCCCGACTGTAGGTCGTGGTTTCGAGCCCGAGCAGGCGCTTTACTTTGTTTAATTTATTTCATCACCACTGCTCTCAAAATGGTGAAGGAAAACATCGTGAGGAAACCGGCATGTCCTAGAACCAAAAACTCAAAGACATGTGACATACGCCAACCCGCACTGGGCCCGCGTGGTGGATGGTGTGATGGCACACTCCCTCTTTGAGAGGAGGTCTGTGTCCCATCAGTGGGAACATTAAGAGGCTGATGATGATGAGACAAAAAAAAAATACCATGAGGTGAGATAGTGTTCAAACGCGAGCCTATTCAAAGTAGGTCCCATTTAAATTGGAAAAATGAAAGCCTGGGTGGATTTTATTTTTAAAGGTAGAAAAATTGATTTGTCGATAAATTTCGCACTGAATTTTCAATTGTGAACCGATTCTGTTGAAATTAAGTAAAACAAACAATCAATGAAGATCAACTTAGCTACAATCATTCTACGCTTTAGGTAATTCAATTTGCGTGTTTGCCCCAACTCAAAATGCTAGTCTAAAAGTTTTATTTTTATTTTTTGCTTTTCATTTCGTTGGTTAATTTTTTTGTTAACAAGTAAAATTTCAAAATTTAAAATACCCCGTCTAATGTATCTAGCGAAACCACCCCGATTCAAATAGTAAAATACCCATAACTTTTGAACGGCTCAACCGATTTTATTTAAACAGCTCTCGACAAAATCACCTTTCATACAAGAAAAAAAACTAAATCAAAATCGGTTCATCCGTTTAGGCGCTATGATGCAGACAGACACACAGATACACAGTAACACACGTGAAACTTATAACACTCCTCTTTTTCTGGCGGGGGTTAAAAAGGTTTAATTCTAGAATCATTAATATTAATGCTTCTATCAAGAGCGATGTTTAGGGGCATTTAATTGTATGTTACTTTGGTACAAGGTAACATAGGTAGCTAAAGCCAAAGTAGTCTGGTATAAAAGCAGGAAAAAGGAAAATAAAGAAAGAAAAGCAATTATTGTCACAGAAAGTGACAGCCTATCGAGGTTTTCGTGAGTCAAAGTCCGAGTATTGGACATTTTTGGCTGGTTAAACTGAGTTCCCAAGTGGTACATCAAGGTACTTCATACTTATGTCTACATACACAGACGAACATTATGTTCATATTATGTGATCACCTATGGCTCTGAGACGTGGTCGCTCACAATAGGCTTCATCAGAAAGCTTACAGTCACGAAAAGCAATGGAGAGGGCAATACTCGGAATATCATTGCGTGATCGAATCAGAAATGTAAAGATCCGCAAGAGAACCAGGGTTACCGACATAGCCTGGTGAATTGCCAAAATTAAGTGGCAGTGGACAGGGCTCACAGAACGGAAGGCAGATGGGGCAGAAAAGTTCTGGAGTGGCAACCGCGAACTGGAAGACGTTGCGTTCGAAGGCCTCCCACAAGGTGGACCGATGACCTGGTGAAGGTTGCGGGGATCCGCTGGAAGCGACACGCACGGGACCACTCAATGTGGTGACGCTTGGGGGAGACTTATGTCCAGCAGTGGACGTGATATGATGAGATACTGCCCACAAAAAGAATATTAAAAAAAAAACAGGATGTATGTCCTACATGTTAACACCCCACTTTAATAAAAAGTTCCAGGTGTTCTATTTTTATAAATTAACGTTTCTAACACAAACTTCTAAGCGTGTGACGTCATATCTTCTTTAATTACCTTCTTAACGATGATCGTGAACGTCATAAACATGAGTTTATGACGCCGTTACAGAAACTCAATTAGGCCCAACGGTTCACTAAGTTATATAGACGATGCGGACGGATTCTGTTTAGATGGGGAAAGTAATTTAAACTGTAAGCAAGGGTTCCGCATATTTACTACTGAAATCTAAGTTTAAGTACTTACGCTCTAGGAACTTACACATATATTATTTTCAGAGCTAGTAGCTCATTTGGCACCTTTTCGAACAAGGTGACACCGGATGCCGAAATTGAATACTTTTTCCTTTTGTAGTATTTTTATTTGGAAGTCGGTTGCATTTATTTATAAAAAGGTTTTATTTTTCACATTTAAGTTGTGGTACATAATGGCCAAGTTCTATAGTATTCTATAGTACCTATAATGCCAAAAGTTATGCCAGAATAGATTACCCGAATATCATGAAACTTGAACATAGCCGTTGAAATGAGAGTGTACCATGGTGAACGGTACATATCTACGTCCCCCTTTAGGGCATAATGGCGTGATGTTATGAAATGGTAAAAACAATAAACAAACATGCGATTGCAGTTATCCCGAGAGATTATCCGTCATTAATTAAAGAGTTCTGTTGTATATCTTCGAAGTTCTTTATCAAATATTCACCAAATTTGAATGGGATGTATTCGGGAAAATATACTATAAAATTTAAAAAAAAAAACATAAAAATCAATTCATAATTGGCAGAGTAATCGCTTAACGAACATACAGTCGAATTGAGACCCTACTTCTTTTTTGAAGTCGGTTAAAAAGAGGCTTAATTTTTAGGGTTCCATACCCAAAGGGTAAAAACGGGACCTAATAGGGTTCCGATCTAAGACTCCGCGGTCCATCTGTCTGTCTGTCTGTCTGACTGTCACCAGGCTGTATCTCATGAACCGTGATAGCTAGACAGTTGAATGCTGTTTTCACAGATGATGTATTTCGGTTGCCGCTATAACAACAAATACTAAAAACAGATTAAAATAAATATTTAATTGGGGCTCCCATACAACAAACATGTTTTTTTTTTTTTGCGATAATGGTACAGAACACTTCGTGCGCGAGTCCGACTCACACTTGGGCGGTTTTTTCATTTGTACAGTTGCGTGAAGCCGGGACTGGCCGCTAGTAAAATATAAAAAGTCTGAATTGAATTAAATATCGCTCTGAACGTGCTTCACATTTTCATTCGATAGCTCTATCTATCGAAAGATTTCTCCAACGTTGAATTGAAATGAATTATAAAAATGTCCCTAACACAAATCATCCGATTCCCCTTTCAAATGAACACGGGGAGCCAACTAGTGTTAGATTCAGGAAAATCGTAGTCGCCTCTTTCTCAATCGGTGTGGCATAGTACCGAGATTGGAGACTAGATGGCGCAGTTTATGATGCGAGCGTCTGTGTCGCTGTTTCCTGATATTTAAAACAGATGGAGCTGTTCACATTATTACAACGCTTTAGATTATAGCAAATACTGTGACAAGAAGCGATGTTGTATGTACGTTGACTGCATTCCCTGGACTAGTTAACACGCGAGAAAATACACGAACCGAACGCACGCTACCGCGAGGTTTTTAATTACCTACGAAGTTAATTGTAGCACCATTGTAGGTAGGTACCTACATGAGTATAATTCATTACATTGTTTTTCCTTAAATTACTTACCTACTCAGCTTAGAAATATTTAAGTAGGTATTTAAACACCGATAGTAATTACTAGATAGGTACCTTCTTAGATTTTAATAAGTACCTATACAAAATTAATGTCTACAATTACATGAGTTTCAATTCTATGAACAATTAAAACAGCTTTGGGGTCTAATAGCTTTCCGTGGTATTGAAGTTAATTTGTAGAAATATCTCATATGTGGTATTTCTTGTAATTCCAAATATTATTAATAAATCATAGCTTCAGTTCTACTTAATATCGCTTCTTTGTAGAATCGAATGGACTATTCTGGGTAACGTAGGTACCGTACCTATTGTCAAAATATAGCCCACTAAGATTTTAATAAGCACTTAAGATTTGAACTTATGGGAACTGGCCAGTTGTGTTAATATTAGGCACTATTTATAGCTTATCATCACGCCTGTAATCCTAATAGGGGATGACAGAAATGTACCCACCAGTTTTGTTAAAAGCCTCGTAAATGAAGGCATAGTACCAGATAATATAATACTAGCATACAGATACCTCATTCCATACAAAAAACCCATGCTGTGCCGACGTAACTAGCGTCGTCTGATTAAACTGATTATTTTTATAAGTACATCAATCGCGTTCGGTTTCGTTTCACGGCGATAGATGGTGTTAGCAGCGACTTGCAAGTAAAAGGGGTTTACTGGGTTCGTGTTTTTTTTTTAAGACAGTTACGATTTGTTTTATAGTATTTTTTTTCGTCTTTTCAGTTTCATTGCACCAAAATGTGTTTGTTATAATACAAATTTAAACAATCGTATAAAATGTCTCAGAAATTTAAACCCGCGCCATCTATTGGAATCAATTTTAAATGATCCGTTCAAATAATATTTGAAATGTGAATTAAGAGCCCAATATTCCACAATTTTCTACCTAGGAGAGTTGAATAAACCAGAACAAGTTGAATAATCAATTATTCTAGAAAATGTTAATTTTACACACAATTCAACAACAAGATGGCGCGATGTGCAAATCGATGCACATCGCGCCATCTAGTGATATTTATTTGAACCAAATTTTCTTGTTTAGCGTCGGCACCCCGTGATATTACTAACAAATTGAGACTACGCAGTTACGGTTTGGTTCTGGAAAACCTATAAAAATGCTCGTTACTCTTACCTAACCCAATCACAGTTTTAAATCCCACTTTCTGCTACAAGACCAACGAGGTAGTCAATTATATTTATTGAAAACTCCTTGTGAATAAATGATGACCAGTTAGAGACATTCGATATGCATACCCAGTAGTCCCTCTATTCCCAAGACTATCGTAAAAGCAAAAGGGATTGTGATAGATGGAGGAGTTATATAAGAGGTTAAATAATTTCTTTATCCCGTTTGTTTCGTAAGTGACAAATTCAATGAAACATTATATTGTCTGTAAGAGATTGCCGTAAGTGAGATAAGACCGCCCTTTGTATAATTATATTGTGTGTACCGTCAACCGTCGAATCCGACTCGGCTGGGCAGCGTTCGGGAAGTTGCGCGGTATCTTCTCGTCCAATTTACCGCAGTGTCTCAAGACAAAAGTCTATGACTAGTGAGTGTGTGTTGCCAGTGATCACTTATGGGACCGAGTCGTGGTCGCTCACAATGGGCCTTATCAGAAAGCTTAAGGACACCCAAAGGGCAATGGAGAGGGTTATGCTCGGAGTTTCCTTGCGTGATCTGAGGGTATCCGCAGGAGAACGAAATTTACCGACATAGCTCGAAGAATTCCGAAACATAAATGCCAGTGGGCGGGGCACATTGCTCGCAGAACGGATGACCGATGGGGCCAAAAAGTTCTGGAATGGCGACCGCGAATCGGAAGACGATGCGTAGGAAGGCCTCCCACTAGGTGGACCGTTGACCTGGTTGAGGTTGCGGGAAGGCGCTGGATGCGAGACGCACGGGATCGGTCAATGTGGCGACGCCTGGGGTGGGCCTACGTCCAGCAGTGGACGTGTTTCGGCTGAAATGATGATGATGATTGTGTGTACAATAAAGTATATAATAAATGCAACATGTGAGATTAAAGCACTTTCACGGAAATCTTTGTTTTTAACAGCATTGTCTATACTGGCTTGGGAATACTTAGGTATTAAAAAAAATAAGGTTAAGTTTTTTTTTGTTTGCAGAAGCTAATCTCATCAATAGAAAACTTTAACCATAGTTAATTATCATTATCTAATTTTTATCTTGTGTTGAATAAAACTGGTCTGCTTACCAGTTTGGGGAGGAGCCAGTAAAACTAAATTTCTGGAGGTAGAAAGAGCCCAAAGATCACTTTTAAAAGTAATCTATTCTAAACCATATAGATATCCCACAATCGATCTATATAGAATTGGTGGCCAATTATCAGTAAGAAAACTATATCTTTTAAACATAATTCTTTATTTGCACAAATATGGCCCAGTTAACCCAGAAAGTCAGGCTAGGAGGCGGAAAGATATTGTGGCTTATTCTCCTCGGGTACGTACTGTTTTTGCAAGGCGTCAGTATGTATGCCAATCAGCATACATATACAATAAAATTAACGCAAAACTAAATTTCCATCATGAGGTCTCGCATCAATGCAAAAAAGTGATAACTGAGTGGTTAAAAACTATAACATACGATGAAACAGAGCAAATTCTAGTCAGACTTACATGAATACTTATCTTCTTTATCACAGTGTTTATACCTTGTAATTACATAGTTGGTATTTTCCAACTTCGATTAAAAAGAGAATGCCTTGCTGCATTAAGTCCGCCTATGTATCACCATTGTACATGAAGTTTAAATAAATAAATAAATAAAAAGGCACTTCCAGCAAAAACTTAAACACACGCACAAACACACGCACACACAAACAAACACTTAATCCACACGCACACACTAATATAGACACACATACACATTCTCACAATCACACTCTACACTCAGAGCTGATAATTACTTTTTAAGTCATTGTTTTTCTTAATTTAAGTCTCAATATTGTTAACTGTCTATTATGGGAAGGAGCGAGTCAACCCCAACACAAGTATTATTGATTACTTACTGGGGCTGTCTCATTTACATGTGTTTATGTAACTGTTTGAGACGCAATAAACAATTTTATTTATTTATTTATTTACCTAGGTATTATGAGTGATTTTATGCCCTCAAAAAATACGAACTTTATGTAAGTCAAGGAAACCACATTCAGAGAAATGGTAAAACATGGAAAACCTTCCCTTAGCTACAATACTAATGCCTATTGAGAACACCGCTTATCTTATTATTTAGTTTCCGTTCTAAGCACAAAACCACAGAATAAGACCGGTTCGCATAAATATTTAGCACAAATGTAACCATAATTTATTAATCTACTTATCCTAACTATGTTGGGGTCATCTTCCTGTCTAACCGGATACAACTGAATACTGATATATAGAGCGACTGCCTATCTGACCCCAACAACCTAGTAACTAGTAACCGTCGACCACATATCGCTCATCATCAGGTGAGATAGTGGGCAAGCGCGAGCATTACATTTATAAAAAAAAAACTGGGTAACACGATAGTCCTTGGAAAAATTGGAGTCAGATTTTCAGGCAATCCGTAACGACTGTCAAACATCTAAAAATGACATCAGGGACTAACGGCTTAACGTGTGTGCAAGGTATGGAGGAGTGAGTATGTTATGTATGGTCACCCATCCACGAACTGACCTCGGTAAACTGCTTAACCTCGTACTTTGATCCGTGTTATAAAATAGCTGAGCCGAGCTCCACTAAACGAAATGTACCTAACCACAATAATTAGTTGAGTGGAATTCATGAAATATTTATAGAAATAGTCGTGTCAGTCTCCAATATCTGAGAAACGATTTCGTGTTTCAAGGTATATAGAATCAATACGCAAATAAGGGCTTTGTAACATTATAATTGCGATCGTAAGAAAGTTCTTTTACTAAGAATAAGCTTAATTCTACATTGTACACCAAAAAATAGTAAAACACATAGAGGTTAGAGAATTCTTGCAAAAGGCGAGCTAAACTCAAAATTGAGTTTTCTCTTTACAAAACTGGTGATTGAAAGAAATCAATATATATGGAAGAATATATCATTTGTGCCTTTGACATCTTCTTTGTAATTTCAGCCGATTGATATCTAGGTACTGTAAAACATGGGTCAGCAAGCAACAGCCAAAATAATCGGTTTTACACTTTCTGATACCTTCGAATTCTCGTGGTTTAATTTAATCCCATCCTAAACCCGCACCCCTACCGTCTTACTAATAAACACGGAATAAAGTTATACCAGGTATAACAAAGGTATACCCATACATTTTCATAGGTTTATACCTGGTATAACTTTATTCTGCGTTTATTTGTAAGAGGGTTATTGTGTAAGTTCAAAGGTAGGGCACGGTATGCTTTCCTTGCATTAATTGTTTCATATTATGTATAAAAATCCATCTTCTTGACAACATAAGATTATTTTTCGCGTCGGTGCTCCGTAGACCAATTCAAATTTGACCAATTGGTCTATGGGGAAAATTACATGTTTCCATCGTCCAATTACCAACTGGGCTATGGAGAACACTTAATGAAAACCAAAACTATGTTCCATTATAACATTACAACCCCGAGTTCACACCATTTTCCTGTAATTTGAGTTCAAGAAGACTTTGTTAAATTTTTTGGTTCACATCAAACTGAATTCAAAAATATTATACATAAATAAATACAATATAATGTTAGCTAATTATAGTTAATTAAAATATTATCTTCAATGAAAAGATAGAAAAGTATGTCATCATCATCATCATCATATCAGCCGGAAGATGTCCACTGCTGGACATAGGCCTCACCCAAGCGTCGCCATATTGATCGGTCCCGTGCGTCTCGCATCCAGCGGATCCCCGCAACCTTCACCAGGTCATCGGTCCACCTGGTGGGAGGCCATCCAACTCAACGTCTTCTAGTTCGCGGTCGCCACTCCAGAACCTTTCTGCACCATCGGCCATCCGTTCTGCGAGCAATCTGCTCTGCCCACTGCTACTTAAGTTTGGCAATTCTTCGGGCTATGTCGGTAGCCCTGGTTCTCTTAAAAGTATGTAAACTTTTTGAAATGGTCACTTCACCGTAAACTTTTTCATTATGTATGGTGTTAATGTAATGACAATGTATTAATTTTTGGATTATCTCGTTTGCCTCCTAGAAGGATGAATTAACGTATTTATTTCGTCAACATGTGATTTACATTTAAAAGTTCGCCAATGTCGATAGCTATATTCAAGGACTATTTCTTTCTGTAACTTGCTAAATGACAGTATGTCTCCGGGATGAGGGTATTGCGAAGACTGATGTCACCAATTATGGAATCCCAACGGACTCAATGAGATAGACGTTCACATTGATTTGTATTGTAATCTTTGTACAAATGAATTGTAATGTCGTGATTATTCAGTAAATAATAATTGTTACAAAAATTGATCTTGATATTTTTTTAAATACTTGTGGACAAGGCTTTACTATACTATTAAACTGGGCAGTGGAACATCTCTCAATTCTCCATAGACCAGTTGATAATTGGACGATGGAAACATGTAATTTCCCCCATAGACCAATTGGTCAAATTTCAATTGGTCTATGGAGCACCGACGATTTTTCGTTTTGTTTTGGAAGTCGGTTTATTTTTTTTTGTTTACGAAGCCGGAACGTTATAGGCACTGGAACTCCGAAATATAACAATGTATCCTAGTCGTGGGCTTATTTGAATCGTCATGAGATATACTTTGGCTATAAATGATTTTCATGGAATTTTGAGATAGGTGCCAAAACTATAAGAGAAACACCTTTTTTATTTTTCTCTTATAGTTTTGGCACCTATCTATAACGTTCCGGCTTCGTTCGATGGTACGATTTTCAGCAATACCATCTATTTATAATTATTAGCTCCATCATAGTCGGTTAACTGTTCAAGATATCTTATACCCGTAACTACATCAGGAGTCCTTTCCAACACAAAAAGAATTTTCAAAATCTTTGTACAATTGACGGCGAAATCGGTTTAAAACACGCAATGAATACTGTTGAGTACCTACTTGTTGCTGTTGTGTTGTTTCTTGTTGTTGTGCACTGTTGCTGTTGTTGTTGCTGAGTTACCAAAATGAAAGGCAAGTAGTGTGCTTCGTGCTGTTAAAACAGATATGCAATTAGGGTGCAGGAATTCTGTATTCCAATTCCATTGGCATCACACTCTGAACTCTTCGACCCCATCGGTTAGCAGTTTTTAAGAAACCATTTACGGTTACTTGATCTGTTACCAGCATCATCTGATTGGTCAACTATCTTCATAAATTATTTACAATCCATCCTATACACATCTACATACATAAATTTACATTACTAGATAAGAATATTGTAATTTTGAAAACCCTTGTGATCGTTTATCTTTTAAATTTTATTTGCGTTGAACCTACTTTCAAATGTAAATTCGTAAAATGAAGACAAATGATATTCATTCCGTGCTTTATTAGTGAGAAGAGAATGCTAATGGTACCATTTGTCTCAGCTGGCTATAAAGTCCGCCGTCAAGAGAAGCTATAATTTTTAAAATATATAATTTCTACTAAGTTACTTAGAGACAATTCAATCAACAATAAATCTATGCGATATAAAGCGCTGTGGTATTTTTTTTTGTGGTACCGCGCTGACTCATGGAACGTTCCAATACCACAACTTTTACCACATTGATGAAAAACTTTTTGACTCGATACCTAGCCAATATCGACATCAGCATTTTACAACAAGTAAAAATTAAAAATTGACAAAAACCGCGACATTTTTTTTTATTTCTTTCTTTTTAATTTTATTTATCTAGTAGTACACACGCTTCGATCAACAATCTATCGATAACATAATTATGGCACGATAATATCTTGCGAAAATACCCCGATTCAAACTGTAAAACGCCCATAACTTTTGAACAAAAATTTACATGTAATAAAAATTGATTCTACCAAACATTTTTTCTAAAGCTGAGAACACTCCCGGTAGTGTCCCGTGTGTTCAATAACATAAATAAAAATAGTTTCATCCATTTAGGAGCTATGATGCCACAGACAGATACACAAACACACAGGTAGATACATCAAACACGTCAAACTTATAACATCCCTCTTTTTCTGTAGGGGCTAAAACAAACCCTCAAAAAGATTGATTTGAAAAGCAAAAGTCTTCATATTTACATTCCATTAAACAGCTGAAGGTTGATCACACGGACGGGTTCATATTTCATACATATTAATGAACTACTGATACCAGCTTATATATAAACCACACATCAGTCTCATATACCACGTCAAATGGTAGAATTCAATCTGTGGGGAATACTAAATGATTTTGTTCGTATCAAATTGACACGTCTATTCGAATAGCATTATTAGCTGCCTTCAAAGGAAATATAATAATTATCCTATTTTATTTTTTCTATTTTTGACATGCCATAGGGAAGATCTAGCTGTTTGTGTATGCGAGAACAAATCATACAGTACGTACAAGGCTAGTACGACGAGAATTTTCAGGTGTTCCTGAGGGTAACCTTTTTGGACCGTATTTAGTTTGATTTAAGACTTGCGAAGGTCTTAGATATCGGAAAATTTGCTATGGAGACCAAATAGAGTTGGGCAAGACAAATGGCGAGGTGTGGTGATTGGAAGAGTGAATGGAATGAAATAAATTGTCATGGATGGCCACCAGAATTGTGAAGGTCCGATCCTATTGCGACATAATTATCACTTATTAAAAATACAACTTCTGCCTGGGACTATGATGAGGTAGTAGGTATAATAATTAATATCATCAGCATAATAAATTTTACAAAACTAAACTCTTCATATTTGCAAAAGTCTTCATATTTACATTCCATTAAACAGCTGAAAGTTGATCACACAGACTAATACATATTAATGAACAACTGATACACGCTTACAGACCAAACATCTGTCTCATATACCACTGCATGTGTTAGAATACTGAATCACTTTGTTCGTATCAAATTTACACGTCTATTCAAGCATTATTAGACGTCTTCAAAGGAATATTTGGAGAACTTGAGATATGGCAGATCAGGCTGTTTGTGTTTACTTGAGAACAAATCATATAATGTAGTATTTACTAGACTATTGCGATAAGAATGTTCATGTTTGGCGGAATCTGCGATTTTATTATGCGTACAGCTAAGGAGTGGAATTCCCTGCCGGAGTCTGTTTCCCGATAGCTACAATCTAGGGGTCTTTAAGTCAAGAGTGAATAGGTTATTTCTAGGCAAGCGTGTTTCACCGTCGACCACATCATCGCTTACCATCAGGTGAGATTGTGGTCAAGCGCGAGCCTATAGGTTATAAAAAAAAAAAAAAAAAAAAAAAAAAAAAAAAAAAAAAAAAAAAACTTTCAATAATCTTCTGTTGCTTTGTCCTTCTCAAACTACTGATTTTAATCAATCTACCTTAAATATTCAGTTCATTCTTCTCTGGAACGCGCTTCCTCTCGAGATCAGGACGGCTACAAGTCACAACTAATAAGAGTCATCTCACTTTCTTCTGTTCTGTTACATCATATAATTATATAAGTATATATTATATTCAATATAATATATATGTACGTGTATTTTTCCTATTTTAGTAGGTTATTAACATCTTTTTATTTTTAAATTGTTTTAACAATGCACCTGCCTTTATATCTCTTCACCATCCTTGGTTGACTGGTAGAGAATGCCTAAGGCACTAAGTCCGCCTTTGTAACTTTTTGTGCATATGGTCTAAATAAATAAATAATACATAGCGAAAGCCAAAATGCGTTATTTTGGCTTTTCTTCGTTAAGACAAAAGGTTCATATCGCATAAAATACTAAGTTTACAAAGTACTATTTATTAATCTTTCTCTGACAGCAGTTTCAAATACAGCAAGATTTTGAAAATTGCATATCATTCACCCCACGATATAAACGTTTCCATGTTAAAAATTACAAGATTTTAATTTTCACAGATGATGTATTTCTGCTGCCCCTTTAACAAAAAATACTAAAAACAGAATAAAATAAATATTTAAGTGGGGCTCCCATACTTTAAGGGTTTCTTTAGCCGTTTTTTACGACACCCTTCGTGTACCTTTTCTCTTCTCGGTTTTTAATCTTTCGTGTCTTTGATTCTTAATTTTTACTATTTAACATACCGAGTTTCCTCCGTACCTCGGAAACGTTAAGTCGTTGGTCCCGGCTGTCATTTGAAGATCTTTGACAGTCGTTACGGGTAGTCAGAAGCTTGAGACCTCACACCAGTCTTGCCAAGGGGTACCGTGTTACCCAGTTACTGGGTTGTGGAGGTCAGATAGGCAGTCGCTCCATGTAAACCAGTGGTACTTAGCTGAATCCGGTTAGACTGGAAGCCGACCCCAATATAGTTTGGAAAAGGCTAGGCAGATTGATTGATTCTTAATTTTTACCAAAAAAAATCTAGGATGATAATGATGATAAAGTATCACGCTGTATGAATAAATAGTGGACGTGATTTACGGCAAAAACCTTTTCCATCTTATCTTTGATCCCAATCAAAACGTTAAAATATTCCGTACTTCAAGTGAAACCCTTATAATCTGTAACAATAAACCGTCATGTTCGTTTCAGTGTGAACACCTCGAAACTGTTTCAAATGGAAATAGGAGAGATAAGGTGGAATACTAAATTAACACTTCGTGGAGTCACGACATTGTAAGTTAAATGACAGTTGAACAAACTCAGTCAATAGTGTCTTTTATTTCTCTTTTGGTAAATAATTGTGTTGATTTTAATGGAAATATTCGAGTACAAGCTTCTGTCAATGGCGCTTGCGTGAAAGTCGAAATATGCCCCAATGTAGGTATTTCAGTTTTGCGTCTTTCAGAGTGCGACTGCACATTTTCCCTTGATTGTACTTAGACAAGAATTTGATTTTAATAAACGTTAAAAAAGTATTCTCATTCAATGGACCAATTTCTTCGATAAATTTCTTATCGAATTATGGAAAGAAATTCGATTTAACGTCTAATGGACTACAAATGAAAATGTAAATGGACTGATATCGAAAAGTGTTCAAGGGTCCTCTAGATTTTATTTAATCATACATTTCGGATGTCGGTGTTCCTGTTTTTGTTTCTTCGTTTTATTACACGGACTTCCAAAATGTATGTTATTTTTCAAAATACTAGTATGTTACTCGGAGAAGGATTTGGGATTATTTATTGTTGATTGACTTTTCGCCGCTTTATTTACAACAAGCTGTTGCCCGCGGCTTCGCTCCCGTGGGTCACCCCACAGGACCTATTGTCGGGATAAAAATTAGCCTATGTCACTCAGGAATAATGTAGCTTTCTATTGGTGAAAGAATTTTTCAAATCGGTCCAGTAGTTTCGGAGCCTATTCGGTACAAACAAACAAAAAAATCTTTCCTCTTTATAATATTGGTATAGAAATGTAGTTAGCAGTTGAGTGTGTCATGCTCTCTCAAATGTCTCTCTGATGGTGGCGCGTGTGTTGGATCATTCGGTTCCCTTCATGATGGTTGAGCTGGGTGGTGCCGATTCATGCGTCATGTTCGTGGACGGGCGCCGTCAGTTGGGATTGGTCATAACTTAACTGCTTCGGAAGTTAATGTTTTTCTAGTACCTATTATATAACTGCACAGTACATGTGTGAGTACTTTTAATACTATATACCTTTACGTACAGTACAGTGTGTAGTGCTATTCTGGGTGCATTGTCCTCACATATGTGAATTTATTAATGTATGTACTTATGTACCTAAATATTGTAAAAATCTTTTTTTTTTTTAAAGAGTAAGTATGGAGTTTCTTGTGCATTCTTCTCCATAACAAGCTACTTTACGAATGCACGGTAGAATCATCTTTTATTCCATGTAAATTTAAATTGTGACATTCAAAAGTGCCGCTTGGTGGCCCAGTTGAAATAAATATCTTTTGTCTTTGTCTTGTCTTTGTATAGCATCTCGTGACGGGGACTTTAGAAGTTTATCTTAAGGATTTCTTTCGAAAGTAGACGATCTGGGATAGAACCAAAGGCGCTGATCCACTAGAAGGAAGACACCCTCGGCTGGACAGACCATCATCATTATCAGCCTATAGCAGCTCACTGCTGGATATACGCTTTTTCAATCGAATTGCCGATTCTCGGCAACTCTCATCCAGCGTCTACTATTCATCTTGCGAAAATTGTCGCTTTACTTAGCCCGAGGGCGTCCTTACGTTTGTCTATTCACGGGAAGACCGAAAGACTAAAAATCGGCTGTATGTTTCCCGGTTTGTGATCTCTGCCCTCAACGTTAGTAGATCTTCTACTTTTCTGGACATAGACTTTTACTACATTGACGAAAAAGTATTTGACTTGATACCTAGCCAATATCGACATCAGCTTAATCAATTTTACAAAAACCAACCCTTAAAAAGCTTGATTTGAAAAATAAGTCTGCATATTTATATTCCATTAAACAGCTGAGGGTTGATCACACGGACGGGTTCATATTTCATACATTTTAATGAACTACTGATATCAGCTTTTATATAAAAAGACATCAGTCTTACAAAACCAAACCCTCAAAAAGATTGATTTGAAAAAGCAGTTGATCACACGAACGGGTTCATACGTAATAATGACTTACTGATACTACGTTATTAATAAACCACACATTTGTTCATATCCCTTAGGAAGTGGTAGAATACTAAATCACTTTGTTGCTATCAAATAGACACGTCTATTCGAACAGCATTATTAGTTGTCTTCAAAGGAATATGCTGAGAACTTTGACATGGGCTAAATGGAAGATCTAGGACGTCTGCGTACGCGAGTAGAATTCATACAGTACGTAATAGACTAGTACGATGAGAATTTACATGTGTCACTGGGGGTAACATTTGTAGACCATATATAGTCTGGTTTTCGATATCGGAAAACGGGTTATGGAACTGAAGTTGGGCAAGACAAATGGCAAGGTGTGGTGATGACAGGTGGAGTAAGCAAGTGACTGAGCGGCGGACTTTTGGGGCAAAGTCCAGGGAGTGTGGGATTTTTACGTTAAAAAAAAACACCCCGGTGATGTCCATCAGCCCCGTGACCTCTCAAAAGACCTACCCCACTATGTCAGGGTCGGCTTCCAGTCTAACCAGCATTTTTCAAGGTGAGACTGTATATCTAATATCTACAAGCCAGTACGTAGGTAACACACTATGACTTGGCAAGGCAGGTATCATATTTCCTGGTTTCTAACTATCCGTAACAGATGACAGCCAGGACCAACAGCTAAACGGGCTTTCCGGGGCACGGAGAATCTCACGAATATTATCACCCATTTACGGATCTTACCTCATAAACGATTCCACTGCTAAAATTACAAGATTCATCCGAATACGTCTACAGAATTAAGTCTACTGGTCTCGATTTCGGGATGCATGTGAATGGGCCAAGCTAGCGACGACGTTCAAAACAATAGAACATCGGGTCGGACTTTGATTGGCGTTTAATTAATGACAAGATTGATACGGATGCCGTCCCCTTGTGTGTCTATTGACCGACATATCTATTAGTTACGATGTAACTACCAGTTCGGAAGCTGTGCTAAGTAACAACCAATTGTTATTTGGGTTGTATTTGACTTTTCTCAGGTTGATACTGAGAAAAAGACTTTTTTTTTGGGACATACCCACCGCGCTAGTCCCAAACCACTGAATGGCAATGAAGCTCGAGGAATTCCCGGTGAATAAATTTCACTGTTCAATCAGAAAAGAATTACGGATGAGTAGGAAAAAAAAACATAATTTCCACTTCCCTCCATATCAAGCAGGAGACAGAACAAACAAGGCCAATAGGCACAAAGGGTCTTTTACAACTGGGAAATAGACTTGACTAAAAACGACACAATAAAAAGGTACAACTACACCGTGTTAAGTTAGGCAATAGAAATAACATAAACTATCTGACCTTGAACCATGTCATTTGGTGCCAGTTTAGCACCTTTTCGTAAAGTTCAAACATCACGTTAATCGTGCAACTTTAAAAGTGAGTAACTTGTCTAATAAAGAAGTTATAAATGGTAAAAGCCTTTTCTAACTTATCTTTGGTCCCAATCAAAACGTTAATAAAATATTCTAAACTTTTTCTTGTACTTCAGATAAGTTAAACCCTTATATATTTTAACAATAAACCGTCGTGTTCGCTTTAGCGTGAACACCTCGAAGCTGTTACAAATGGAAATTGGAAAGATAAGGTGGAATACTAAATTAACACTTCGCGGAGTCACGACATTGTAAGTTGAACGACAGTTGTACAAACTCAGTCAATCATTTCTAATATTTCTATTTTGGTAAATAATTGTGTTGATTTTAATAGAATTATTCGAGTACAAGCTTCTATCAATGGCTTCCGAATTCCGGCTTATTCAAACCGAAAGTTGCCGTTCTGTAATTAAGTATTACTGGCTTATGTGTCTTTTTCTATTCTAATTTTTATCCGAACCCATTCAGCCGTTCATATTTATAACGTACAGTCAAAGGTCAAAAGTGCAGTCGCACTACTCCATAACATAAATGCTTGGCATTTCTTTGAAGAAGAAGTTGAAAGGTTTTAAAGTCGATTTAAGCTCTTGTATATAGAATTAAGTATTATAAACAGTCATGGATCATTAATATTTTTCTACAAAAAAATTGTAGGCACTTCATCTTTGGTAGATTGCGACAGCACTTTTGACCCTTGATTGTACATAAGCAAGAATTTAATTTTATAAGCGTTCATAAATGTCTCTCATTTTATCTTTGAAAACATATCTTCGAATTCGATACATTTCTTATCTAATTATGGAAAGAAATTCGATTTACATCTAATCGACTTCAAAAGGAAATGTAAATGGAATGGAATCGAAAAGTGTACAAGGACCCTCTAGATTTTATTTAAAAATTGAAACAGTAAAGTGTTAGGAAATAGGGGTGGTTTGAAATAATGGTCCGGCGGTGTTCGTAGGTTGAATCGTTTCCTCTCGAATGCACGGAAAGCTAATAAATCTATTATCTGTAAATACAAATTTTGCCGCATGATCTCTGCAGTGTATGAAGAGAACCTTCATGCACTGCATGATCAGTTACTAACACTAACTATAAATACCATAAAATCATATCTATACTCTTTGCGCTGTAGAATGGTGCGGTTGACAGTTTCAATATAATTTTTACACATATACGTCATAACGTCATACCATAGTTATACCATATACCATAGTTGCCTGTATGACGTTAAACTACAAAAAATGCGTATACGTATATGCGTAAAAAATGTTATTGAAACTGTCACGCGCACCATGCCTGTAGCATGGTGCGCGTGCGCAAAGAGTGTAGTAGTATGTCAACAACGTATAAGTATCATCCCTTTAATTGTTATTACTAGTACTTGAAAGCAAGTAATTTTTTTTTTCCTTATCTACTTAATAACGGATATTCTTAATAGTTCTTGCCACTGCCTATAATTCGGACATAATCTTTAGATCTGTCTCTAGCCAATGGTTTTTCTGCGGACCTGCTAAACAGAAGGGCAATATTCATAATCCCTACTCCTGTCACCCGTGGGTGAACTGCGAAGAGCCTTTGTATAGGAATGGTAGAGACTATCACAGGAAACAATGGAAAACATTATTCTCAACATGTCTATAACTCCTTTTCGTCGTGTTATTCGCAAAATTTTATTTTTACCAGATTTTGGTTAGCCAGCTGGCGAATATATATCCTCCGACTGCACAGCATGATTTTCTTCTTGTTTACGTGTTTTTAGTACGCTTTTTAAGCAGTCGAGTGTTTTAATTTAACTTTTTTTTAAATTATTTTTTCTTTTCTAGATACTGATAAAACTCTTGCTGACTATTTGCTATAGCCAGTGTCTAATCTATCGCTTCAAGGATAGCCAAAGCACGAGCTACCTTCGCGCAGCTGAGACCCGTTTGGCAATCGCGGCAACTGACCCGAAGGATTAAACTCAAAATCTTCGGGTGAAATGTCAAATACGTGCTGCTTTACGGGTGCGAAACGTGGAATTTCACAAAAGTCATCTCACGCCAGATCCAAGTCGTCGTCAACCGCTGTCTTCGTCACATACTCGGCATTTACTGACCTAAAACCATCACCAACGTAGAGCTGTTAGAGCAACGCCACGAGAGCCCGATCGACCGCCAGATCAAGTGTCGCAAGTGAAGTTGGATTGGCCACACGCTGCGAAGGGATTCTGATCATATACCGAAGCAAGCCCTGGATTGGCATCCCCAAGGAAAAAGAAAGCGTGGCCGTCCCCGTCAAACCTGGCTTCGCAACGTGTTGGCGGAAGCGACGAGCATCGGTATGACGTGGAGCGAGGTGAAGCGTGAAGCTCAGGACCGATCGCGATGGAGGACTACTGTGGACGCCCTTTGCCCCATCCAGGGGACGTAGGACATTAAGTCAAGTAAGTCAAGTGTCTAATCAATCAATCTTCGACAGCTAATCAATTCTATAATTTGAAGGTAGCTCATATTTTAATCTCAAATTCAAAGCACTATTCCCACAAAACTAATCAAGATCAATAGATGTCTAAGTACCTAACCAAATCAGTTGATGCGAACGAATCTATATCGTCAAGTAAAACATTAACCAACTGCCTCGGGAGATAGGGACGATTAAACAACAAATAAATCTTGGCAGGTCTCCAGAACCTGACGTAATCTCCCACAAATTGCTGCTAGCCTAGTACAATAATGCTGACGTCAAAGGAGAAGATCCAGATATTGTTAAGGTTTTGGACATAGAAATATAATTATATCTATGGTTTTGGATAAGAAACTACTCGAAGTTTTTATTTTTCATGCAAAATATTTTGATATTCAATAGTCCTTCGAGTTATTTAAAGTTATTGACATAATGTTGCAGTTCTTACCGTGGAAATCAGTACATCACCGGTAAATTAATGAGTAGTTTGCCGTAGTATTAGCACTAAAGTTGCTTAAAATCTTATTTTTGGTAACTCATACTCGGATCAAAGTTAGTAGAAAAAGCCATGCCTTGGTAACTTAGAAAATTTTTCTAGACTCCTTCATGCAATTCGCTGATTATTTTATAAAATTGCTAAATAAACGATTATCGAATAAAAACATCAGGAATATTTTATCAAAAAAATATTCAACAAAAACCTTTAAAAATAAATAAAATTCCTTCAATAACTTTCAACATTACCAAAAGGCATGCAAATTCAAAGTAAATTCAATTCACTTAATACCTTTCCCAATAATTGAAAAGCACCAGTCCTTTAAATAATTGAAATCGGTTTTCCAATTACAGCACCTTTTGCACTCTTTCCTTTATAAATTTGAATTGAAAACAACACAGTGTTTTGTTGGGACGCTGTTTTTTATAATTGAAATGGATTCCTTTGTATGTTAACAAGTTTCTTTTAGCAATTTAACTTTGTTGACATGGATGAGTGACTGGGTTTGAATGGTGTATTTTTTGCAAGTCTCTTTGTCTCTTCAGAAAGGCTGTTTTAAACCCCCACGAAAAAGAAGGCGTGTTATAAGTTTGATGTGTGTACCTGTGTTTGTGAATTGGTGTGTTTGAGTATTTGTGTCTCTGTCTGTGGCATCATAGCTCCTAAACTGATGAACCGATTTTGATTTCGTTTTTTTGTTTGAAAGATGAATTTATCAAGAGTGTTCTAGCTTTGTTATGATGAAAATCGGTTCTGCCGTTAAAAAGTTATGAGCGTTTTACTGTTTGAATAGGGCTATTTCCGCGTGTCTAATACTAGATAAATTATGTAGTATGGTATAAAATGGTGGTTATTTTTTTTTTTTTTTTACTCTTTTCTATTCAGAATGGGTATTTTGTGGCATAAATGGAAATTATCAATTGCCTTTTTGATCGATCTCTCCCTTGTGTCCAAACGAGTTATGCGACAAAATATGTAGGTATAGCTCATGTCAACCAATTGAAAAATTCTTTCACCACTTCAAAGGTACTCTATTCTAAATGGAAATAAGCTGTTATATTCTTTAGGTACCTATAATAACCCGGGCAAAGCTGGAACGGGTCGCTAGTTTGTCATAAAGCAAAATTTATTCATTTCATATTTCGGGTTTAATGACCGAAACAGTTTCGAAATTAAGTTTCCACTCTTAAGAGATTTAATTGGTCTGGAACCAGACTAGAGTTATTAACGCTCGTATAAATACCGACTACATGTTAATAAGTTTCAACTAAATTAATAATAAGCTTTCATTCTATTTGCCCTGTAAGTTTGCGTGAGTTAAATCTTGCAACTGGATGTCAAAACATTTATTTTTGACCAATTGATTGGGCTGGAATTTTGCATACAGGTTTGGGACAGGGACCAAAAAAAGATCATTAATCCCTAGGGACTAAAAATGATTTGAATTTTGAATGTGAATATTATTTCGGACCGCACGGGAACATTGTATTTAACAAGTGACTGGCTGGAAAACCGCGCGTGAGCCAAATAAAAATGTAAATCTACAACTGTAACGGATGGTAATAATAAAATTGTTATGTGATGATCTTGCTACTCCTGAACAGCGAAAATGTATAATTCAAGTAATGTTTAGTATTTATTTCTGTACAAGTGATTTGTAATCTTTAGACATAAATGAAATCAAGATAAAGATGATACTTACGTTACGTAAGATGCACTTCCTGAATTGTTCAAATATAAACATTAGCCTCTAATTATTTATATGTTATGTCTAATGGTTCCTAATTGTATGTAAATAAATAAACCGAACGTTCTTATTAAAAGTTGCACTTACTTATTTTCTCATACAGCGTGATAAAAAGTAGAGTGTCCACCTCGGCAGCAATATTATTTTAAGTTCGAGTGATGTTGAATCCCTTGCTGCGCTCAGAATTCTACTTTACGATCCCTCGCTATGTACGGGATTCTATTTTAGAATCCTTCGCTCCGCTCTGGATTAAAAAAAAAACACTCGCGGATTCAAAATAGTTGTTTGTTCTCTAGATAAAAAATCTACTATTTATTACTCTCCTTTATTTATTTAAGACCGTGGTAAGACAATGATCACGAACTGCATAGCAAAGAAATTGACATGTAACGATAAAATGCAAAATATGAAGCATTTTGTCGATTTACTCATTTACTAATTTACCAGTCTCCCTAATTTGACTGCAGAGTTCATCAAAGTCAAAAGCTTATCTGTACTGATGGCTGAACCAACAAAGCACTTACTTTCATTTTCACAATGACGGCATCTAATCTAAAACTTAATTAGACCGTCCTGTGAAGGTACAAAGTGGTTAACGTTTAAATAGCGTTAACGTCTGTTGACGGAGTTATCAAGACCCAAGTTGGGTCAGACAAATTATGAAATTAACTTTGTGAAAAGTTTAGCTGAAATCTGCCATTGGAAATTAGTTATGCGAACCATTTAAGCCTTTTCCTATCCAAGTTTTACTTTGTGGCCTCCCACAAGGTAGACCGATGGGTTGGTCAGGGCCGTGAGAGTCCGCTGGATGCGAAAGGCACAGGGCCGGATGAAGTGGCGACGTGGTGAGTGGTGGTGACGTCTTTCGCTAGATTGATGATGATGATATTTTATTTCACAATTATTTTTTGGCCTATTTGTTGACATATTTGTAACTCATTTTCATTACTATACTCAGGCTAAAGAGTATGTTTGAAAGTAGCCAACTAATAGTTAGTCTGGGGAAACACATAGGCAAATACAGACTTACGTGTCTCATAGCGAGCTTAGCTTTAGTGCAGTGCCTGAGTGTCTAGACCCCTCTAGGAAAATACTCGTGGAAGCTTGAAAGTGGTATGAGTACTATTTTACCCCCGACGGAAAAAGAGGGGAGTGATAAGTTTGACGTGTATATCACAGATATCTACAGAAATTTGAATTGAAAACAACACTGTGTTTTGTTGTGTCGCTGTTTTTTTATTAAATTGAATTGGATTCCATTGTTTGTTAATAATTTTCTTTCAGCAATTTAACTTTGGTGACAGGGATAAATTACTGGATTTGAATGGTGTTTTCTTTCAAGTTTTCTCTTCAAAAAGACTATTTTTAACCGCCGACGGAAATAGAGGGGTGTTATAAGTTTGATGTGTGTACCTGTGTGTTTGTGTATTTGTCTGTGGCATCATTGTTCCTAAACAGATGAACCGATTTTGATATAGTTTTTGTTTGAACGGTGACTTTATCGAGAGTGTTATTAGCTACGTTTGATGAAAATCGGTTTATCCATTCAAAATTTATGGGCGTTTTACTGTTTGAATCGGGGTCTTATTACAAGACATCATGACATAATTACGCGTTTGATAGATTGTCGATCAAAGCGTGTCTATACTAGATAAATTATGTAGCAAGAAATCAAAATGTGTAGGAGTTTTTTTCTAAATTTTATTTGTTCTTAAAATGCTCAGACTAAAGAGTATATTTAAAAGTAGCGAGCTTATGGTTAGTGTGCGGTGACACACGGGCAAATATAGACATACATACCCGTCTCTTACCGAGCTTGGCTAGGAAAATAATCGTGTAGACTGGAAAGCGGTGTCAGTACCTTTTCGTAAAATGTGCCTAACTCGAGTGTGTGTGAGCTTCACAAAAGAAAATTCTGACATTATGTTTCCACTAACCAGCATTAAAGGGAAATTGGCCAGAACGAGTTACAAAGAATCAGAAAGAATTTTCAACAAAAAGATGTCTTTGTGCTCGACTTTTTTAATAAACTTTTTACGACTTACTTTTTAAGATACCCTAAGGGTGTTATGTTTGTGACGGTTGAAAAACGAGTGATCTTTGTGGAGGTACAGCCTGTTATGCAAAGAGAACCTCAGTTTTACGCTGATAAAATTTTAGATCGATGTTTTTAATTGTAACTTCAATATCATTTTATTTGTTCGGTGCTATTTCTTATTCATATTAATTTCAAATTGGATGTAAGCCACAAATCTAATTAGCTATCGCCTTGTGGTCGAAATTTATAACTTTCCGTAACCCTTCTTCATAAAAAAATACTATCGCAAATCTAGTATACAGTAATTAAAATCGAGTATAAAGTTATCTCTTCACTTATTCGAATCTTTTTCGAGTACTTTTAAGATGTACCCAAAATATCCTTACTTTGGTATTGTAGGTCGGGTAGTTGAGCTCCTTAAATTTTAAGTTGAGCAACACGATAACTCACCACCTCAGACATTAACCTACATGGTTCCCTGTTATTTGGTCAAATTCGGATTCTGGCAATCCGAATATGGCCAAATAACAGGGAACCATGTAGGTTACTGACTTCAAACACAGATATAAATCTAACTAGATGACGCGATTGAATGTACTTCACGGGTCAAAAAAAGGAGTAAAAGTACGATGATCAATGATCGTACTTTGAGATTTTCATTTAGCATTAAATAGAACGAAAACTAGAAAAATTCCTACTGCACTTACTTTGACCCACCTTAAGTGTTTTATTCTATTTTGTTTGTTATTTATATACTCTTCTATTTTATTTTTTATTATATAAGGCCCGTTTCCGTAAGTGTGTCCGTGGCATGAACAGTGGGCACTGTCAGAATATCAGCGCAGCGTTATTACCTTTTTTGGATATCGCTGCACATGCTGAGATAGGAGCCTTTTTGGTCTCGCAAGGGGTTTTATTTTATTATTGTTTAATTGTATGCTTATTTCTCGTGTCTCCTGTGCGGGTAACAAATAAATATTTTTCTTTATTTTTTCTTTATATTGAGCTGTAAAACTGTATAGAAAAAATTGGCCGAGGCATTGGAAATGTTTTATTTCATTGGTAAGTAAATTTGTTCTTAAATGTTGTGTGAAAAAGTGGCATGCTTGGTTTTTATACAGATGGAGGGACTTGCGTTATCTAGTTAGATTTATGTCTGTGACTTCAAAAGAGTCTTTGGTCTATGAATTTATTTCGGTGTTTCACAAGACAAGTGTGTAGATATGATATACCGGCCGCATCTAGTTTAAATTGTCAAAAACTATTGACTTGCATACTTGTTATTTTAACCTATTTGCAAAGTAAATATAACTTATTATATTATTATTAATTAAGTTACAAATAAAATCAAATAAAACAAAAAAAAACTTAACAAAAAGATACCACTAAAGTTACGTAACCTTACTTTTAATTTTTTAATCCCCAGAATCAATCTAATAGAAATATTTATTTTAAAACGAGAGAAAAGCGAACCTTTTCATATTGCGTAGAATTAAAATACTTTCTGTCCTACATTTTTCTTTAATTCTCTTGAAACTTGAACTCTTGAACTATGTAAATATTTTATTACTCTTTTGTATTTGTTTTAGGATCTTTCCTTTTCTTTTGTGGCTGGAAGAAGTTTCAGAGATAAAAGGACAAAAAAAATACAAAAAAAAACAGTTATATAGTATCTATCTACTAAAATATTTTTATGAAGTAATAATTTTTTCTCGCCTGAAACACAGGATTACCTAGTTCAGGCACATAACACAATGTGATCATGACATAGACTTAAGCCAAAATTCTATTGATTATTCCTTCAAGTGTCAATTAGCAGACACAATAGAAATTACCATTGTTTTAATCCGATTCGGCAATATGGACAGTTTTGCCTTATGATATTAAATAAATATATTATTATTATTATTTAAAAGTAGTTTCGAAGGTATCTTCAGTCCCTTGTCATGTAGGCTCTTAAAAAAAATATCTTTCGCTCCTGATAACTTTTGGCTGTACCTTTGTCATTCCGAGTTCTGCACCCAACCATTTTCGATCGAGTTTATAATCGAAAACGGTTCAATGCAGAACTCGAATGGCCGAAGTAACTGAGTACTAAGTCTGTAAGCCTTCATAGGCTTTTGGCAAAATCTGCAAGAGCCGATACAAATGGGCTGAAGTGCAGACAAGGAAGGATTATAGTTGCCTCAACTGCTTAAGGTTGCACTAGTCGACGTCACGAACTACGCGCGGGGTTAAAATGCAAGCTTTCTCATCCGACAACACGTGGGTAATAGATAGATTCTGTGAAGAGTAGTAAGAAGCTAGATCGCGTATGAATTAGCACTTTTGCAAATTTTTTGCGAAATGGATGATGATTTAGAAAGAAAACGAGCGCGCGAAATTTTAAAAACAGATCTTTGGGAGTCTGGATATCATGAACAAACGACTTAGTGTATCTGTTCAAAATAAAATTATTTGCATTTTTGAACTACTAATCTATACCTGTTTTGCAATTTTCCTTCTTCTTATGGTATTTATTTTCGCCCAAAGAGGCGTTGAAAATTATTGTTAAAATATGGAACTTTCGACGCTCATAAGTTCTATCAAATATTATTTTTTTTACTTTTTTGTTTCCATACAGGGCTACATAATGATAAGACAAATTGATATTACTTTTTAATTTGAACGTACATCGTCAAACTTGACGATGAACGACTTGAACGTTTGTTTGGAAGAATGATCGACTAGTGTAACCTTAAATCAGGAACGTATGGTGTTGTCGAAGATGACCGACGCCAAAGTATTTTGGTAGGAAACGGTTTAGTGCAAAACTTCTACTACAAGAGCGATTAGGAGACTGAAAACAACACTTGACACCGACGCAATAAAATTACTAGTTTACGTGTGTCTTACCTAAATTCGGGTTATAATACGTACTTCAGACATAATGATACGACAACGGATTTCCTAGTATTTGGTGATCACCAATGTATTTTTACGATTTTATAGTTTTAAGAAATAAAATACTACTCGGAAAACTCTCGATCGACGGTTTTGGCACCCTGACGCCAGCCCCCCTAGGCAAGTTACAAACGTTTCGTATCGAATCTCTTTCTATAATTGTTAACGCCGTCATTATCCTATATATTGATTTGTTTTGAACACAACACACCACAAACCAGAATACCACACACACACTATCTTCATACTCACATGCACACTATTACCACAAAATAGTAAGTATACAGAAGGGCCACTCCCGCCGTTTAGAAAATTGACAGCTAAACTTAAAAGATTCTACGACTAGGGTTGCTACTATATTGATTCTGAATTAAAAAAAAGAGTAGGTTGCCGAAGTTACAAACATAAATACAAATATTCGTCTAAACATACATCATATCATGCTTACATGCCTTAGAGGGTAGACAGGGCATCAAATATCCATTTAATATCACGAAACATTTCATATTACGCCACATACGATGAATATTGGAGAGTAAAAAGACGTAGTAATAGTGTAATAATGATCCCACTTAAAAAAATAAATTGTAAAAAGCTCCAAGCTCGACAAAAATATAAATGTGAAAAACAGAAACCTAATAACCTACCAGTAGACCTACCAGATAATAAAGGTAATCCATCCAATGCAACCAACCTCGTTACAGTACTTATTGTATGAATGACGTGACAAACGCCTGCACAAAGCAATCATGACAGCCGCGACTGAGCTCGGTCCAATATTGCCCAATATTCCCTGTAAAACCGAAATGTCAAAGTGAGAGTGGCCCCTCTGTCTGCGGCGCGCCGCCGCTTACGTACTTTGTGCTATTACTACTTACTTTAGCACCGCACCGTAAAGGCAGCTCGAACACGGTGGTGACGGAAGTAACTGGTGCTTATAGCACAGGAATCCTCCTAGTTTAAGCCAAGTTGCATATATTTTGTATCTTGCCACTAACTTAATGATTCTAATTTAAGCCTTGAACAAATAAATATTGTTTATTGTTTGTTGTTTTCTACTAGCGTTATCGATTGTAGATTGACAACTTCTTCATCAGCTACATGTGCTGATATTTTTCACGACAAGTGGAATTCATTGACAAAAGCGTGTGGAAAAAGTGAAAAAATACTTGGGAATGCCAATCGCTATCGAAAGGCCACTTGACTATTCCTTTACATTTTCGCATTTCGACAATTACCATAGCTAATAGAGTGGTTCTTAGTCTTGAGTCTCTGGCTTAAATAAACATCAGAAGGCTTCAAACGACACTAATTCTTAGGTGCTAAGACTTACCCCTCTTAATCCTATGTCTGGGCGAGTTGGCAGGCGTGCTAAGCTCAGAGCTCTGGTCTCCAGCGTATTCTGTGCCGCTGCTGTCCGGGTGACCCGGTGCTAGGGTGAAGATGGTGCCCGCCGGACATCGCTCTCGACTGCGGCTGCGTTGCCAACGACTCTGGGAATGGAAGATTAGGGGTTTAGGCTGTTGAATCATATGTCTGGTTACAAGCTTAGGTTTCAAGGACCATCATCATCATCATCATCAGCCTACATAACAGCAGTCCACTGTTGAACATTGGCCTTACCAATCGGACGCTATTTGCCTCGATTCTTAGCAAATCTCATCCAGCTGCTATCACTGCAACAACCCACCCTACGAAGATCGTTGCTCTACTTAACCTGAGGGCGTTTATCAGTTCGCAGATTGAGCGATACGTGGATTGTGTGATGAAGTCTCTGCCGCACTAAAGCACAAAATGTTGTAGATATTATGAGGTTCAAAATTATTTCTGAACATTTTTTTGTTGAATGGTTTCAAATAGAGTGAAACGTTCGGTATAATCAACCAGGTACCTAGTAAGGGAACGTTCACTAGGTGTACATTGCCACTTTTAATTAATTGGCTCGCTCGGTTGGCGTGTTTGTAACTTGTAACTCTAAATTTGTAATTAATGATGGATTTGATCTAGATTTAGCTTCCGTACCTACTATTGGGTTAACTATATGAATACCCAAAATATTTGATACTAGCTGACCCCCGCAGCTTCGCTCCCGTCAAAATTAAAGCCTATGTTACTCGGGAATAATGTAGCTTTCCATAGGCGAAATAATTTTTAAAATCGGTCCAGTAGTTTCGGAGCCTATTCGGTACGAACAAACAAACAAAAAAATCTTTCCTCTTTATAATATTGGTATAGATGAGTTTACAAAGCGATAGCGCGCAAGCTAAACTATTTCACAGTATGGAAAAGGCACGGTAGAGTTTTTATACAGTAGTCGATATAACTTTAAAGAAATAGTTAGAACGCGAGTCATACCTACGCGCCTCTAGTTCGGTAAACTCTCGGTACATTACACTACTCATTACAGTCGCGAACGCGCTGCTGTAACGAACGAACGAGGCGCCGATTCCCTTGAGTAGCTGATTTTAAAATGAGAATCACGTCTAAACGGCTAGTCGTAATTTATTGAAAAAAATATATGTTATATAAGACCATTTTCTTAATAATTTCAAGCAAATTTTGAGTTTTAATCGTATAACATAGTTTAATTAATTTGTAAAGTTATGTCTAAAACGGACACAAACACGACAATCGCACCAAAACCGCTGGGCGTATTTTATTGAAATTGACACCAAATCAAAGACAATTTAATTATCTACATTTTAATCTGAAGCTTTTTTTTTAAAGTCATAGAATAATAAGGAGAGTACAAAAAACTACTAAATTTTGGGTCGCGCGGGTGTGAAACGGGTGCGCGTTTTGTTCCCTCAAGGTCGTTGGCGTTAGTCGTCGTCTTAAGCAGTAAGTAAGCGTGCGATTTGTGAATATTTGAATGCAATAAGTACAAGTGCTTACTTAATATAGCAAAGAGAAATTATAAACTACATTGTGCTGCGTTTTGTTGCTTGGATTCTTCAATAACTCACCCAAACATAAAAACTACGAAAGGTAGTAGCTACGTGCACATTGTCGACGTTTTATAAGTGCCCATGTAGGCCTATGTGAAATAAAAATTATTGATTTTGATTTACGCAATTTGTTTATTTTTGTTATAGGTAGGTATTAAAACTAGAAAAAAACTTAAGTAGGTAGATGAAATTAAAATACTGTAGGCGGGCAGCCCTATCACGTGTTTACGTACAGAGTCACAATATTATTATTATTTATTTATTATATACTTTATTGTACACCACTTAAATAATTACAGGACAAAACATTTATAAAGATAAGTGTACAATGGGCGGTCTTATCGCACAGGGCAACCTTTGGATGGACTCAACGAGAGGAGATAGACATTAGGGCTGTCAGTGTTCAAAAACTATATTAAATAATATTACTTAGATATAACATAAAAAGATACAACAACATACAATACTAAGAATATCATTACCTTGGCAAATCTAGTATCGAGTATCATCAATGCACGAATTACCTAACATTTTTGCAGTTACAGTGTACATATCTGCACTTATATATGTATATAAGTGCCGATATGTACTACCATTTGAAATAGCGGCACACGATTATATAGAAACTAAAGAATGCCAAGATACTGATCCATAATATCTACCGTATATTCACGTGCCTCGATTACTACGAATCTGACCTTTTTGAAGGCCGTCTCATCATCACAATTAAGCCCCATTTCATCGAATCGCTTCAAGTTTAATATAAAACAGTTGACGGAACTATTAATAAAAGTCTATCGGGCATAAAGCGATGACAGCGGAGGACCGGAGGACCGGAGACCTCATCAGTGGAGGCCGGCGGAGGCCTCGTCAATTGATTCGCGTCAATCGCTGATTGGTCAGGCGTATTGACAGACGCAATCAGCTATGAAACGTGACGAAGTCAATACGACAAGCGATGCCGATGTTGATACGATGTTTTGTATTTTGAATTGTTTGGCATCAAGTATTTTATTTGAAAAGCTGTTTCGTCCGACATTCAGGGAAATGAGAAATTTCAGCAAAACCAAATAAATTTAGGGTGATTTTCAATCGTCAGATCAATTTTAAAGCACACAATAAAAATGGCGGTTCGACAGTTTTTGTTAGAAAAATATGTCAAGTCGCTATATTTATTCTTCAGATAAAATTGTCTACCTTTATCTACCAGGCCCCTCAGAAAGTATTGCGAAAAAAAGTTTTTATATATGGGAGACTGGCCAGTTATAATGTTTTTCGAAAATATGATTATTTATAAGTAAAAATAAGTAAGTTCCAATTTCAAAATTTCCCTCCACATTTTTTGCGAGTTAATTCAAAGTATTGTGTCTCACTGAAATATGGATCTGCGCCGGGAACATTTTAGAGCTATGATTTTATACGATTTCAAGTGTCGCCTGAAACCGGATGAATCGTACGATAGACTTCAAATGGCATTCATGGATGAAGGCCCTTCCAAGGCAACCGTGTATCGTTGGTATAACGAATTCAAGCGCGGTCGACCAACTTTGGGGGATGACGAAAGAAGCGGTCGCCCTTTGACGGCTGTTACCGAAGAAAACGTGCTAGCAGTGAAAAATTTAATCCAAGACAATAGGCGAATTACATATCAGGAGATTCAACACATATTGAAGATTGGATCGGGAAGCGTTCACGAGATTCTACACAGCCATCTTCGCGTGAGGAGGATAGTATCACGCTGGGTGCCGCACAACCTCACCGATGCTCAGAAGCAGGCCCGGGTGGAATGGTGCCGTGATATGCTTAACAAATTTGAAGCAGGCTCGTCTCGGCGTGTTTACGACATCGTTACAGGTGATGAGTCCTGGATTTATCAATACGACCCAGAAACCAAGCGCCAGTCGACTGTTTGGGTGTTTCAAAATGAGCCAACGCCTACCAAAGTGAAGCGATCTAGAAGCGGGGGTAAGATTTTGATCGCTAGCTTTTTTAATTTGACTGGCCACTTGGTATCAATTCCCTTACGGGATCAAAGAAGCATTAATGCCGAATGGTATACTACCAAATGTTTGCCAGAAGTTTTCTCTGTTATAAGCAACAAGCGACCAAACACAGGGCTCCGCGGGCTACTGCTCCACCACGACAATGCACCTGCGCACACCGCACTCAAAACGAGGGACTTCCTGGACAGCACGCCAGTCAAACTCCTGGGTCACCCTCCTTACAGCCCTGATCTAGCACCGTGTGACTTCTTTTTATTCCCAAAAATAAAAAATCAGCTCAAAGGGATACAATTTTCGTCGCCGGAAGATGCGCTGGCTGCGTTCGAGCAGGCTGTAAACGAGGTGTCTGCGGCGGACTGGAAAAAGTGTTTTGAAAACTGGTTTAGGCGCATGAATCTTTGTATAGAGGCTGGTGGAAAGTACTTTGAAAAGATTTAATAAAAATATATGTACGTATAGAACAATTTTTTTTAGTTTCGCAAAACTTTCTGAGTGTCCCACGTATATGCGAGAGATATAAATGGCGAGATGAGCTGTAACAGGGTACATTATCTGTAGTAGATATTCCTTACTTCTACACAAAGTTACATCCTCATGTGCCCGAAGATCAGAATATGAAATATAGGTAAATAATATTGGTAATTGATCAAATTACCTACCACAATTCGTGATTGCAGAATGTTCTGTGTAATGTAGATAAAAATAATAATTTCAAGGCAGAATGGTCGGATTAAATTCAATTAAGACCACAATTTAACACAAGTCAAGTCCACAGTGTCAAGTTCACAGTAACTACACAGTTCTCACTAATTGTGGTGAATTTCTGAACTGAAAGTTTGCACTATCGAATCTTACTTGTAATACAAATCGTAGTGCAAGGATTAGTCACCTCTCCCTTCAAACTTTAAATGACTGTCGTGCAAGGGGCATCAAGAAGACGAATACAAATGAGATAGTAGTTGAGAGAGTTGTTTTGGCTTGAATACAACGGATAGGCGGGATTTTTTGCATACAGATAAACTATGGCCCGGAGGGTGTCACTGGCTTTTATCCTGGAAATTCTCCCGTCCGGAAGTGAAGTCGAGGGTGAAAACGAAAAAGTTTTGTGAAATGTATATAATTATGTAGATAAGTAATGGTAGGTTTAGATAGATAAGAGATAATATAAGGCTTTATTGTACACCAACATTTGAACAAAACCCATGATTGATCAAGGCACAAAGGTATAATTTTGAATAGGTATAGAAATATATCTAACCTATGAAAATATTTGCAGTATCTTTAAGTGTATCATTATAATGTAGACCTACCTGCAGACGAAATTGAAAAACAATCAATTTAAAATCACAATATCATCTCAGCAACAATTAGTGTCAAAAAATTTGTTGAAAAGAAGAAAAATTTCATATTTTAGATTGCTCAAAAATACGGTAATTGCCTCTCTGATTACTGTAAAATTTAGCACATTAACACAATAATATTATAAAGACGAAAGTTTGTGCAGGTGTGTGTGTTTGTATGTTTGTTAATTCTTCTTCACGCTCAAACGGCTGGACGGATCTGGGTGAAATTTGGCACAGATATAGATTATATCTGATTATCATATCAGCCAAAAGACGTCCACTGCTGAACATAGATAGGCCTCACCCAAGCATCGCCACTTCGACCGGTCCCGTGCGTCTCACAACCAGCGTATCCTCGCAACCTTCACCAGGTCATCGGTCCACCTGGTGGGAGGCCTTCCAACGTAACGGATTCCGGTTCGCGGTCACCACTCAAGAACCTTTCTGCCCCGTCGGCCATCCGTTCTGTTAGCAATATGACGCCTGCCCACTGCCACTTAAGTTTGGCAAGTCTTCGGGTTATGTCGGTAACCCTAGTTCTCTTGCAGATCTCTACATTTCCGATTCGATCACGCAAGAAAACGCCTAGCATAGCCCTCTCCATTGCTCTTAGAGTGACTGTAAGTTTTCTGATGAGGCCCATTGTAAGCGACCACGACTCAGAGCCATATGTCATCATCACAAGCAACACACTGGTCAGAGACTTTCGTCTTGAGACACTGTGGTAACTGAAACGAGAAGAGATGGGAATATCACATTGGATACTATTTATCCCGGCAATATGTTCCCTAGGGGTTAATTTTCGACTTTCATGCAGGCGAAGACGCTGGCAGAAGTTAGTAACAAATTAAATAGCCGTTAATCATGACCCTCATGGCTTAATTCGTCTCTCGAATTATTCCCAAAGCGCCATCTCACTGCGATCGATCGCTCGCAGAGGCTCAAACAGTTGCAAATAAAATGTGCCCGTCATGACGCTAAGTTGGGCCATCAGGAATTATGGTTGAGGCCATTAATTATGGAATTAAGTGTTTCTTTGGGACCGTTTATCAGAAATTTGTCTGGTTTTCTGGATTTATTTATTTTATTTTGTCAATCATTTTGGGCATTCTGAGCATAGCTTAGGTACAGATATAAAGAAACTAAGGTCGCTCCTAAATATGAGCTTCCAACGTTTCTGGCCAATGTTATAATAATCAATGATTGATCACCTTTCTCATAAAAATAGAAATCTAAATTACTAGTTGTCACCCGCGATTCTATTACTTCACCCAATATCTTTAGAAATTATAGACTAATTTTTTTATTATTTATTCTGATGTATAAGCTATATTTCTTATTCTAAATTTCATCAAAATCCGTTCAGTAGTTTTTGCGTGAAAGAGTAACAAACATCCGTTCTTCCTCACAAATTTTCACATTTATGATAGTAATAGGATTTTGACCAACGATAACCGTAATTAAATGCAACCACAAAGTCCTCACAAATTGTGGTTCATTTATGGACACTAATTGGCTAGTTAGCACTGTTAAATTCAACATTTAATCATTTGTGAAACCACAGTGCTGTAATCTCAATAGTTAACTAATTAAAAGCGTACAGATAACTTTAGTGGTTCTAATTGTAAAAGCAATATGATTCGTGCATTTTCTTGTGATCAACCCTTTCAAAAATCTTTAAAGTCAAGGGATATTGTGCCTCACAGTATATCACTATAACACTGTTAGGCTTACAGCATACTGAGACAGATGCGAAAAAAATACGAGTTCATTCGAAAAGCTAAGGGTAGAGTGTTGCTGTCTTTTTGTCGTGAAATAAATGTGTGCATTAAGTTGTGCGGTATATAATATGTACATCATTAGAAAGTTGATTCAATTCTGCGTAATATGTAACCCTTAACGAACTTTTACAGGTAAAACCTGTACTAGACCAAGGCAACTTGGAGTTCAGTGGGTATATTTTAAGTCAGACAGTGCACATAACTATATCTGATGAATGTCCAGCAGAAAGTTGACATGTTAAATAAAACACATCAGCTGATCGTGAGGGACAAGACGATATAAAAAAAAAAAAAAACGTAAGAAAAAAACCGGCCAACTGCGAGTCGGACTCGCGCACGAAGGGTTCCGTACCATTATCGCATAAAGTGGCAAAAAAATCACGTTAGTTGTATGGAAGCCCCCCTTAAATGTTAATTTTATTCTGTTTTTAGTATTTGTTGTTATAGCGGCAACAGAAATACATCATCTGTGAAAATTTCAACTGTCTAGCTATCACGGTTCATGAGATACAGCCTGGTGACAGACAGACAGACAGACAGACAGACAGACGGACCGCGGAGTCTTAGTAATAGGGTCCCGTTTTTACCCTTTGGGTACGGAACCCTAAAAATATATGTGAGCATTAAGTTGAGGAGATAGGGCTGAATATGTTACGTATATTTACGTCACTTAGAAAAGTGTTACATCGAATAACACGTCCCCGTAAGTTTACTAATACGAAACACTTTACAACGAATGCACGCTACCACGAAAAACTTAACACCGTAGCCATGCGATCTCGAATAACCAAAACATTAAAGACGAATTTGCAAAAGCGACCCTGCCCACCCTAGGTAAGATAGGTATGGTAGATAGATAGATACCCAGTTGACGGGAGCGAAGCCGCGGGGGCAGCTAGTATATTAATATGCGTTCAGTCATCTTTTAAAATAGCACAAGTATGCAAGACCATCTAAAAATGTGGCTAAGTCCATTGTTTCCTTTTTTTTCCAAATGTTTTCTTATTTTTATTCTCTATTTCCTTTTTTTTAGCTCTTTTGGTTTCTTGAGACTGTGAGTTTAATTTTTCTATCGTCAATTCTGTATGTTTTTGTTCCTTGTTAATTTCATTAATGGTTTTAAATAAATGCGATTTCTTTCTGCCCAATAGGCTGTTCCAACCGGTGGTGCCATGATTCCACCTCATTTTGTGTAATTGGAACAGTGGTTCCTATTGAGCTATTTACCGACCAGATGTTAGGCGGAAACAATGGAGGCACTTTTTGCAAATTTTTCTTTTATGTTTTGAGGTTTTGAGTAGTCCTCTTTTAACATACGAAATGTACCATCTAGGATCCAAAAGTGATGATGATGAAATTGATGTATTAAATAATTATTTGGTGTCTTTCGTTAGGGGTTTGGTTAAGCGTGGTCGCGTGGCTTCGGTGATAAGTTTTTCGTAGAAGCGCGCATTTGTTGTTAAGTGATTCGAATTGGTGAAATTAGAGATTTGGTTATTCGAGATCGCATGGCTACGGTGTTAAGTTTTTCGTGGTAGCGTGCATTCGTTGTAAAGTGTTTCGTATTAGTAAACTTACGGGGACGTGTTATTCGATGTAACACTTTTCTAAGTGACGTAACACACCCCTGCCCGGCGAGCATGGCCTACTGTGACATCGCTTAAGTCACACTTTTAATCACAGTTTGGGCGATAAACTCATTTTGTCTTAAATGCTAGCACGGCGGCGTGAGATATTTTCTTGACTTGTGGCATAACTTCTTGACGTTTATTTTTTTCTTTTTCGGAAATTTTCTAATTTTATTGCAGTTTCGGTTTAACCTTGGCCATAAGATGATATCTCGAAAACGGTATGTCCTAGGCCAAAAATAACCAAAATTTAACCCCCCCCTTTGCTACCCCCATGTTAGCAGCATCCCAACATGAATTATAAGTTTTTTTTTTTTTATTGCTTGGTTTTCGACTCGGTCATGACAAGTTATGATAAAATATGTCATGTCTTACAATTTGTCTTAAATGCTAACACGGGACAACCATGTGACAAAATTTACAAGCGCGACTTGCTTTTCTTGTTGTTGACTTCATGGTGCGACATAATTTGAATAGACGACCAAATAAAATAATACGTAAAAAAGTATGCCGTTCATACAGCTAAACAACTTTTTAATTTTGTTGGGAATAAATTAATATTTGACCCACAACCATAGACTTATGCACACTTTATTTTTCTTTGTTTGTTTGATAACATATTAAGTGTTTGTTAGAAAGATATATTTATTGTGAAAATTTTAATAATTACTAAAAAATATAATATCTTGGACCAATACCGGTGGGCCCCTATTTTTTATACTTTAAATGTTTTTTGGGGATTTTATTTAAGAAACATTTAAAAATGTAGAAAGCAAGAAGAATATGGTATAAAAGAAAATAATTATAAAAAAAATAAACATAATTAAAATAAGAACAACAATAAAAAAAGTAATAATATAAAATTAATTAATAATCCTGTAACATTTCAATTAATTAATAAGCATTGATCACCAATTCACCATAAACACAAAATGAATTTATTGCCATTTGGTGCCGTAATTAGAAGGCAAATATATTTTTTTCAACTATAAAATTTTATCACCACCTCCGAACGAAAGTGATACATTTTTCTAAATCATCTGTCAAAATGTGACATTTGTGACAAAATGGGTGCGCCCGTATTAGCAATTAAGACCCGATGAGTCCCAAACAAACGTCAGGAAATTTTCTCACGCCGCCGGTGCTATTATTTAGGACAAAATGGCGTTATCGCCCAAACTGCGATGAAATGTGTGACTCAAGCCATGTCACAGTAGGCCGTGCTCGCCGGGCAGCAACAAGAAAGGCATGTTGCGCCTTTAAAATATGTCACATGTTTGACCCGTGCTAGCATTTAAGACAAATTGTAAGATATGACATAATTTATCATGTCATGTCACAAATGTCTTGGGTACGCCCATGCTCGCTAGGCTGAGATATGATTGTCATACAATAATAAAGTTCACACAGTAGTTTAGGTAAATAGTTTGCGAGTGATATACTCGTAAATCTGAATAAAACTTTTAACAAAAAATTTAACTGACTTCCAAAACAAAACACTACAAAGCGAAAAGTTAGTGTCTTTGGTACCTATGTTTTTCTTCGTTTGACATCGACTTCCGAATAGAAAGATATTTTGCTTTGTAGTGTTTCGTTTTGGAAGTTGGTTTATTTTTTTTGTTAAAAAGATTTTTATTTCGTTTTTTTAGTTTTGGTTTGTGCCTTATTCATCATTTATAGCCAGAAAGCTTGTCATAACAATTCCAACAAGCCTAAACACGACTTGGGTACATTATTTTATTAAGGAGTTCCGGAGTACAATTCAATGATACCATTTTCATTAAAACCTTTAAATTTGCTTCATCACAGTAATTTAACTATTCGAGATATATATCATACTTAAAACAAATTTATCATTGAGAAGTTCTAGTGGGCATCTGTCGTCTTCTTCATCAGTTCTACTTCACCAAATGATACTTTCTGATTGAAAATGCTTGCAATGTTGATAAAAATATCAAAATCACTATTATGTATGCCTAAAAAATTTGAGGAGTTCCGTCCATTTCCATGGGATCCCCTCATCAGATTGACTTGGTCACAATGAAACCACCTCGAGAGTATACCCTTTTAAACAAAAGAAGAATTTTTTAAATCGGTCTATAATTGACGGAGTAATCGGTGAAAATACATTTAAAAACAAAAAACCGGCCAAGAACGAGTCGGACTCGCGCACGAAGGGTTACGTACTTGGTAAATTGCGGTTTACGATTTATGACGTATTAAAAAAAACTACTTACTAGATCTCGTTCAAACCAATTTTCGGTGGTAGTTTACATGGTAATGTACATCATGTATTTTTTTTAGTTTTATAATTCTCTTATTTTAGAAGTTACAGAGGGGGGGGGACACACATTTTACCACTTTGGAAGTGTCTCTCGCGCAAACTATTCAGTTTAGAATTTTTTTTTATTAGAAACCTCAATATCATTTTTGAAGACCTATCCATAGATAACCCACACGTGTATGGGTTTGATGAAAAAAAAAAAAATTGTTTCAGTTTCAAGTATAGGGACTCCCAAAATTTATTGTTTTTTTTCAATTTTTGAGTGAAAATCTTAATGCGGTTCACAGAATACATCTACTTACCAAGTTTCAACAGCATAGTTCTTATAGTTTCGGAAAAATTTGCTGTGACATACGGACGGACAGACAGACAGACATGACGAATCTATAAGGGTTCCGTTTTTTGCCATTTGGCTACGGAACCCTAAAAACATACGTACAATCGAACACAGAACCTCCTACTTTTTGTTTCCAAATTATCTTTCCTAAGGATAAATTACCTACCTACATACATTCTGTGACCTATTTAACTGTAATTTTTTGATTCGCATATGATATTTGTACGCCGTTATTTAACGGTATAGAGATACCTATTTTACTATCACCACCTGTGTTTAAAAAATAAAAGATTTTCAGTAAATTAGCTAAGCTCTCGGTCTGCAACCGGCTTAAAACCACAGTTCAACTTTTGATGACCCTTCTCAAAATTGCGGTGTCCCTTTTTACCCGTGAACCTCAATGTCATTAACATAAAGAGCAAAATCTAATCATATTTATTACCTCTTTAACTTTAAAAGCAGAGAGATTATGATTGTAATCGACAGATTTTCTTAAGCATATTGTATCTAGCTATTAAATTAAATTACTTTCATGCTTCTATTCATTGTCTTAGACAGTAATAAGAATACGTAATGAAATTTCACATAGCAAAATTAGTCGTGACAGTTTCTTAAAAATAATTTCTTAACAAAATAATGTGTTGGTATTGTTTGTGATGTAGAATCAATTACGAATTGTCAGAATTATTTGATTGTAAAGTAATTAATTTATTGATTTTTTTTTTGTACTAATTTAAATTGTGAATTGTAGTGTAATTATTTTATAGGAAACTGAAATTTTATTTTATGATTCAAATACCTAAATATTAAATGTAATACCTACCAAAATACCATTAACCGAGTACCAGTAACATTGAATCAATTAATTAATAATTACTCTTACTAACAGCAAGCTAATCTAATTTAATTATGCATGTACACTGTTTTTAAATTGTCAATCTTTATTGTAAAGCAAGAAATAAAAGGTTTTTTTATTTTTATTTATTGTATCTAGCTGAGATTTTAGGGCTTGATCAAATAAAATAGATTATGATATTGCAAGCATAAACAGCATTTTAACGTTCCCACTGTTGAGACACAGGTCTCCTCTCTTTAATAGGGAATGGGCCGTACACCAGCGTCAAGCAACTCTTAGTTTGGCATTTTGCTGAATTGGATCTATTTGGTGCAACCGCGGGGCACACTATGTTATTGTTTTGTATTTAACTTCCCTTTTATCAGTACCTACATTGTGTGTATCTGTGTGTGCCAAATAAACTAGTTCTCTTTCTTTCTTTTCTTTATTCCACCACGTGGGCCCAGTGCGGGTTAGTGAATGACACATGTCTTTGAATTTTAGGCTCAGGGACATCCTTTCCCCATTATATTTTACTTCACCGGTTTTCGAGCAGTAGCGATTAAATCATCATAATCATCGTTTCAGCCGAAAGACGTCCACTGCTGGACATAGGCCTCCCCCAGGCGTCGCCACATTATCCGTTCCCATGCGTCTCGCATCCAGCACATTCCTACAACCTTAACCAAGTCCAGAACTTTTTGGCCCCAACGGCCATGCGTTCAGCAAGCAATACCCTGCCCACTGCCACTTAAGTTTCGAAATTCTTAGATGAAATGAATATAATTTATGCAAATGCCTGGCATTTGCGTAAATTCCCATTCCCAGTTCGAACCCACGACCAACACGTAAGTCGGGGCCGTTACCACGGGGCCACCGCTGCTCTAGTATTGTAAATGAAGGAAAAAGTGAATGACCTTCTTGATTAAACCACTTTCTTGTAAATTCAGTCTCAAATATTTTATTCATGTTCTTAGATCATTAACACCAAATTACATTTATTTCCATTGAAAGCGACTAGCAATCTTTGTTGGCACTTTTGTATCAAATGACAAATGAGTTTCTTTGCGATAAAAACCTCATTTCAACCAAAGATATTGTAGCGTATCAGAGCCGAAATAGAATCATAAATTATAAACTTTACAACGGCACGGAGTTTCGTGCGTAAGGGTGTGGTCTCTTCGATAGATATTTAAAGAACTGTACTTCTAAACTAAGGAGGGGCTTGTCGTGGGTAAGTTGGTGATAACAGACGCACGTGTCGATTCTCAAGATTAAGCCACCCTTGCCGTAGTCGGTCCGTGGATGGGTGACCATCCATTGTGCATATGAAAGCACGTTAAGCCAGTCCCAGCTGTCATTTCAAGATCATGACGGTCGTTTCGACAGTCGGCAGCCATAAAATCTGACAGTCAACAGTCATGCCAAGGGGTATCGTGTTACCCAGTTACTGGGTTGTGGAGGTCAGATAGGCAGTTCCTTCATGTGCACATTAACTAGTTAGGCTGGAACCCAACTGCAATATTGATGAAAAGGGCAGATTGACTCTCCTCCCAAACTAGTCAACTATATAATATATTGCCACAAAAATTACTGGTCTACCAAAAAACATTACACGACAGCGCTTTATATCGCTAAAATATAACCCGACCAAATGAAATTGCGCGTTAGTTTCTTATTACACGTATGTTACTGTGAGGTGATTGAATTTGGGATTATTTATTGTTGATTTATTTATCGCTACGTAACTTAGTAGAATTATTTATTAACAAAAATTATTGTTTCTGGTGACGGGGACTTTAATGTAGTATAGCTCTTTTTGAACTAAAAAACTACTTCATAGGCAGGTCCAAATATTTCTCACAATTCCACACTTCCCGTCGTAGATCATCATATAAACTGACAGAAGTTTACTGCTGAACATAGGATTCCCCCAAGTTGCCACATTGACCAGTCCCGTGCGTCTCGCACCCAGCAAATAACCGCAACCTTAACCATGTCCTCGGTCCACATGGTGGAGTCCTTCCGGCGTAAAGTCTTCCGGTGTGTCCTATACAATCTAGGGGTCTTTAAGTCAAGAGTGAATTGGTTACTTCTAGGCAAGCGTGCTCCACCGTAGACCACATCATCGCTTACCATCAGGTGAGATAGTGGTCAAGTGCGAGCCTATAATGAGTAAAAAAAAAAGTTGCTTTCAATGGGACCACGCCCTTTATACGTTCCTTCTCGGATTCAGAACTACCTCCGTTTGTGTTGAAAAAGTTTGAAGATTTATGTTTCAAAGAAAGATAACATGAGCCTGGACGAAATCTAGAATAGAATTTATGTTTTTGTTTCAGTTGAGAATATAACAAGAAAACTTTCTAAATATATTTTTCTTCAAGCTAGCTTTACCATAAAATTTATCTTGTATCGTAATTCGTAAGATTTGCTGTCATAGTTATCCTACTTCTAATACAAATGTGAAAATCTATAGGATTAGGTGTTTGTTTATCAATCACACCTAAACTGCTGATCGGATTTGGATGAATGAAATTCGGGTGGGTCCATCTTTTGGATACTTATATCGTAATCAATTATTTATCCGACTTCCAAAACAAAACATTACAAAACGAATAACAACTTTCTTTTCGGAAGCCTGTGTTAAAACAAAAATATTTTTTACCTACCAAACACACCTACTTCCGAAAAGAAAGTTATGTTTCGGTAATTTTTTTTTTGTTTAATAGTTTTTATATTATTTTATTTTGTTGTTGTACTTGTACATGTATCTAAATAAATTTATATCTTATTGCTAAGGATCTTCATTTTGAAAGGAGTTTTTTTAAGCAATCAAAGTATTTTCATGGGGTTTCTGCCCGTCCTATACTCCGTAGAATTCTACGCTTCGGAATGTACAACTAGCATAGTCAGATTTTTCTTACTAAACGATTCCTTGACAATTCGAAAATGGTTTAATATTAACGTAAATGCTTTGGAGCTTCAGTTTAAAATGAGCATATAAACTTCTAGATAATTATCTCGTAGGTAATATCTGACTCTTCTGTACATATTCTGAGAATAGCTTATTTTCTCGTTTCATCTTATAGCTCCCTTGTCATCCCCGAGCCAGTCGCATCTCATTAACTTGGCTTAGTGCCCTAGTGCTCTCTCGCAACCCATCTCCTATTAATAGCTTTGAACGGGCTCCAAGGAAGCTGTGTTTTATGTTGCAGACTGTTCTAGTGTGTTGAGCTTGCAATTAGGGCTGTTACAGTGGAATAATGCAGCTTATTGTGGGGTTAATTTTATCAGTGTTACAAGCACATGGTCTTTAATGAGACATCTTAAATAAAATATTATTTTCTGTTAATTTATCGCAACAGTTTTACCTTAATAGAAAATATTAATTTTCATCTTCGATGTCTCCTATTTATTTTATGTTTTCTAGAAAAAGTACGTTTATGTTGCTGTATGAGTTATAGAATTATCTTAAAACATAATAATATTTTAAAAGCAGAAAATGTCTTGTTTTTGCTAATGGCGTAATTCTACAAAAGATTAAAAACTTGCAAAGCGGGAAAACGAATTTTGTTGCTTCTTTTACTAAACATATTCTCCACATTAAAATTAGTATAGAAGTGCTGCGTCCTGTGCACTACGGAGACTGGTGTTTGGTGGTGAGCGGACGCGGGGCGGGGAGGAGGCACTGAGTGTCCACATAATAACCCAGTTCATAAAAGAAACGAATCTAATATGGTGGTGCTTATCATGTTCTCTCGCTTGCAAACTATAGACGGCACTAGCAGATTTTAAAATGAGAATCACGTCTAAACAGCTCGTCGTTTCATTTTTTGGGAAAATTATATATCAGACATTTTTTTTTTATAATTTTATCTAAGAAAATGTAATTTGTAAAGTTATGTCTAAAACGGACATAAAAACGGCAATCGCACCTAAACCGCCGGTCGTATTTTAATAAAATTGTCTCCATCTCAAAGACAATTTAACCATCTAATTTTTACCTGAGGTTCTTTTTTCAAAGTCATAGAATAATAAGGAAAGTATAAAAATCTAATGAATTTTGGGTCATGCGGGTGTGACACGTACGTGTTTTGTTCCCTCAAGGTCGTTGGCGACTACCGTCGTCTTAATGAACCGGGTTTTACCTAACATAATTCACTATTTACCTTTAGATTGGTAAAGAAGTGCTGCGTCCTGTGCACCACGGAGAGCGGGGTGTGGTGGTGAGCGGAGCGGGCGCGGGGCGGGGAGGAGGCAGCGGCGGGCGCACATGAGAGCTCCGACGCCGACTTCGACAGCCGTCCGCTTAGCGCCTCTGAGCGTTCTGGAAATAAAACAAGACTTTTAAAGAGGGAAGGAGATACGATTCAAGAAGAAGAATAGGATATACAAGACTGGAGATCTAGAGGAATAAAATCATATTTTGTTTAATTCCATCTCTTCCTTTTATAGCTTTCTGATGCAATTCATAGAATTCAGGGAACGTTGACCATCTTTATCTGATCAAATGATAAGTTTTTTTCGCTTTGCGATTTATTTAATTTCAACAGAATCGGTTCACAATTGAAAAATCAGCGGCAAAAATATCATTAAATCCTTTTTTTCTAACTTTTAGAAGCGGACTTTATTTTTAAAATTAAATGAGACCAACTTTGAGGTATACTCTTTCAAATAGAGAAATATATTTTGAAATCGGACCAGTCTATAAAAAGTTATGCGTCGTCATACATCGAATGCCGGGTATTGGATCAAAAACTTGCAAGCTTTGATTACATACACACAAATTCTGCGACAGGAAATTAAATAAAACCTTAAAAATAATCCTGAACCAAAACTAATCTCATTGACTATTTTGCACAATTAGTCAAACAATAAGCCCAAATAGAAGAGGACTTATTTAGATGAATTACTGAAAACTCATGTCAACTGAAACTGGATGAAACTCAGTTAAAACAATTAAACTTGTCGATCTTAATTAAGTGCTCTTCTAATCCTTGTTTAAATCTGTTGTTAGGCAACGCTAAGCTTGGAAGGCTTGCTTAATTATGTAACTTAATTTGTTGATGAGTTTTTAGAGTAAACTCACTGTTGCATATTTTTTGCCTTTTGTGGTCGCATTAGTTTGGCTCAATATTAAGGTTCAACTAAATTTACTTCGACTGAAAGATGTAAAACTTAAAAGAGAAATCTACAAGTCTCTGAATAGACCTGTCATACTGTATGGATCAGAATGTTGGGCTGTGAAAAAAAGTTAAATCAAAAATCAAAAAACCCGACTGCTTCAAAAGCGAACTAAAAAGTCGTAAACAAGGAAAAGATCATGCTGTGCAGTCGGAGGATACATATTCGCGGGCTGGCTGACCAAAATCTGAAAATGATTTTTTCCTTGTTTACGTCTTTTTAGTTCGCTTTTGAAGCAGTCGGGTTTTTTGATTTTTTGATTTAACTTTTTTTATTTATAAGTTTTTAGTTAAGTTTTTTCCGAATTAGATACATTTAAACATATAAGTGTTATATATTTTTGAAATCACCTCTTAAAACCCTTTATTTTGATACCCCACACACTGGGTTTGGAAGAAAAAAAAAAATTGGGACCCCACAATATGGCGCCCAAAATCCGCCATTTTTCTATTGTCCCATTTTAACGTAGCCTATGACACTTGCAGGGTTAAGACGAATCGATTGACGTATGAATCATCAAAATCGGCCAACGCGTTTGGTCTCTGGAACGCCACATAGGAACAAACATACAAACATACATACATACATACATATATACATACATACATACATACATACATACATACATAGACTGATAAACACATTACCCTCCTTCGGCAGTCGGGTAAAAAGATGGATGAATGGAGATTGCATGTAGCTTAGATGAGAATGTTGAGATGGATATGCGGCTTGACGAGAATGGATAAAGTGAGAAATGAGTATATAAGAGGAAGTTCGAAATTGGTATGGTCATGTGATGAGGAGGGATGAAACGCATGTTACTAAAATAGTTATGAATATAAATGTGGATGGAAGGAGAGGGAGAGGAACGCCAAAAAAAATATCAATAGACTGTGTCAGGACTGATATGAAAGAAAAGGGAGTCAGTGATAGCGTGACAGCGTAGGATAAGGGCAGGAAGATGATGATGATGATAAGGAAAGATCTAAAATGTAAGACATATGAGCCGTGAGAATTGTCCTTAGCTTTTGCGTATCGTAGTATGATGATGATGTTGACGGAGAGTCCGTGAAATACAGAAAGACAAAAAAATAACTTCATAAGGCTGAAGGCATTTCTATGTTTTTTCTGTCTAAGGTAAGATGCGTATGTATTAAGGTGTAATAAACGAAAGAAATCAATAAACTAAGTTTCCAAACGTTTTTAGGGTTCCGTACCTCAAAAGGTAAAAAAGGAACCCTTATAAGATCACTTTCTTGTCCGTCTGTTCGTGTATCACCACCGATTTCCTCAGGAATGGGTGGACCTAGCAAGTTGAAATTTATACCAGATACTGAGGTCTATTGTTCCTATTAGGTGTATATAAATCAAGGTCCTGAGTCAACACCATAAAAAGATATAAGCAAATTTAGATTCTGAGAACTTGTAGGTACCAAAATTTAGAAATTCCAATTTGAGAATATTTAGTAAAAATTGGTACTAAATTCTATAATACGAAAATCTAAATTTGCCCATATCTTTAAAACTTAGCCACAATAAAATTGATACCAATTTTATTATGACGGTGTAATGGGTAGGTACGGAACCCTCGGCGCACGAATTCGACTCGCACTTGGCCAGTTTTTTTTTAATGAAAACCTCCACCTCTTCCATTCCTTGGAACTGAAATTGTTCACACTGTTTTATACATAACTACTCGTACATAGTTAAATTGGTGCATTTGGTCTGCAGCCAACTTTTAATATTGCGCATCAGAATAACAGTCATCAATTTTTTTATTTGCTGGAAAATTGCATGGAAAATGTTTAAGTATAATTTTTCTGGAGCCAGAAAGTTAAATGCAAAAAGTAGAATTAAGTAACTTGTAACATTAAATAAAGTTATTAGTTAGTAACGGCTTTATAACCGACTTCCAAAAAAGGACGAGGTTTTCAATTTTATTTTTCATTCTAAAAGGCTCTTACTTTTCCACCTCATAAATAATTTAAATTGAATAACCTCTCCGTGTATTTCGTCAAAACGCTGAAAGTTATGCAGGAACCACAATTTGCCACTCGACCGTCCTCACACAGATTAGTACAGAAGGTTGGCTTTATTCATTGGACGAAAAGGTTTGCACACATAAATAAACCGAATACTCGCTGCGATTAGGCACTCGCATCAAGAACTCGTTGTTCACTGCGAATAGATTCATTTGGCGCGAATTGAGTTCACCCTGATTACAATTGAGGATGTTCAATTTTACTTGCTGCGAATGCGAATACTCTCGCAGCGAGTATTCATTGTGAGTGACTGTAGCTTAAGAGGCGATAAGCTAGCGTTTGATCTTTACCTTACCGAGTGGTTAGCAATGATCTGAGGCTGTAGACAAATGGCATTCGATGTCAGCGAAGGCGATAGTCGAAATGTCAAAATGATAAGGATTGATCACGTGAGTTTTCGATATCACTTGTTAATCCCATACAATTTTGCCTTTTTCAAAATCGCTATCGCCACGCTTTCGATGTTAGAATGTTACTTGTCTAAGGCCTCAGGAACCGAAGACTCCGGTAGCGAAGTCTATTCCTTATGGCGGTACCCCGAGCAAAACGCCGCGCAAGCCGTTTTTCGTGCTGTTTTTAGGAGCTATCTACTCGTTATTTAAAAAGAAATATCAATTAATAAAAATACATTAAATGTCTTCATAATATTGATTCTAAAATGGTAGATTTCGTTTTTTTTAATGTTGTATATATTTCAAAAATCTCCTTCCAAAACAAAACATAAAAATGAGAAATAATTATTGATAGCATGCATCTCCTCGTAAAGTGTTCATTAATTATGTTTTGTACTAACACTAATGGATAGACAATTTAATAACGAATATTTCTGTAGTAATTTTTTTTTCAAAAGACCAAAATTCGATTTTATAAAGATTTTATTCTAAAATCTGGGCGCATTCACTACTGTAATTCATGCGCCACCAGTGCCGCTAGACCAATAGGAATGCTCATATCTCATGCCGATTTCTTGGTCAGGGTACCACCTTAATTGTACGTTTAATGTAAGTCTGCCCGAATGCGTGGGTATAAGAAGGACTTCCACAATATAGCGGTGGCCAGTTATCCGATGATGGAACGGGCTTGGCGAAATTAATTAGACAATTCCATCGTACATCCCCTGAAATGTGAGTGATAGAAAATTGACAGGTTACCAACTAGGTGTGATAGGTTGCCAATATTCAAGGTTCTCGACTTTGACTAGCCCGGTGCATCATTGCCCATGAACCGCTTGGCCCGTTTCTCAATTTGACTACAGCACATCAAGTCCTGTTTTCACTGATTGTATGGAGTAGACCTTCTGTATAATATAGCACTGATGTCTATCTCGTCGGAGGGATTACGTCGCAAGTCAACATTAAGCTGTTGCAAGCCGATTTGCATATAGACTGCTGTCGTAAATTAGCTTAAGGTATATTTTAATGTTAAGTGTGATAATTCGATTGTATGGTTGGGCCATCTCATGAATATTGTGAATTGTACTTTAGGTGAACATGCCTTTGGTAGATTTTTGTCAATCACACCCGACTTTACTTGCTTTGTTTTGAGTATAACCGTTTAATCCGTCCTCTTGTTAGCTAATCCGCTAATGGACCCTTCAATATATGAATTTTAAAGTTTGGTCTTGAATATGAAACCTTTGATTGAACCCTGTGAAATTATAAATCATGCAGAAACGAAAAGTCCAATATTTAAATAAGAAAGAAAGAAAGAAACACACGCAAGTTGTACGTACGGTACGTACAACTTGCGTGTGTTTGTCCAGCCAAATTAATGAACATAAACGTCCTAAAAGCAGTATGTAGCTTTTGCCCTACTTCCATACAAAAGAGGAGTGTGTTTATGTCTATTTATCCTCTACAAGGCGAAGCAAATATTCAAACGATATTAAAAGTATTCCATCAGAGAATAGTGCCAACCTATCACATTACAAAAACACAAATAAACAAAACGGGCCAAGTGCGAATCGGACTCGCGCAACAAGGGTTCCGTACCATTATTGCAAAAAAACGGCAAAAAACACGTTTTTTGCATGGGAGCCCCACTAAAATATTTATTTTATTATGTTTTTAGTATTTGTTGCTATAGCGGCAACAGAAATACATTATCTGTGAAAATTTCAACTGTCTAGCTATCACGGTTCATGAAATACAGCCTGGTGACTAGACAGACAGACGGACTGTGGAGTCTTAATGATAGGGTCCCGTTTTTACCCTTTGGGTACGGAACCCTACAACATTACACAGTTACCAAACCTTAAAAGGAAATACGATCTAAAAATAGGATAAACATCCACATCCCTTGCCTCAACAATATTTGTTTTCCCCAAATGTATTTACCGAAGAAGCCTAGACTAAACGAATTCATTTTATGAAAATACACTGAAACACGAAAATTTTCGAGTTTTCCCTTTGTATATTATGCCTTGAGATGAAGATTGGATTCCTTTGATAGCGAGAAGCTCATCCCTGGAGCGGTTTAGTCAATTTCTTAGTGGGTTTCAGTAATATAATTTAAGGTTTGTGTAAATTACAAAAGATAAAGCTGTTTATAATTTATTTACAGCGATTTAATGAATATAAATTATTTATGCTTGAGTGGAGAAAATTTTATCTTAGGTGTACAACAAAGAAATCTTATCAAAGGATGTCTATTGTAGTTTATTTTTTGTAAAATGTCTTAGAAATGTTTTGTATGAAAAGCATTGATTGAACTCATCATCTGCCTAGCCTTTTTCCCAATTATTGTTGGGGTCGGCTTCCAGTCTTACCGGATTCAGCTGAGTACCAGTGTTTTACATGGAGCGACTGCCCATCTGACCTCCACAACCCAGTAACTGGGTAACACGATACCTCACGGCAAGACTGGTGTCAGATCTCAGGCTTCTGACTACCCGTAACGACTGTCAAAGATCTTCAAATGACAGCCGGGACCAATAGCTTAACGTGCTTTCCGAGGCACGGAGGAAACTCGGTATGTTGAAATGGTCACCCATCCACGGACCGACCTCGGCAAGCGATTGAACTGAAAATTTAATTTGTTTTGAAGAGTGTGGACGGTATGGAGTGTGATCGGTGGACCGTGTGATTGACGAGTGTGGAGCTTTTGAAGTTAAACGAAGACTGTTCGTGATTTAAAAATGTCAGCTTTGTTTATCATGATTTTGGGCCGATTTATGAATTGAGTTTTTGAGGTTAAGGACAAGTTAAGTATTCTTCTTCTTTTGGTGTAAGGATTTGGCCTCCTCTGGTGTCAGAGTTAATAAAGCCGTAGCCGGAACCCCACAGGCCTCTGACTTGGCTAAACAAACTTACATTAACAAAACAAAATCCAGGTTTCCTTTCGATTTTTTCCTTCACCGTTGCCTGTAATGTCCAAGATAAACTTAGAAAATACATAATATGAATGTTCATATGAATGAGTTGAGTATTTGTCAAACTATACTTTAACCTGAAAACCTGTCAGAATTTGTCACCAAATGTAGAGTTTGACACGTTGTTAATCTCAATTACTCAATTTAGAAATCGGCCCTTAGTTTTTAATGAAAGAGTGTTCATGAAGGCTCTTTACCTTTAAGGTCTACGTAGCTCACTTACGCGACCCTGCTCCAACACCGCTCCCGCACAACACCGCCGCAAACGGAGCTGACTGCTCGCTGTCCACGCGCTGACAGCTAGCAGGCAACCAGCTGTCCGCGCGCTTACAGCTAGCAGTCAACTCGCCGACTGCTTTCGCTAGCAATGTGCTTCAAGCGAGCAGCTTGCGTTCGTATACCCCGCGGGCCACTCGCTTGAAGCACGTGCTAAGGCGCCGATTCCCTTGAGTAGCTGATTTTAAAATGAGAATCACGTCTAAACGGCTAGTCGTAATTTATTGGAAAAAAATATATGTTATAGTAGACCATTTTCTTAATATTCAATTTCATCTGAGCAAATTTTGAGTTTTATTCGTATAACATAGTGTAATTAATTTGTAAAATTATGTCTAAAACGGGCAAAAATACGACAATCACACCAAAACCGCTGGGCGTATTTTAATGAAATCGACACCATATCATAGACAATTTAATTATCTACATTTTGATTTGAAGCTTTTTTTTTAAAGTCAAAGAATAATAAGGAAAGTACAAAAAAACTACTAAATTTTGGGTCGCGCGGGTGTGAAACGAGTGCGCGTTTTGTTCCCTCAAGGTCGTTGGCGTTAGTCGTCGTCTTAAGCTTGCGGTAAGCGAGACGTCAGCTGTCAAGTGGTATTTTGTGTTGTCAGTGTAAAGTATATCTACAGAAGACGCCCTGAAGCTCACATTTCAATGAACATTATTTTGCCGTGTGGGAGCGGTGTCGGCTACGACCTCTGTATAAAGCCTTTACGCAATCATCCTAATACATAAATGTCAAAATAAACCTCCTTCAAAGCCCTTATTTTGCTACCAAAGCAACCATTAACCTGATAAGCAAACAAAAAAGAGCGGATAAAATATAGGAACGGGCGAATCAAACGAAGCATTTGATTGATAGCGCATTGATGCGCACATTGCGCGGGTTCCCGCATCAAGCCTTTATCAAATATTTTGACATGCTCAATGGGTTTTTGCCTAATGTATTTGGATTTTATGTTTTTTGGTAAAAGTGTTGCCTTTAGCAAATATAAAACATTAGTGTACGTTGTCGCTTATGACGTGTATAAAGTTGACGAGATTTTTTGACACCGCATCTCATTGTTTAGCGCTCTAAGAAAACTTTAACCCTACTGCCGAAGGTGGGTAATGTGTTTATCAGTCAATGTATGTATGTTTGTTCCTTTATGGCGTTCCAGAGACCAAACGCGTTGGCTGATTTTGATGATTCATACGTCAATCGATTCGTCTTAACCCTGCGAGTGTCACTGGCTACATTAAAATTGGTCAATAGAAAAGTGGCGGCTTTTGGGCCCAAATTTTTTTTCTTCAAAACCATTCGTGTGGGGTATCAAAATAATGTGTTTTAATAGGTGATTTCAAAAATATATAATACTTATATGTTTAAATGCACCTAATTCGATAAAATACTAACTAAAAAATGATAAATAAAAAAAGTTCAATCAAAAAACCCGACTGCTTCAAAAGCGAACTAAAAAGACGTAAATAATGAGAAAATCATGCTGTGCAGGCGGAGGATACATCAGATTTTAGTCAGCCAGCCCGTCAGCCGATCAGTCTATGTATGTATGCATGTTTGTTCCTATGTGGCGTTTTAGATACCAAACGTGTTGGCCGATTTTGATGATTCTAATCTCAATCGATTTATGTTAATCTTGCGAGTGTCACTAGCTTAATTAAAATAGGAAAATAAAAAATGGCGGATTTTGGGCGCAATATTGTGGGAGCCTATTGTTTTTTCTGCCGGACTCAACGTGTGGGGGAGCAAAATAAATGGTTGTATGAGGTGATTTCAAAAATATTAATCACTTATACATATGTTAAAACTTACATAATTAGAAAAAAAAATGTTACCTAAAAAGTTATAAATAAGAAAAGTTAATTTAAAAATCATAAAACCCTGCTTAAAACGCGAACTAAAAAGACGTAAACAAGAACAAAATCATGCTGTGCAGTCGGAGGAGGTTTTTTGATTTTTGAATTAACTTTTTTGCACTAGATAATAGTTGTGATTGTTTTGATATAACAAGTAAAATTTAAAAAAACCCCGACTCATTTTATTTAATTCTACATAATTTATCTAGTAATAGACACGCTTCTATCGACAATCTATTAAACACGTAAATATGAGTATTATGACACAATATATTGCGAAAACATCCCCGATTAAACGCCCATAACTTTTGAACGGCTGAACCGATTTTCATCAAACATAGCTAAGAACACTCTACGGCTTCGGAAGCTTTTGAAAGCTTTATTTTAATTATTAACTCATGCTCAAAATGCCTTTTAAATACTGGGTGTCTCAGAAATAACTAAAATTTTTAGATGCTCAAAAAAATAACAAAAATGTCTATAGTCTCACACCTCCAAGTTGAGTAGGAATGTTGTTTATTTCTGATCTAATGTTTTCCTTCAATTCAGATATGGATGATGGATTACTGTTTCACACCGAATCTTCAAAAAACCCCAGAGAAAAAATCCGAAGTTGTGACCAAACATCACAACTTCGGATTTTTCCTCTGGGGTCTTCTCAAGTTCAGAGGAGTGTTTTCATGAATATTAGAAATCGCTTTGAAGAGTGCCAGAGCCGCGATGGACAACATTTGGATAAGATACTTTTGAAAAGTAATTTGCCCATTTCTTCAGTTTCTGATTTTGTTATTTAACGTGTAATATATAAATATATTTGTTATTTTTTATGCACCTTTAAAATATATTTTTCTGAGACAACAAGTATTAGTAGTAAGAAAAACTACGCTGAATATAATCTAGATTAGTATCATTCACAGACGTAAAATCTTTACGAGAACACCAGTATTTTCCATTTAAAAGGCACCCTTTTCTATATCTCTCTCTGTCACCTTAATATATTTGATGAGATATCTTACTACTCAAAATAAATGAATACCTTTCCATTGCGTAAAAGCATTGCCCTTCTTTAAGCTAACCTTCACAAAGCAGAACTTTTGCAAAAAGGAGCGGTGTGCGAGTGCTAACCTTTTGAGGGAAAACAAGTGGTTTTGCAGCCGTGACCCCGGCGAAAAACAAATAGCTGGACTGTGTTGGGGTTGCGTCGCAGTGAGGTTGTGAACAGTACCGGGAGTGTATGTGAGTCATTTTCTTATGGAAAAAATAATGCCATTTCCTCGACTTTTTGCCCTGCTGTGAATGCTGCAGGTGCAGGCTGGTTTTATTCAACATCATCATTTCAGCCGAAAGACGTTCACTATTGGACATAGGCCTCCTCGAGGCGTCGCCACATTGACCAATGCCGTGCGTCTCGCATCCAGCGCATTCCCGCAACCTTAACCAGTTCATCGGTCCACCTAGTGGGAGGTCTTCCAACGCATCGTATTCCGGTTTGCGGTCGTCCGTTCTGCAAGCAATGTGCCCTGCCCACTGCCACTTAAGTATCACTATTCTTCGGGCTATTATGCTTCTGGTATTATTATGATTTCTTTAAGTGCAGAGATTTTGTCAATAGGATCTCGGCCAATATTTCTAGCATGGGAAGACTTGGAGCGATGCCTAGATTTTTTTAGAGCCTTAGGTTGTCGTCATCAGACACATTAAAATTACCCACACCACATCCCGATGCCGCAAACCTTTCAACCAGAACAATTTATTTTGATTTAGACATGCTCCAGATTTACTGAAGGTAGACACCAAAGCATGTGCTATGTGTGCAACGTTTATTAATCTCGACCTACGGATGTGAATTTGAGTAAGGGCACAGAATGGGATGTCTTTCCGAGTTTTCTCACTATTTATCTATTCACTGTGACAGCGTTACAGCACCCCGCAGAGAGTAAAGTCTCTTAATAGTCCGAAGTGACTATATTATACGAGAATTTTGCCTCACATTTGTGCTACATATTGCTTGCTATTTTATTTTTGAACTTAAGACTAAATGAGAGGTAAATTAATCCATACTTTTTGACAGTTAAAGTTAGTGCATGTTTTTTCTTTATATTGAGGCTATAAAGAATTAAGTTTTTCTCGCGATTTCAATGCCGTGGTTTATCCTAAAGGAATCGTGTTATATTCTTGAGTAAAAAAGTAGATGCGATGCGTGGCGATGGTAGAGCTTATAATCGGTGAAAATATCGTATCAGTTATTGCAGAATAAGAGTAGGTATTGCCAGAGATTACAACAAACAAACTGTCTTTCACCGAGTGAGCGCGAATCGTCTCCGTTTCAGCTTGGACAAAAAATCTTTAGTATGTCCAGATGCCCGGCTTTTCGGCTGTTTTCTCCTACAGGTGGCATTTCTCAACCAATTCTTGTGAAATTTTGGGAGTAGGTTAAAAAAATATAATATTTTTTCGTAATGGCTCCGTCATAGAGAAAAGACACAAAAGATAGACTGGCGAGGTCTACCAGCTCACAGAGCCGTTAGTATATCTTTATATAGACAACGAGCATGAGTACTTCTAACAGTACAAAAATAATCCTTACTAGGTCCTACAATTTTGTGCGGACAACGTAATAGTTACCTACTACTACCTCTATGCTTCTTAATCATTAGTAGATAATAATATTATGATTAATGTAAGTACTTTCATACTTATCGAAAACGCATTACCGATTCTCAGATACGATCAAATAATAAACCGATTTTGTAAATCAAGAGTAACGATCGTATCGAAAGATTTCGATGAAAGTTACCGAAGCTCTAAGGCAATGTTAAAAATGCAAATGGAAGAGATGTTTTGTTAACTGGAATAACATTATCTAAGGTATTGGGATTTGACTCGTTGCTGTATCTTCTCCTAAGGGTTTTGAAGAGAAGCTTTTTTTTTAAGTTTTTCTAAAGCTAAGTGGTGCTTCCATTGGTGATTAGTTCCGTCACGGGGGTTTCCGGTGTTTTCTCCTCTTTAGCCTCGCTGTCAGTCTTGGCTTCTTCTGCTATTTCGGCAACAGCTGGTTCAGGAGCGACTTCGGCCGCCTCCTCTGGCACTTTCTCTGATTCACCATTTGTTTTGGTTTCTTCATCTTTCTGCTTCTTCTCTTGCTTGGGTTTGTCTTTTCTGCTGAAACTGATCGATCTGAGCGACCATTTCTTCTTGACCTTTTCCTTCTTGGGTTTCTTAGTAGTTGTGTTTGGCCTTTGATACAAAAGTACGATTTTATTTATTGATGAAATGTAAAATTTTCGCTTTGTACTATAATTTATCTAGGAAAATTGCACGGGTTGAGTGAGCACAGCCGCGAGAAAAGCTATTCCTACAAAGATTAAAATAATGATATTTGTTGAAATAAACGGATAAATCCGATATTATTAATACGAGTAATACTTGTATATATGTGTATATATATATATACTAGGATACTATACGAGGAGCTCGTGGCTACATAATAACAGCCGCACGGGTCGATCTTCAAGGTTAAGCAACGCTTGACGAGGTCGGTCCGTGGATGGGTGACCATTTGAACATACTGAGTTTTCTCCGTGCCTCGGAAAGCACGTTAAGCCGTTGGTCCCGGCTGTCATTTGAAGATCTTTGACAGTCGTTACGGGTAGTCAGAAGCTTGAGATCTGACACCGGTCTTGCCAAGGGGTATGGTGTTACCCAGTTACTGGGTTGTGGAGGTCAGATAGACAGTCGCTCCATGTAAAACACTGGTACTCAGCTGAATCCGGTTAGACTGGAAGCCGACCCCAACATAGGTGGGAAAAGGCTAAGCAAATGGATTGAGTGCTACGGGAGCAGAGCCGCGAGAAAAGCTGTTCCTACAAAGATTAAACTAAATGGATATTTATTGAAATATATGGATAAATCTTATACTATTAAAAGAGTATTATTTGTATCAATCATGTTCTCGGCTCTAACGATTTCGACAAAATTTGTAATAAAAGGATTTCAGGGTGCGGCACACAGCATAAAAGTTTAGCGAACCCTGTTTATGTAGAACAAATGTAGAATTTATACTAGAGTAACAAAGAAAAGCTTAGGAATAAGTATTAAGTTTTCTTTTTAAAATTGCTTTTTAAATATGTTTAAATATAATATCAATTAGCGGTACACACACATCCAATCGTGGTCGCTTACAATGGGCCTCATCAGAAATCTTACAGTCACTCAGAGGGCAATGGAGAGGGCTATGCTCGGCGTTTCCTTGCGTGATCGAATCAGAAATGTAGAGATCCGTAAGAAAATCAGGGTTACCCACATAGCCCGAAGAATTGCCAAACTTAAGTGGCAGTGGGCAGGGCACATTGCTCACAGAACGGGTGGCCGATGGGGCAGAAAGGTTCTGGAATGGCGACCGCGAACCGGCAGACGTTGCGTTGGAAGGCTTCCCACCAGGTGGACCGATGACCTGGTGAAGGTTGTGGGGATCCGCTGATTGCGAGACCGGTCCGGACCGGTCAAAGTGGCGATGCTTGGCGGAGGCCTATGTCCAGCAGTGGACGTCTTTCGGCTGAAATGATGACACATCCAATTAACCCAAACAATGAACAAAAATGTCAATGTATCCAAATGTACTTGAGTAAAATACTTTCTGGCGTCCGTTTTAAATGGACGCCAGGAAGTGCTTAAAAAATATGGCTAGTTGCCGGACACACATAGCTAGTTATTATAAAGCTTGTAACAAGTAAAATTTAAAATAACCCGACATATTTTTATTTTTTGCTACATAATTTATCTAATAGTAGACACGCTTCGATCGACAATCTATTGAACACGTAATTATGACACGATACCTTGCAAAAGCACCCCGATTCAAACAAAAAAACGCCCATAACTTTTGAACGGCAGAACCTATGTTCATCTAACATAGCTAAGAACACTCTCGATAACATCACCTTTCAAACAAAAACTAAATAAATATCGGTTCATCCGTTCAGGAGCTATTATGCCACAGACACATACATAAATACACAAATACACAGGTACACACGGCAATCTTATAACATCCCTCTTTTTTCATCGGGGGTTAAAAAGAACTTTCCTGTAATTACGTCAATACTTTTGCACTTCACATACCATGTTAAAAGTCGAGTCGATTTTATAAAGAGTCAACACGGCACATGTAAAAGGAAATAAACGTTTCATCACGGATATTTTAAAACTTCAGGCACTGCCGGTCGTGAAAACAAAATAAAGGTAGGTAAACACGCGATCTAATACAAAATGTATAGCTTCGTAGTTTATGCAAATCGCACGAATATAAAATTAGTGCGATAGTGTCGTTAAAGTACACGTGACCTGTAATATGACATTTGTAACATTTTAGAGCATTTATTTTTATAAAAGCCTTAAATTATGCGTTACTTTTTACAAGCTTTTATTTAGCTTGCAATGTATGTATGTAAGTGAGTTCGGTTTTATTCAGTTTTATTCTCAACCTATTAAGATTACATTTTCCATACACTTTTAGTTTGGATGACAATGCATGGTTAGCTAAGTGACGTCATTCTAAATTTAATATGGCGGACGGTCCAAGATAGCAAACTAGTTATTTTTGTGCACTGTCATGATATGGGTACCAAATGAAAGGGTTTGCTGAGAAGAATATGAACAAATGGTGTAAAAAATAACTGAATAATTTTGATACTTAAATGGCACTTTAGGTTTAATGTCAAGGGACTCTGACGTGTCAAAACTATCATGGTTCCACTGTGAAAGATAGACGGAGCTATACAAGACAAAAAGTTCTATCCCTTATTAACACCGGAATCATGATTGCTTTGACACGTCAGATCGTAGTTCCAAGGCATGTTTGTCGCTTGAACTAGATCGAACGGTCAAAAAAAACATTATAGAAAAATTTGATGCGGCTTTTACGCATAAGAATTCCCATACTATCTAGTCTGTCTAACAGTATTCTGGAAACAACATGCATAGAGGCTTTAGTGTGGGGCGAGGTGGGACGACCGTCTGGGGCGCCAAACCCAAAGGGTGCTGAAGACGTTTTAAGGTAGTTCTTGCAGAGGGTAGAGTGGCTGCTCCAAGCGCCGTCCTAAAGCGTATCAGCGCCTCTATCGATATAGAGTATTAATAATTTTATTTCATTACCATCATCATGACCATAGAAATATAAAAATATTATATCTATGGTTACCTACCAATATAATTCAGGATGCGGGGGGTTTACGCGGGGAATTTTCTAGGCATCACATTTCATTTCGGGGCATGTCGAACGGAGTGGCTACTTTAGGCCTCTCTGTCTGCAACAGTTACGCACTAAACAGATCATAGGACAGACTTACAATAAATGACAAGATCAAGGGCACATAGTATGTCCGTTTAATGTATTCTCCGCTTTATACAGAGTGACGGTGCCGATCCATGCGTCATGTTCGTGAACGGGCGCCATCAGTTGGGATTGGTCATAATTTAGCTGCCTCGGCCTGTTATTGTATTTTTTTAAATTGTTTGTTACTCTAGACGCTTTTACGTGCACCTCTTTTTACATCGTTGTCATATATATGTACTTTTTGTACCAGAATGATGTAATCAAAAACTTGTAATTAAAACTGATGGAAAGGAGTGTCCGTGGAGTTTCTTGCAAATTCTTCTCCATTGAGACCTACTGACGCTTGCGAATTTGCAACTAGAATCATCTTTTTTTTTGTTTAACTATTCAAAAGTACCTCTAAGGCTTATTCGAAATAAACTATTTGATTTTTAACAGAGCGACTGTCATCAGACGTTTAAAATAACTGACACAAGTCGTCAAGACTATAAAATCATAATAATCAAAGTGTCTTGTAAAATAATAGAAGTCTTACGAAGGCTTTAAAAGCGACAATGAGCCGCCATCTTTAAGCTCCCACATTGTAACAAGAACACGTCCGGAATAAAGTAGGCATTTACTTTCCTTATCTCCCGTACGTTTATTCGACCGGGCATAGAGACTTCTAAAAGGTTAGACCTTTTAGTTATTTGATTACTAGCTTCTGTCAGCGGTTTCGCCCGCGTGAAATGTTTTTTCTTAAGCCAAGGGAATATTATACCCGGATGAAAAGTAGCCTATGTGCTAATCCAGACTATAATTTATCTCTGTTCCAAATTTCATCTAGATCCGTTCAGCCGTTTTAGCGTGATTGAGTAACAAACATACACACATCCATCCAAACTTTCGCATTAATAATATTAGTAAGATGAAATGTCTGACACACATTTTTTTCATTGTTGATTGGCTCGCGTTTGACCACTATATCTCACCTGATGGTAAGTGATGAAGCACGCTTGCCTAGAAGTAACCTATTCACTCTTGACTTAACTTTAAGAACTTGCAGTCATTCTTATGGACTATTGGTAAGTAATTAAGTCACTGTTCTTAATATTATGTCATGCAATAGTTCCACAAACATTAATCACTTGTTCCACCACCAGCGGGATACAGTTTAGACTACTAAAGACACACAGTCTACCCGGGACCTGTGTCCACACACAGACAGGTAGACACACAGTCTACCCGTCTCGTCGCAACACGGCCGAAACGTCGAGTGAAATAGGTAAATATTTAGTCGCAATCATCGCGTTAATTCCCGTGATATATTGTTTTTTCAAAATAATAATTTTGTTGGGATGATTGAATGTCACTGAATACACACAGGAAGAATATAGTTGTAAATAGGGTAGATGACAAAAACTATTTAGTCCGTCAGTTAGATTACCTAAAAATCTTGGACACGATTTTTTTTCTTTTGTCACGTAACCAAAACATTACGACAATATAGCGCGTTGAAATATCGTGTGACGTCACGCCGTGCTACACTTTTAATGACAAAGTGACGTCACAAGCCCCCACTCTTGAACTATGATGCGCTTTATCTTAGTCAATTTTTATTTATTTGATGAAGCAAGAAATAGGTGTCCAATATTATTTGATAATCTCACAGACGGGCTAAATAGAATTATCATTTTTATATCCAGAAAACATTCCTATTACCAGTATTTAAAGATAATTATTCTTCAGGAGCTCGTGGATAAATAATAACAGTCGCACTGGTCGATCATCAAGGTTAAGCAACGCTTGACGAGGTCGGTCCGTGGATGGGTGACCATTTCAACATACCGAGTTTCCTCCGTGCCTCGGGAAGCACGTTAAGCCGTAGGTCCCGGCTGTCATTTGAAGATCTTTGACAGTCGTTACGGGTAGTCAGAAGCTTGAGATCTGACACCAGTCTTGCCAAGGGGTACCGTGAAACTCAGTTACTGGGTTGTGGAGGTCAGATAGGCAGTCGCTCTATGTAAAACACTGGTACTCAGTTGAATCCGGTAAGACTGGAAGCTGATCCCAATATAGTTGGGAAAAGGCTAGGCAGATTGATTGAAAGAGATTCACTCTTTAAATAGTGGTGGTCAGTTACATTCAATTAGACTGAAACGCAACCTCAACAAACTAAGTTGGAAAAGAGCTGTTAGGACTTTATTCAAACACTCGCTTGTATTCACAAAAAGGAAAATTTAGAAATAGAAAAGGTCAACTATTGATTCTTTATTGAACTAATAATAGGGTAATCAGTAGTGAAATAAATGACGTAGGTAAAGGAAAACAGGCGGATAGTGACAAAGCTATAAATAAAACCCTGGGTATCGACGACAATAAACGTTTGTCCTCAGGTGTTCATTTGAGCAGTCCATTTATTTGTCATTCATCAGTCCGCTATTGTTAGTAACATAAAACAATATAAGACTATTATGCATTTACAGTTGCCTACTTTTTAGTCTGCAAATAATCTAGGTGTAACTTCAGACCCTCCATCAAAAACTCTTTTTGTTAACCCCCACCGGAAAAAGGGGGGTGTTATAAGTTTCACGTGTGTTGCTGTATATCTGTGTGTCTGTCTGTGGCATCATAGCGCCTAAACGGATGAACCGATTGTGATTTAGTTTTTTTTTTATCGAAAGGTGATTTTGTCGAGAGTGTTTTAAGCTATGTTTGAATAAAATCGGATCAGCCGTTCAAAAGTAATGGGCGTTTTACTGTTTGAATCGGAGTGTTTTCGCAAGATAAATATGTCGGGGTTTGTAAATTTTGAAATTTTACTTGTGTAAGAACGTAAGTAACCCTGTGACGAACATTTATCTTATATTTTTTTAGTAAACAGTTATCAAAGATTTGGTTGCTCGTTACGATGCGAAACTATGACTAGCAAAAACACAGAGGTTTGCTATTTAATTATGTGTTATTTTAATGAAGTTAAAAAAAAAACAATAAGTAAAGCTTATTTAAATTTAAAGTTACAAAGCTTCTTCGGTTTCTTTTTTTTCCGTGTTTAGGTATCTTAAGTGAGTCATGGTGAAAAGCGTTGTGTGTTAGTCACATATTACCGGAAGGATATAGAGAAGCAATTTTTCTAAATTTTAAAAACCCCCGACACATTTATCTTGCGAAAACACCCCGATTCAAACAGTAAAGCGCCCATTACTTTTAAGCAGTTGTACCGATTTTATTCAAACATAGCTAAGAACACTCTCGACAAAATCACCTTTCAAACAAAAAAAACTAAATCAAAATCGGTTAATCCGTTTAGGCACTATGATGCCACAGACAGACACACAGATACACAGCAACACACGTGAAACTTATTATAACACCCCTCATTTTCCGGCGGGGGTTAAAAACGAAAACGGAAACATAAAAACAAGGAAACATCGAACCAGGTTTTACAGTGAAAACATGATAACAAGCTCTTATCACACTGTCTAGCAGTTAACACCGAGATTTCGCTTGCTTTGCATATTTTAAGAAGGGATCGCCGCAGAGGCTCAGGATTTACGGCCGGCTCTGTTTACTGGGACTCATCTGTGTTTACCTTAATACTTGAATTAGGATAATAATACCTTTTCCAACTTCATGTATTGCTCTATTAGAATTCTGGGATTCATGTGCTAAGCACATAAAACTAGAGCTGCTCTAACATAACATGACGTCATAACTGAGCTTGACAGAACAGTGAACACTTCTGCCTCCCTCACCAAAAAGGAGGAGGTTCTATGTTCGACTTTGTTCTTTTTTGTTTGTTCATCGATTTCTCCATCAATTGTGGATCATTATAAAAATCCTTGTTTTTGTTTGAAAGAGTACGTTCCCAAATTAGTCCCATTTTAATTTGGTAAAGATCTGATGAAGAAAATCGGAGTGATACAACTAAACTTTTCAATAAATGACGGCAAATCTCTCGGGATTGCTGCAATCGCAAGTCTGTTTATTGTTTATACCATTTCATAACCTAACATCACGCCATTACGATCTAAAGGGGTCCGCAGGTGTGTACAGTTCACCTTGGTACACTCTAATTTCATCGGTTATGTTCAAGTTTCATGATATTCGGGTAATCTATTCTGACATTATAGGTACCTTACTAAAGATTAAAATCACCAAAAAGTGTTTCTTTTTTCTTTTTGGAAGTCGGTGTCCATAACTAAAAAAAATGGTAGCTACCAAAAAGACCGACCGCCAAAAAGATAGTTATTTTTCACTTTGTATTGATTTTATTTGGAAGTCGTTAGTATTATTTTGTATTTTTTTTTTTATTTCGCTATAAGTTAGAAAGAAAGAAAGAAAGAAAAATATTTATTTGTGACCCGCACAGGAGACACGAGAAAATAAGCATACACTTAAACAATAATAAAATAAACAACAAGTTGTAGTAAGGGGCAAGAAAATTACCACTAATCGAGCACAAATACAGAAATCCAGCTATTAAATAACAGATTGAGAACCCTAATAACAATTTGCCCACGGAATTGGACTCAGGAACTCATGTTCGGCAGATGCGCTTAAGACCACTAACTAACAAGGCAGCTGCGATCCTAATCACTTTTAATCAACTCCCGTGATTATCTAAAAGCCAAACTACGTCTACAAATGACTCGATTCTGACTACATTCTAGTCACTCTTTGAGGTACTGAGTAAACTCTTTCATTTGAGTAAGGTACTAAGTGAATTTGATCTGTCAAAAAACCCAACCAATCATACAATAAACCTTGGCTACGGGACGATTTAGATCGAGTCCCATTCAAGTGTCGTAGAAAACAGAATCGAGACACTGGAATGACAACATATGGAGTCTGTACCTAAGCCAGCTTTGTATCCATGCATTCAAAGAGCATTCAGAAGTGACGATACTTAAGTAGCGTCCGGCACATTCTGTGCAGTCAGCCTTGCTGCCAACTAAGCTATAATTGACTTTTTATTTCATGGAAGTGACTGAGATGTCAAAATTATTTGAGATTTTTGATAACTATGTTAGTTCATCTCGAAATCTTGTCTTTACCTGAAATTGTGTAATAAATAAGTAGATTCTACTTTTGTCTTAGGCTTCTTCAGCGAGAAATTGATGGTGGGTTCTGTTTGTTACATGTTGGTAAGCAACTATACTATAATGGATCTACGGCTAAGAAGCAATGGAGTATAGATCGTCCTATTAAGACGACGACGGTCACCGACGACCTTGAAGGTACAAAATGCGCCCTCGTTTCAAACCCGCGTGACCCAAAATTCGGTAGACTTTTGTAATTTCCTTATTATTCTATGACTTTAAAAAATGCCTTAAATCAAAATGTAGATAATTCAATTGTCTTTGAGATGGTGAAAATTTCATTAAAATGCGGTTTTGGTGCGATTTTAGTTTTTTGTCCGTATTAGACATAAGTTTACAAAATAATTACACTATGTTATACAAATAAAACTCAAAATGTGCTTTGATCAAATTATTAAGAAAATGGTCTAAAGTCACACATATTTTTCCTAAAACATTAGGCCGCTTAGACGTGATTCTCATTTTAAAATCAGCTACTGAGGGGTAAGATCCACCTCTAAGGCAAGCAATGAGCTAATCTAACCTTACTTAAGAGCGGACTCTAGTCAACAGGAATTTCAAAAATAGGTATTTGAAGAAACTTTTGCCGTCGCATCACCTCCAACCTCACCCCGTAAAGTGCGAAAGGGACAACTGCAGCTCAGGCTGATTTTACCTACAAAAACTTTGACTAAAAGACGTTTCGTATTCTGCTGTTTTCTTCATAAAAAATGGTCTGATCTAAAAAATTCTTATATCAAAATTTAGAGGAAAAGTATATCTATGCTTCTATCATTTTTTTTTTGTTAAAAACTTATCAATTTTGTCTGAAAGTCCTCTGAACCTAGCGGTAAAAACGGCACGTATTAATTAGACCCAGATTTTATGGGAAAAAAATCACTGCTCTAGAGACATTATCCACGAAGGAATCAGCAGAATGTGTTTGTATGGAGAAAGTGTCACTAGAGTCCCCTCATAAGGAAGTAATTACGAAGAAGGATTATAACATCTTTACAATCAATGAATCGCAACTCTCTAATCGTGCGGTACAAAATCTCCATACAAATTTACAACTATTACCACAGTGCTACTGGAGTGCTAACATACACATGTAATCTAAGTACCTATTTATATTAGAACAGCGTAGTTAGTACTCAGTTAGTAGACTAATCTTGTGTTTTGTTTTGACTGTTTTATGTTTTGCAGTGAGTGGTGAAATAAGTTTTTAAAATAAAATTAGTTTATTTCAAGTAACAAGACCCAATACAGACAGTTACATAAAAGGATACAGAAAGGATAACAAGCACAGACAGAGATGAACACTTACAAGGTAACAATATGTCTGCTGCAGCTTTGCTGGATATATGAATGTTATTAATTTGTTTGAAATTGGACGTACTGAGATTTATTGAGAAAAGCAACGTTTTATACAAAGGCGAAAAAAAATAAAAAAAATTGAGTAATATAATGTTTATAAGCCTAAAAAAAATGAAAAATTTCTAAAATGGTATTAACAATTCGTCCACACCTCTCTAAACGGAATAAGTGCCCAAAACGCTAGCAGAACTAACATGAAACGAAGTTGATTCAAATTCACTGAAAGCAATTCAAAATAAAAGCACCATTAAAGGTGGCTGACAAATATCTGGACTTTTCAGAAGGCACGATGCTCTTACCCTAAAAAAATCCGAATGTATTTTCATTTCAAAGACTCCGAATTTTTAACACCAAAAAAGTTCACATAAAAATTTTACGAGCCAGGCGAAAAATACACGTCGAAGAGAAAAGCCTCGTCCAAAGAGTAAAGAGCTAATATTTCACGTATTTCAATAGAAAAGCCCGTAATACTTTCGTACATATATTATTCAGGCTATAATTCATTCTGATTCTTGATTTACTATCGAATTCTAGATAGCACCGAACCGAGGCTGTTTTTTTACGAACGTGTCCAAATAGAAAGCTTCGTTTTCTAACTTTTTGGGGTTCCCTAACCAAGAGTTCTGACTAAAAGTAACCTTAGGGCTCAGATAAAGTGATATTCTTTTTATAAATATTGTCATAAATGCGCTACCGAAATTTCACGTGATCAATCCCAAACTTTTCGACAATAATTGCATCATCTTCCACATTACTGAGGGTTAAAATTGCAGTTAAAAAGTTGTTTCCATGACGGGGAATCACGATTTCCCGTCATGGAAACAACTTTTCCTGCCCCGATTTGTGTCATATATGCCTGTCTTTTGCGTTGAGGAGAGCATCGTGCAGTTTCAACTATGTTCGGACTTGGTCTGAATGAATAATATTGGTCTGAATATTTGATGTGACGACAGCCTCTAGGATGTTACCATCAGATGTTCGAGGTTGTGTTATCGCTGGCTGATAGAATTTTGCATTCTAGAGCTATCTGTTTAATTGTAATGGTTGAATGGTATATTTAACATTGTAGCACAGCCAGACCATATATATATTTACTTTTTTATTTTTCTTAGGGACATCATCCAATGAATTATCTCTGGGTAAAGTGGGAGGGTGCGTCAGACTTTTACTGACTAAAACCCGTGTTCCTTAAGTTGCTTGAACTAAACAATATGGCTGTGCTTGAAAGTAGAAAATAATATCTGCATACCTTCAAGATGAATAACGAATGAATTGATAATAAATATTAAAACAGATAGATACAAGACACGTAACAATTTCAGACAAAGAATTGAAAACATTAACATCTACAGAACCACGCACTTAATAAGATTTTTACAGGCCTCTAAAACTAGAAAGCTGTAAATAGCATCGTTTTTTCACTCGGCGTGTCATAAAGTCTTGTATCACGCAGACAAGGTATTAGATACGTCTCGTACCCCTTACTGATGTAGCTAGATACACTGGTTCTATTTGGAGTATTTATGACCTGGATAACTACGTTAGATCTCTGTGTGTTGAGATAGTTGGGTAAGATTTACGTTTATCTTGATTGGGATATATTGATTGGGTAATGTAAATGTATGGTAGGTAAGTATGATAAATGATTTTATTTCTGTAAGTTGGTTTGTACAAACACTTTTACACGTCGATCATATTTTTTTTAAACTAGATAACGTCGGCGTTTCCTATCTGACTACTCTGAGAAGAAAAGCCGAAACATACTCAGAGGTCACAGTCTCTTTTAAAGACCAGACAAAATCTTGGTTAGATCATGTGAAGACCATGTAGACTGATGTCTGAAATGATCTTTTGAGGAAAGAACCAGCCAGATTGAGTGGACCTGTCCAGTCAGTGCACGCATTTGTCAATAACCGAGCAGCTCAACTCAGAATTTAAGGAGCTCAATGATTCGATGAACCATACCAAAGAAAGTTAACGTGTCTTCGTTTACTATTTGTGGATGAACAAGCAGCACTGAGTGAAAATTTTGAATATTACTAATATTATAAATGCAAAAGTTTGTAAGTTTGTTATTCAATCACGCCAGAACTTATGACCACATATGAATGAAATTTGGCACAGAGATAGATTATAGTCTGGAATAGCACATAGGCTATTTATGCCGGTATAATGTTCCCTTGGGATGATAATACACTTTCGACGCGAGTGAAGCTGCTGGCAGAAGCTAGTATTTCATTAAAATGTTGAATTAATTCACAGACAGACAACGCACGGTCCATACTACTGGGTTCATTATATGACATAAGAAGGATTTATCCAAATTTAACCCTAAAACGGAATGAAAGTTTGTTTGGAAGTTCGTCATTTTCGCCGATAGGAAATCCCATTGGTGACACGCCTTGGTAGAAAATTATAGCTATGGTCATGTCACAGAGATAAAAAAAGTTTACAGTGACAGAAGGAGCTCGAAAAATAGTAATTCTCATTTTTTTTTTTTATTCTTTATAGGCTCGCGCTTGACCACTATCTCACCTGATGGTAAGCGATGATGTGGTCGACGGTGGGGCACGCTAGCCTAGAAGTAACCTATTCACTCTTGACTTAAAGACCCCTAGATTGTAGCTATCGGGAAACACAGACTCCGGCAGGGAATTCCACTCCTTAGCTGTACGCATAATAAAAGTATTCTCAAAACGTTTAGTGTGTATGGGTGGAATGTCTACCATATACCGATGGCGCTTCGCCGTACGTCTGGTAGTCCGATGATGAAACGCGCTGGGCGGAATTAGATCATGCAATTCCATCGCACACTCCCCGAAATGTAACCGATAAAAAACCGACAAGCTGGCAATTCGGCAACGGTGTTCAAGGCTCTGGAGCTTTGACTTAACCAGTGCTTCATCGCCGATGAGCCTCTTGGCCCGCTTTTCTAAATTTTAGAATTTCTATCACTGATCGTCACATCTCATTTTCAGCTCCTTTCAATATTGCGCAATAAAATTCAAAGAATAATATTTTACACAAAATCTGTCACGTTTTTATTTGCAGCGCTGCCATCGCATTCCTACCGCTTGGTTGCACACTAAAGGTCGTTGCTCACTTACACTACATCGCTCCAACCCCGCTCCCGCACAACACCGCCTTAAACTGAGATGACTGGCTCACTGACCAGGCGCCGACAGCTAGCAGGCAACCAGCTGTCCACGCGCGTACAGCTAGTAGTCAACTAGCCGTTCCCGCGCCGAGCGCTTTCGCCTTACAACAACGTAGCAACGTGCTTCAAGCAAGCAGTCTGCGTGCGTACACCGCTGCGGGAGCAGTCTGCGCCTGCTTGGAGCGCCTGGTAAGCATGCGATAAGCGAACCGTCAGTGGTTGAGTGGTCTGCTAATTTGTGTTTTCAATATAAAGTTTGCCTACAGAGGACGCCCTAGGGCTCACATTTCAATGAACATTATTTTGCCGGGTAGGAGCGGAGTGGTATAAGTCGGCTACGACCTTAACTTTGTAATTTCAGTTGCAGTAAATAAAATGTGAACATCCACGCTACCTCGTTTCTCTAAAACAAATAGGTTTCTCAGCAACTCTGTACCAAAAGCCTTAAGAGTTTTAAACGAGCCATCAAAACCTGTTCAAAACAGGCTTCTCGATCAAAAGGTGGTATTATTACCTAGCGACCAAAGGGTTAATTCAAGCGGATGAGCTAAGCCTAACGTATGTAAACCTACTATTTATTATGGAGATGAGAATATGTATAGGTCTACCAGAATCTCATGGCAAATGTGGAAATAAAAATTTGTTGTGTGCAATACTGGGGAAATTGGATTAAACGATCTTGATACTGTTTAATTTTTATTTATGTCTTTAGTATTAATGAACATGAGGTACCTACCTATATTATAGTAGTCACAGCGGATCTTTGTGTCTTTGAACTTGGTCCTGCCAACCATTGCGTAAGAAACAGTTTGTCATCGAGTATACTGCATAGAGTAAGCTAGATAGGATGATGTGACATACATAAGCGAGTGAAAGAGACAGTTATACAATGCTATCTTCACCTTCAACATTGACACAAAAATAGCTACTTGCAACCAATTCAGAGACACAAAGATCCACTGTGAGTATTATAGGTATTTGTATGAATAAAGTTGTTATACATCGGGTTCTTAACGCAATTATACGTCCTATATACAAATCAGGCAGTCATTTAGAATATGGTAACTATAGGCCTATCGCGATATTATCTGTTATAGATAAAATAATCGAGAAAATTATTGTAGGACAGATTAGCACGTCGCACAACATTTTGTGTGACACACAGCACGGTTTCTGGAGGGGGCGCAACACTGTCGGAAATTCATCATCAGTATTCAGTCTATATATACTTTTTTTATGTAAGTTTTATGGCCTGGTTGCTAGGACCTTTTAGCCACGTCTTTGGAAAGAGTTTTGGATCTTATATTTATTCTTTAGTATGCATTAGAATGCGGATGTAACAGATTCTAATGTTTTTTGAGTATTTGGCAGCAAATTGTATCGAGCCAGTCTTCCCAGTAAGCTTTGCAGAGGCAGTCAAACTACAATAAAATACGCCGCTCCACTATCCCGAGATCGCTTCTCTCAATGATTTTACAAATTGTCCAGTTGCGTAAACAGTTGAGACACAAAACTACACCAATAATATATCACAATATCCACTAGGAATCAATTTGCAAATAATATTAACAGCCACTGAACTTCACTCGACAAAAGCCCGCCAAAAACTCCCGTCTATATACACGTCCCACTGCGCAGATTATTACTTAATATTTTTCTTACGTCAAAGATTCTCAATCTCCGTTAAAATCAATATCTTGTCGAAGAATTAGTAACAGTTACATTACTGTTGCCATTTCCTTCCGGCCATCATTCGATGTGCCCTGTGTATTAACCATATAATAGTAATGGAAAGAAATAAAAATTAAGTAAGAAAAATATCAAATAAACTAAAAGTATGAACACAAGTCAGTCCACAACTTACCGGTCCACTCTACGACGCACTTTAAAATCAAAGATTGAGTTTGATTTACGCCTTCTTCTTCCCTTATTTTATGATACACATTGAAAACAATATGTCTCGCTTGAGATCGAAGTGGGTTTTTCGACATTTTCACAAAAATACCAAATTTTCAAGATAATATCAAAAAAATTCAGCAGCGGTTGACACATCAAGTACTTTGACTTGACAGGTGACAATTGACATTGCCATATGAAAATCACAATTTAAAAAAAATAAAAAATGCCATGAGATTCTGGTAGACCTATAGCTATGTGCCAACATTAAACCTACCCATCTCTTTGTGAACACTTGATTTGTTTTGTGGATAAGAAGCGAAGCCTGGAAGGTATAACAATGATAGTAAAAAGTTAATTCAATAAATAGAAAAACCCGACTGCTTTTGAAGCGAACTGAAAAGACGTAAACATGATGAAAATCATGCTGTGCAGTCGGAGGATACATATTCGTGAGCTGGCTGACCAAAACCAGATATATCCTCCGGACGGCATAATTTTATTCTTGTTTGCGTCTTTTCAGTTCACTTCTAAAGCAGTCAGGTTTAACTTTTTTTATTTATAACTTTTTAGTAAAGTTTTTTTTTCAATCATGAACATTTAAACAAATAAGTGTTATATATTTTTGAAATCACCTCTTAAAACCCTTTATTTTGATACCCCACACGATGGGCTTGGAAAAAAAAAATTGGGGTCCCACAATAAGGCGCCCAAAAGCCGCCATTTTCTATTTTCCTATTTGAATGTAGCCAGTGACACACGCAAGGAATCATCAAAATCGTCCAACGCGTTTGGTCTCTAGAACGCCACATAGAAACAAACATACATAGACTACCCTTCTAAGGCAGTCGGGTGAAAAGATATAGTGTTCCAAAATGCGGTGTAGCAGGACACAGAAAGTCTTCTCTTTAAGTTGCAACACCTTATTAATTTCAATTTAGCCAGGCCATGAGTGCAGTTGATGATAATAGGTCCTATAGTAATCAGGGACACTAATTACGTGGAATCTAAACCTAACAGGTGAAAATTTGGTGTTTGATGCAAAAGCACCTGAACCTTCGGGGCTTAGACTCGTGATGTTTATTAGCTGAGACCAAATTCCAATGATTTGTGCAACTATCGTCTAGCAGTTATTCGGAACTAATAATTATTCATCAATTCTTTGTGTAAATTATTTCTTCACCATTGCTCTCAAACGGTGAAGGAAAACATCGAGAGGAAACCGACATGTCCTAGAACCAAAAATTCGAAGACTTGTGTCATACACCAACTCACACTGGACCCGCATAGTGGATTATAGCCCATTCCCTCTCTCACAGAGACCTGTGTCCCAGCAGTGGGAAAATTAAAAGGCTGATGATGATGAATTTTTCATTTTTATTATTTTCTGTCCTAGTTTTCGACCATACCGTTAGAAACATAGTTATCGTATCGTATTTTATACCTACAAGTACCTACTGCAGTTAGCAATTTAATCTAAATATACACGGTGTTTCATTTTAAAACAGAGTGGTCATCACGCAACATAACGTGCGCTTGTTACTGACACGACACTGGATTACAGTGCGTTTACCTTTTACAGGAGTGCTAAGGAACTTACGTTTTGTAATTCATTTAGTTCCACATTTACAAGTGATATTTCAAATAAAATAATATGTCAGCGCTCCCTGGGCATCAATAGGCAACTTTATGTAATGTGAGTCTTGGCACCTCTCTACGTAAAGTATTTTTGCTGGGATGACTGAATATAGCTGAACACAGACAGGAAGAATATAGTAATTGTAATAGGGTAGATGACAAAGAAGTCTATTTAGTCTGTCAGCTAAATAACCTAAAAATATGGGATACGTATTTTTCTTTTGCCACGTAAACAAAAAAATACAACGATACAGTCCGTTGCTGGGATGACTGAATATAGCTGAACACAGACAGGAAGAATATAGTAATTGTAATAGGGTAGATGACAAAGAAGTCTATTTAGTCTGTCAGCTAAATAACCTAAAAATATGGGATACGTATTTTTCTTTTGCCACGTAAACAAAAAAATACAACGATACAGTCCGTTGCTGGGATGACTGAATATAGCTGAACACACACAGGAAGAATATAGTAATTGTAATAGAGTAGATGACAAAGAAGTCTATTTAGTCTGTCAGCTAAATAACCTAAAAATATGGGATACGTATTTTTCTTTTGCCACGTAAACAAAAAAATACAACGATACAGTCCGTTGCTGGGATGACTGAATATAGCTGAACACACACAGGAAGAATATAGTAATTGTAATAGGGTAGATGACAAAGAAGTCTATTTAGTCCGTCAGCTAAATAACCTAAAAATATGGGCTACGTATTTTTCTTTTGCCACGTAAACAAAAAAATACAACGATACAGTCCGTTGCTGGGATGACTGAATATAGCTGAACACACACAGGAAGAATATAGTAATTGTAATAGGGTAGATGACAAAGAAGTCTATTTAGTCCGTCAGCTAAATAACCTAAAAATATGGGATACGTATTTTTCTTTTGCCACGTAAACAAAAAAATACAACGATACAGTCCGTTGATATATCTCATGACGTCACGGTGTGCTACACTTTATACAGACAAAGTCACGTCACAACCCTACACTCCTGAACTTTGATGTGCTTTATCTTTGACAGTTTTTTACCCGAAGGAGGGTAATGTGTTTATCAGTCTATGTATGTATGTAAGTATGTATGTATGTATGTATGTATGTATGTATGTTTGTTCCTATATGGCGTTCCAGAGACCAAACGCGTTGGCCGACTTTGATGATTCATACGTCAATCGATGCGTCTTAATCCTGCGAGTGTCATAGGCTACATTAAAATTGGATAATAGAAAAATGGCGGATTTTGAGTGCCATATTGTGGGGGCCCAAATTTTTTTTTCTTCCAAACCCATCTTGTAGGGTATCAAAATAAAGGGTTTTAAGAGGTGATTTCAAAAATATATAACACTTATATGTTTAAATGTATCTAATTCGAAAAAAACTAACTAAAAAATTTTTAATAAAAAAACTTAATTCAAAAAATCAAAAAACCCGACTGCTTCAAAAGCGAACTAAAAAGTCGTAAACAAGGAAAAAATCATGCTGTGCAGGCGGAGGATACAGCAGATTTTGGTCAGCCAGCCCGCGAATATGTATCCTCCGACTGCACAGCATGATTTTTTCCTTGTTTACGACTTTTTAGTTCGCTTTTGAAACAGTCGGGTTTTTTGATTTTTTGAATTAAGTTTTTTTATTTATAACTTTTTTTATTATTTGTTATAGTAAAGAAAAATACGGGTCAAATATTATTCGATAATCTCACTGACAGACTAAATATAATTATCATTTTTCTACCCAGGTAACATCCCCATTTGCTAGTTAGCTAATATTTGAATCACAGCTTACAGCCTATTCACAATTATATTAGGGTTGTATTAGTCTGGCCGGATGGAGCTTAGTACTAGTATCCTACATAGAACAATTGCCTATTTGTCCACTACTTAATTCAGTAATCGTAAAAGACGAAATCCCTTGAAAAGATTTGTATCAGATTTTCGGGTAAGTACTGCGTATGCGCAAGATCTTTTAAAATATCTACAAATTACTGTAGGGAGAGCCGTGGGGCACGGCCAGTACGTTAACATTGTGGCGTATATTGCGCCTTAACTCCGAATTCTAAAAAGTGCGGTCACAGATTACTTAATAGTTACTACCTATGCGGTTGTTATTATTAGGCATCGAGGTTTTCTGAGTATAGCTCATACTCAATTAACAACATACATAATTGACACATAAAACGGTACATAAGTAACAAGTAAAATTTTAAAACCCCCGACCCATTTTTATTTCAATTTATCTAGTAGTAGATACGCTTCGGACGGTAGAATCAGTTATTATTAACATTAAATTTATATTTTTGACGTTCAAAAGTCCCGCATAATTTCCTAGTTGAAATAAAGAATTTCTGTCTTTGTCTTCGATCGACAATCTATTGAACACGTTATTATGACAAGAAATCTAGTGATAACACCCCGATTCTAACAGTAAAACGCCCATAACTAGAGAACGGCTAAACCGATTTCCATCAAACATAGCTAAGAAAATTCTCGATAAAATCACCTTTCAAACATTAAACGAAATCAAAATCAGTTTATCCGTTTAGGAGCTATAATGCTACAGACAGATTCACAAATAAACAAATACGTGTCCCCTCTTTTTCCGTCGGGGGTTAAAATAATCTAAACACAAACGCCTGTCACCTTTACGTAGACTTCTCGTATAACATAAGTCCACAAACAAAGCCGGATTATTATGATACCCGCCGTCTCTGTTATCTTGATCTAGTCACTAGCGCGTCCGGTCACCGTCCAGCCGCTATCCGGTTATGCACCGGTAGTTTCACCGTGTAATCCAGGAGGCGTCGGCGTCACAAACACGGCACGATAAAGCCGTAAAGCGGTGAGTTTAAAGTCTTTGTTATGTTTGTTGTTACTGGTATTATACCCAGATATATGTAGTTGTTTTTTTTTATTTATTTTTTTTTATTTATCTATAGGCTCGCGTTTGACCACTATCTCGCCTGATGGTAAGTGATGATGTGGTGAAGCACGCTTGCCTAGAAGTAACCTATTCACTCTTGACTTAAAGACCCCAAGGTTGTAGCTATCAGGAAACAAAGACTCCGGCAGGGAATTCCACTCCTTAGCTGTGCGTACAATGAAAGTATTCGCAAATGCATGGGTGGGATGTCCACCATGTACCGGTGGCGCATTGCCGTTCGTCTTGTTGTCCGGTGATGGAAAGGGCTAGGTGGAATCAAATTGTGCAGTTCCATCGCACACTCCCCGAAATGTAACCGATAAAAAACCGACAGACTGGCCACCCGGCGTCGATGTTCAAGGCTCTGGAGCTTTGAGGCGACCAGTGCATCGTTACCGATAAGCCTCTTGGCCCGTTTATCAATCGACTCAAGTGCATCAAGTTCATGGCAACTAGAACAAATTTCCGTGCGTTCAAGCGTTTTTGCCATACCTATTATTGGAAACAAATATCTCAATGTTAGGACCCATTAATATTAATGCTATTTTTTATCCGTGTTGCTAGGCAACTGGGCTTATCCCAGTTAGTTGTAAACGACCATTTGTGCTTATTGGCCTTGTTGGTCTGTCTCCTGCTTGTTATGAAGGGAAGTGGGAATTTGTATTTTTCCGACTCCTCCTTTATTCTTTTCTGATTAATTTCGTTGCAGGATCCAAGACAGTTAATTAATTCTCCGGGACTTCGTCGAGCTTCATTGCCTCGGCGCTTTTCTGATGTTCACCACTGTTGATTCTGGCTTTCAGGAGTTGCAGTGGTTTGGGAATAGTGCGGTGGGACTGTCCCAAAATAAAAATAAAATACCCACGTATAATAATGTGATAAAATATCCCAAGTTCTTCACCAAGAATAAGGTGAAAATGAGCTAGAAAGAGTTACCATTGAATTTTGTTGTTTATGCCGCTGTTACTAACTGATGTCATTAAAATACTTTCTTCGTAAATAGTTTGGGAATGGCAATCTAGCAACTAGTCTTAAACTGACAAAACCAAAAAAACTTCAGAAAACCATCGACATATTTTGATTTCGTACTACATAATTTATGTAGTAGTAGACACGCTTCGATCGACAATCTATTGAACACCAAGGAAAAAGGCCGATTCAAACATTAAAACGCCCATAATGAACGGCTAAACCGATTTTCATCATAAACTAAGAACACTCTCGATAAAGACACCATTCAAACAAACAAAAAAATTAAATCAAAATCGGTTCATACGTTTAGGAGCTATGATGACACAGACAGAAACACAAATTCAAAAACACATCAGGTACACACATCAAACTTATAACACCCTTCTTTTTCCGTCGGGGTTTAATAATGATGGTATTTCAGTCATCATCCTCCTCCCGCTTCGCCGCGAAAGAATGATCTTTCGCGGCGAATCAAATGCACAACGCTATCTATCGAATATGGAGTTCAATTGTCAGAGTATCTGAATTGCACATGTTGTGATATTTCACTTCTTAAACACTTTAATTTCATCTAACTTTTGATAGTGAACCGATTGCGATGATACAAAATCTAAGTAATATTTCAAGCTATGTATAAAAGTTAATGTTGCTATGTACAAATTGTATATATAAAAGTTATCTACATTGGTTTCGTACATTTTACGTGATGCGTGCACAAATAAACAGACGAACAGACAATAATTCCAAAAACGCTGGAAATGTGTTCTGTTGGTTTTATTTTTTACACCCTGGCAATCTTTTTGGAAATATTTTTATGTACAAAAACTACTTTTCTACAGATTTATTATATGTATTGATTGATTCGAAAGTAACTCTCTCTGGCTGTGTGTGTCAAAAGTGTCGAATATTTGATCGCAGCTGATAAGCCAACCCAAACCATAGTTAAGAAAAGGAAAACGATTATATCTGACAACTTCCTCTCAAGATTTCAGAGGGTGTTGAGTCTGATAGGGTACCAAAACCCCTATAATATTAGGAATCTCTTTCAAGGGTAACATACACAACCTATACCAAGTTGTGGTTCTATAAATATAACCCCTTCCGTATTCGTGCAAACATGAATAAAACGTAGCAGATTTACTTTCACACCGTAGAGAAATAACAGAAGTACATAATTGTTTGTTGACAGTATTGAAGGTACTCTGTAGGAACCACATTTCGTACCAAAAAGTTAAATGTGTGAATTTAATATTTTTGAGCATTGTAAATGATAAATGATTTGATTTCTGTAAGTTGTTTGTACAAACGCTTTTGGTCTAACATATTTTTTTTTAAACTAGATGAGGTCGGCGTTTCCTATCTGACTACTCTGAGAAGAAAGGCCGAAACAAACTCTGAGGTCACAGTCTCTTTTAAAGTCCTGACAAAATCTTGGTTAGATCATGTGAAGACCATGTAGACTGATGTCTGAAATGGTCTTTTGAGGAAAGAACCAGCCAGATTGAGTGGATCTGTCCAGTCAGTGCACGCATTTGTCAATAACCGAGCAGCTCAACTCAGAATTTAAGAAGCTCAACGATTCGACGAAAAATACCAAAGAAAGAACATTCGGGTAGGCCGCATAAACTACTCAAACTGCCAGACCATGAGTAAAAACTAACTAAGATAAAAAAAAAAAAAACAAAAAAAACCACATAGTCTTCACATTCACAATAATTAAAATAAAATAATATATTACTTTAAAAAGTAAATATTCTTGTCATTGCAAGAAAACAAAAAAAAAATATCAAAAAACATCAGCATGTATAAATATGTGTGTGTGTGTGTTGGTGTGCCTTGTTCAATAAATAAATAAATAAATGTAGCAGTCAATGTTTAGACCCATCTAAAGTAATAAGACTGTTAACTGAAATTTTAAGTAATAAGGAAAATGTTAAGCGCTATTCCTTTCTCCTAGACACTGACTGTATCTAGAATCTTGCTGTGCCCGACAGGGTCCATAATTGTTTCTGTAACTTATATTTACCACCTGTATTTTGAATTCTGTTATCTTGAAGTGTTTACCCAATTACGAAAATCGTTTCAGTGACACTACAAGCTTTTCTTCCTTCGTAAAAATGTTGGATTCTGGGATAGACAACAAGAATGAAGCCACTGAATAAAGCTACATAATGGGTTAGTTTAGATTCTATATCAGAGATAACATAGAAAGAACTCGAACAAATTTGCCGAAGATAATTTAGGAAATTTCAATGGCAACAGCTACACTCAACTGATCCCCTGTATGAATTATTAGAGATCAACGAAAACGAATGAAGAGTCTCAAAGATCCGCCTGTCTGAACTTGACTCTTTTCTGATTTCCTTTTGCTGGTACAACCAAACACTAATATCGAAATGAAATTTTTTTGCGAAACCAAAAGGTATTCCTTACCTAACCATCAAAAGCATTTTCGGGAAAGTTGCTGAAAAAATCCTCTGAAAGATTCTCAAAGGATTCGAGAATACTTTTAATGGTATAATAAGCTTTCTAGTTCCTAAAAAGGTAGAAAATACCACTACAAGGAAGAAAGATGTTACGATTTTCGGACGTTCCTAAACGAACACAGACCCACATCACTTGCGCCATCTTGGGTTATTTATTATTATTTATTATACGAGCAGTGGTGGCCAAGTGGTAGCAGCCGCGACTTACAACTTGTAGGTCGTGGGTTTGAACTCAGGCAGGCGCTTTACTTTGTGTAAGTATTTCATCACCACTGCTCTCAAAATAGTGAAGGAAAAAGTCGTGAAGAAACCGGCATGACCTAGAACCAAAAATTCGAAGAAATGTGACATCCACCAACACGCACAGGCCCCGCGTGGTGGATTACGGTCCATTCCCTCTTACAGAGAGGAGGCCTGTGTCCCAGCAGTGGGAACATTAAAAGGCTGATGATGATGATTATATACTTTACTAGCTGACCCGGAAAACTTTGTTTTGCCATAAAAAACACCAAACATTTATCTACCCTACCTACCCTACCTTACACTACCCTACACAACTGTTGATTGTTAGGACTTTAAAAGAGACTGTGAGTTTGTTTCGGCCTTTCTTCTCAGAGTAGTCAGATAGGAAACGCCGACCTCATCTAGTTTAAAAAAAAAAATGTTAGACATGTAAAAGCGTTTGTACAAACCAACTTACAGAAATAAAATCATTTATCATATTTATCTTTTACTTATTGGCAGTTATATGTTTGAGCCATTCAACGTGGCAATGCTGCCAGCGTTCTGGGCACGTTTCCCTTTGACATCGATGTGGACGAATTTATTGATGCGCAATGAGCTCTTTTCCTTCTTCCTTTTGTATGTAAGTTTGTTTTGTTATTTGTGATAAGATTAGAAATACTCAATTGTATATATTATTTGAATTATACATAAATTCCCCTAAAAGTATAAAATATTATACGAGTGTTTTCGTCAGATAAAATAACATAATCTTTCTTGACGTCGTCTTTAACGGTAGCTTGACATGACAAATTAACATGCCAATCATAACAAAATCTTAGTAATAATTTAAGCTCCTTTAGAACAGCTTTCAGTCTTCTTAAGCTGAAGTAACTTGGCACTTGTAAGTTAAACGGTTTTGAAACTTCCTCTCAAAGAAGTTTGCAGCACAAATTAGTCAAGTTTGAGTTGATACTGATTTTTCTTAGATGTTGAAGTTTGAATAACCAATATTTTTTAGATTCCCATACCTAGTACAGTTTGACGTGTGTACCTGTTTGTTTGTGTATCTGTCCGTGGCATCATAGCTGCTAAACGGATAAACCGGTTTTGATTTAGTTTTTTTTTGTTGAAATGTGACTTTATCGAGAGTGTTTTTAGCTATGTTTCAGTTGTTCTAAAGTGATAGTCGTTTGACTATTTGAATCTCGGTGTTTTCGCAAGATATCGTGTCATAATTACGTGTTCAATAGATTGGCCCTCGAAGCGTTTCTAATACTGGATAAATTACGTAGCATGAAATAAAAATGTTTAGGGTTAAAAAAAAAAACTATTCAGGAAGAACAACTAACTATTGTCAACGTTTCTTTAAAAATTAAAAATAAAATAATAATATATAAAAATGTTTAAACGTAAATGAGGCAAAAGGAGTTTGTAAGGATGGTGCAGGTGGCGTTCTGAAGCTCCTACCCACATGAAAAAAGTGTGTGAGTTTATGAATGTAATATAATATGGTCCCCTAGAACTAATAAAAGAAAACGATAATCCTCATAAACTTCAAAATTGCACTTCTGTCTCGCTCTTTCATCATCACTCATCTCATTTCGCCCTAGTCTTGCTCCCTCACGCCCTTATTATACTGAATGAAAGGATTTTCGCAAGCAAGCGTGAGTATCGGCACATGTGTTCAGTGTCAACAGAGCTCAAACCCCCTTGAAAGGCTTCCGTTGATTTTGTAATGAACCCTTTATAATTAGACGTAGCGTGTCAGGCAAATCTCTACCCTGTGTCTTTGGTGTGTGTAATTGTGTATTTTCTTTGATGTAATTTTGTAAGATTTTGGGAGCAGTGTTTATATTGCTCAAGTAGGTAATTATAATAATTCTCTTAAATAAGCAATTCTGAGTTTCTTTAGCATTGCAATATAGATACTGTTCTTGCAAATAATTTGTATTTATTATTCAAAGAGTGTCAAATCTCTGCTTAGCATGTTTGAAACTTTGAAATAGCTTTTTCCCGTATATTCACTCCGCCTTTCGCTCAGGATACGTGAATTTTCAGGGTTCCGTACCTCAAAAGGAAATAACCGAACCCTTATAGGATCGCGTGGATGTATCGGGTTGAAATTAATATCATATGCTCAAGTTTGCAACCCCTTGTAGCTGTGATAGCCGTTAATGACGCATATTTTACACTTGCAAGGGAATCAAAATCTACAGGGTACTTCCTGTTGGCCTTTTTCTTTTTAGTTTGGAGAAATGCTCATGCATACTGCGCTACCACGGGGAGATAACGCAGTTATTTGAGACTCCAATCCACTAAAACTCCACGGTGTCCTCTTGTGCCACTTATGGCGGGCACACGGGCATGCGTTATCACCCATCACCACATAACACAAGTAAAATTTTAAAATTTAAAAACCCCCGACACATTTATCTTGCGAAAACACCCCGATTCAAACAGTAAAACGCCCATAACTTTTGAACGGCTCTACCGATTTTATTCAAACATAGCTAAGAACACTTTCGACAAAATCATCTTTCAAACAAAAAAAATTAAATCAAAATCGGTTCATCCGTTTAGGCGCTATGATGACACAGACAGACACACAGATACACAGATACACAGTCACACAGATACACAGCAACACACGTGAAACTTATAACACCCCTATTTTTCCGGCGGGGATTAAAACACAAGAAGGCAAGAAGCAGTGTCTTAAAGCACAAGTTAAGGAAAAAAATACGAACATCATAAATTTGTACCTGAATCTAAAAATATAATTATTAACTTACTAGCTGACCCCCGCGGCTTCGCTCCCGTCTAAATTATAGCCTATGTTACTCAGGAATAACGTTGCTTTCCATTGGTGAAAGAATTTTTAAAATCGATCCAGTAGTTTCGGAGCTTATTCGGTACAAATAACCACAAAAAGTCTTTCCTCTTTATAATATTGGTATAGATTTGCAGTTGGTAAACTGACCCCGACTTATGTCAATGTATGGGGACTACAGTTTTCCAAACGTAAAATTGATTTTGTCCCTCAATTCTGTAAATCCTACCGTTAAAGCAATGTTCGGTTCCCTCATAGTTTGTAAAAAACACCTAACATAGAACTTCCTCCTTTTTGGAAAGTCAGTTCATCATCTGCCTAGCCTTTATCCCAATTATTGTTGGGGTCGGCTTCCAGTCTTACCGGATTCAGCTAAGTATCAGTGTTTTACATGGAGCGACTGCCTATCTGACCTCCACAACCCAGTAACTGGGTAACACGATACCTCTTGGCAAGACTAGTGTCAGATCTCAGGCTTCTGACTACCCGTAACGACTGTCAAAGATCTTCAAATGACAGCCGGGACCAACGGCTTAACGTGCTTTCCGAGGCATGGAGGAAACTCGGTATGTTGAAATGGTCACCCATCCACGGCCCGACCTCGTCAAGCGTTGCTTAACCTTGAAGATCGACCAGTGCGGCTGTTATTATTTAGCCACGAGCTCCTCGAGCGCCTCGAGCTTTTTGGAAAGTCAGTTAAAAAATAAAAATCTGACTGCTTAAGAAGCGAACTTAAAAGATGTAAACAAGAAGAAAATCATACTATGCAATATGCAATCGGAGGATACATAAGGTTTTGGTCAGCCAGATCGCGAATATTTCCTCCTGCACAACATGATTTTCTTCATGTTTACATCTTTTTAGTTCGCTTCCTAAGCAGGCGGGTTTTTTATTTTAAAATTTACTCAACTCATACCATAGATGTTATTTTGACCTAATAAATCCCACTGCTGGTTAAATAAATGTTCTTTCTGAAAAACGTATAAAGAAATAACTACCAATCTGCGTAGTTAACTACCAGAGCTATGTTGTTATAAAATAACTACTCTCCAATTAACTAAATACCTAACTACTCGCGAGTCTGTTTAAATAGGCCCAATGTTTGTTGACCTCATTGACCCCGCGAAGGTTCCTCGTAAAACATTCGCTAATGAGTTCCGCACGGCGAAGGGTACAACAGTTTGAATCCGGTCAACACTTCCGAGGTGTGGTCGGGTAATAGTTTTTATGAAAGCTATTAACATTTTTGATGTTGATTTGGTTTATTGAAATTAATTTTGGTTGTAATTAAGTAATAAGAGAGTTGTGAATACAGGATGTTTTTATTGATTGGCAGTCTTTCAGGCAATTAAAGTACCTACTCATGAACATGTGCCATTTTTGCCATGAAACCAACATTGTATTCAAGAGAAACAAGTGAAATTTAGAAAACCTTCGACTCATTTTTATTTCATGCTACATAATTTATCTAGTAGTAGACGCGCTTCGATCGACAATCTATTGAACACGTATTTATGACACGATATCTTGCAAAAATACCCCGATTCAAACAGTAAAACATCTAAAAGGAACGGTTGATCTAATTTTCATCAAACATTCACCTTTCAAACAAAAAAATCAAAATTGGTTCATCCGTTTAGGAGCTATGATGCCACAGACAGATATACAGACACACAGGTACACACGTCAAACAAATAACACCCCTCTTTTTCCGTCAGGGGTTACAACGCCACTCCCTACTTTATGTGAACAGAAATAAACCATTTTTTTTTTAATTTTATAGAATCGGCCGCATTGGTAAAAGTCGTTTATATTTATGAGTTTTATTACCCCTTAAATTATCATCCAGTCATGGTCAATGTTGTTCAAAGTCAAAGTCAAATATGTTTATTCAATTAGGCCAATAAACGGCACTTTTGAACGTCACATACATTAAAATTAAAATTTACAAGTAATAAAAAAAATAAAAAAAGATTCTACCGTGCATTCGGCAAGTAGATACAGTGCCTACATTAATAAACTAAGTATTACTTACTCTCTGTAAAACATTAGTGCAATCATTATATCCCGGGGGTAGTTAAAAGTCGTCCTTTGTTCCAATTACGACTGAAGTTACAAATCCTAATTTCATTAAAGGCTTAATAGCGCAATGCAGTGATACTGGCAGGGTATTTCTCTTTCTTTGACTAGGTTTGCAAATTATATAGCAAATCCGCCTAGCTTTTTCCCAACTACATTGGGGTCGGCTTCCAGTCTTACCGGTTTCAGCTTTGTACCAGTGTTTTACATGGAGCGACTGACTATCTGACCTCCACAACTCAGTAACTGGGTAACACGGTACCCCTTGGCAAGACTGGTGCAAATTATATAAAAGAAACCATAAAAATGGAGACACCAAATTAAAGCTTAGAAGATGAAAGCTTTATATAAGAAACTCCAAATAATCATAATAATCCTTTTACTCTTATTCCAATTTATTTAGGACCTTTGCATAATGTTTTCTTTTATTTTATCAGTCTATCAGTTTATCAGTCTATATCATCATCATCATCTGCCTAGCCTTTTCGTTGGGGTCGGCTTCCAGTCTAACCAGATTCAGCTGAGTACCAGTGTTTTACATGGAGCGACTGCCTATCTGACTTCCACAACCCAGTAACTGGGTAACACGTTACCCCCTTGGCTAGACTGGTGTCAGATCTCAAGCTTCTGAGTACTCGTCACGACTGTCAAAGATTTTCAAATGACAGCCGGGACCAACCGCTTAGCGTGCTTTCCGAGGCACGGAAGAAACTCGGTATGTTGAAATGGTCACCCATCCACGGACCGACCTCGTCAAGCGTTGCTTAACCTTGATGATCGAACCGTGTGGCTGTTATTATTTGGCCACGAGCTCCTTTATCAGTTTATATATGAATGTATGAATGTTTGTTCCTATGTTTGTTCCTATGTGGCGTTCGATAGACCAAACGCGTTGGCTGATTTTTTCCTACAATCGATTCGTCTTAACCTTGCGAGTGTCACTGGCTACATGAAAATTGGAAAATAGATAAACTGGCGGAGTTGAAAAGAGTTGATTTCAATATTATATCAAACTTATATGTTTAAATGTACCTAATTGGAAAAACAAATATTTACTAAAAAGTTAAAAATAAAAATATTAAAAATCAAGCAGTCGGAGGATACATCTGGTTTTGGTGAGCCAGCTCGCGAAGATGTGTCTTCGGACTGCACAGCATGATTTTCTTCTTGTTTACGTCTTTTTAGTTCGCTTCTTAAACAGTTACTGTAAAAGCCCGAACTACGGTAAAACATAGGATTTACCGATAAAACCTAAGACTTACTGTGTGGAATAAAATGCGTGTAAACTTTGTAAAACTTGGAAATTTAATTTTATAGTCAAAGAACACAGCCACTTGGAACAATCGTTGTAACAGGAAGAGGACAGACTTGCCACAATACAAAAATATAACAGATTTCGTCTAGTGTTGCAAGTTTATACATAATTAATACAATTACAATCGTCTATGTTTAGATTGTTCTAAACATAATTGGGGCCGGCATTAACTTATTCTAAAGGTAATTGACAGAGCCGTTTAATTGACCTTCTGTAAACCTTATTTTTCATCATTACATCAGCGGCTCTTACTCTACCATCTGTACCTGGGTATGTTTTGACAATACGAGCCATTTTATACTGTAATGGAACAGCATTAAAATCTTTCACAATTACTAAGTCACCCTCTTTGAGGTTCGGTTCTGGATATTTCCACTTGGGACGGCTTTGAAGTTGTGTTAAATAATCATTAGACCACAATTTCCAAAATTGTTGTTTAAGTTTAGTGCAGAGATTCCAAAAATTTAACCGATTAACTGAGACCTCTGTTAAATCTACTTCAGGATAGCTAACCAAAGCCGTTCCAATGAGGAAATGAGCAGGAGTCAAATATTCACTATCATTTGAGTTTGCAGAGAGTAGAGGCCTAGAGTTTAATATTCCCTCGATTTGAACAATAACTGTATAAAGCTCTTCAAAAGTTAAACATAAGTTGCCTACAACCCGCTTCAGATGGTGTTTTACACTTTTTACACCTGCTTCCCACAATCCTCCAAACTCAGGTGAATAACTGGGTATAAACCTAAATTTTATATAATGTTGGGTGCAAAACCCATCTACAGCATCCCTGTGATTTTTGGAAGATTGCAGGTCATACAATTTTTTCATTTCATTAGACGCTCCTTTAAATGTTTTAGCGTTGTCACAATATATATTTGTGGGCATGCCACGCCTCGAAATGAAGCGCTTGAGACATGCTAAAAAGGCTTCAGTTGTTAAGTCTGATACTAGCTCTACATGAATAGCTTTTATAGCAAAGCAGACGAAAAGCGCGATGTAACATTTCTTAACAATAGGCTTTCTAACCCTAGCTACCTTCATGTCGAAGGGTCCACAGAAGTCAACGCCGACATGCTGAAATGGCCTGGACGCTGTTATTCTTTCTTGTGGGAGGGAGCCCATCAACTGTTTAGCAGCCTCAGCTTTTGTTCGGAAGCATTCGACGCATTTGCGCACCACTTTCTTGACCTCCCGGATACCATTAACAATGGAGTACCTTTGTGAAAGAGAACTCAATACTAATCTGGGGCCTGCATGTAAAAGTCGCAAATGTTCACTTTCTATTAGGAGTTTTGTTAAATGAGAGTTTTTCGGAAGAATAGTGGGATGTTTCTTATCGAACGACATTTCCCTAGCATTATCGAGCCTACCTCCTACTCTCAGAATACCTATTTTGTCGACGAAAGGAGAGAGACTTCCTATTCCTGTCTTTATAACTTTTCCAGCAGTAAGTAACTTCACCTCTTTGGCAAAATATTGCTTTTGAGTACAACGTACAATAACTGACATAGAGTAGCGAAACTCTTGCGGTGTTAAGTAACACTCTGTATTTTTATTTTCATTTTTTGAACTATTATTATAGAATCTATAAATATATCCAACTACTTTTTGTAATTTATATAAGTTTGAATATTTTTCAATCAAATTGACTGCAAATGATGGCTCTACCTGTGTCACATTACACAGTATCTCTTGCTCATCATTTTGTTCTATATTTGTGAGAAAATCAGGCAATTTAAAATTTTCAGAACATACATGTGTATAATGTTTATCTACCAAGTCCCGTGTTGGCCCGTGCCACCACAAAGTACTTTGTTGCAACTTATGCGGCAAAACTCCCCTCGACAACAAATCAGCCGGGTTGTCACTAGTCTTAACAAATCCCCATTGCTTCTCATTGGTCAACTCTACAATTTGTTTGACTCTATTATTGGCATAAACATTAGATTTTACATTGCCTTCTTTGATCCAGGCTAACACTATTTGGGAGTCACTGTACAAAAATGTTTCTACTTGAGAAAACCTACCCATCAGGACTCTACCAACCCTTTGTGCCAGCTGTGCCAAGAGTAGAGCACCATTAAGCTCTAGTTGGGGAATTGTAAGGCTTTTCGCTAATGGAGCAACACGTGACTTGGAGCAGAGTAATTCTGTTTGCACTGAACCATCATTTTTTATAATTCTGACATAAAGACAACAGCCAAAGGCTTTAAATGATGCATCAGAATACCCTACTAATTCTACATTAAAAATATCATTAGTAATGACACATCTGTTCACTGTGATTTTACCCATTAGTTTTAACTTATTTAAGAAATTTTTCCAGTATAGAAACTGTTCATCTGGAACTATAGCGTCCCATCCAATTTGCAAAGACCATAGCTCTTGCATAAATATTTTGGCTACCACTATAATTGGGCCTACTAAACCGAGAGGGTCAAACATCTTCCCTATAAAGCTCAATATTTTTCTTTTTGAATTTAAGTTATGAACTTCATCAATATTGGGGCTAGAAAAAGTGAATGTGTCTGAAGTGATGTCATACATTAAACCTAAAGTTTTGACCAGGTTATCTCTACTCATATCTACATTTTCAAGCTGCCTTTGCTCATTTGGAATATCGTTTATGACTTCCGGGTTGTTTGAGCACCATTTATGCAAAGTAAAACTACCTAACTTGAGAAGCTCTACCAATTGAGTTTTAAGTTCACAAAGCTGCTCCACATTGTCTGAGCCACACAAAATATCATCGACATAAGTATTTTTGATCATTCTTTGAGCAGCCAGTGGGTAATTATGTTTGTACCGATAAGCAAGTTCAAGTAGGCATCGAGTGGTCAAGAAAGTAGAGGCCTTTAAACCATATGTTACAGTCTGAAGCTGTAAACAGCTGATAGGCTTTCTGGGATCATCTCTCCATAGAATGTTTTGAAGGCAAGTTTGGGGACCATTAATGAAAACATTGCGAAATGCCTTTTGAATATCACAAATTAGTGTGAAAATGTAGGTCCTGAATAAAATTAAAATATCAAAAAGTTCGCTCTGTACCACAGGGCCATTCAGCATGACGTCGTTGAGGGACACCTGACTGCGCGACTTCATACTCCCGTCAAACACTACACGGAGTCGGGTCGTCTTACTTGCCTCGTTGATAACAGCATGATGTGCTAGAAAGTAGACAGGATCTTTATCAATATCATAATTCGCAAAGTCCACCTTTTTAGCATGTCCCAGCTCTACATACTGATCTATGAACAATTTATACTGTTCTAATAACAAAGGATTTGATTTGAATCGTTTCTCTAACATTAGAAATCTTTGATAGGCAACTGAAAAAGAGTCACCAAGCTGCAGTTCTTCCATAGGATTGATGAGAGGCATGTCAACATAAAAACGACTGTCTTTAAGACTCATTGATTTCTGAAAAATTTCTTCAGCCTTTTGAAACTCATCACAATACTTCCCTGCAGGCTCTGGTAACTTTTCAGTCAACCAAAACTTTTCCATAATATTTTCTAACTTTTTCTCATCATGGATAGCAAAATTAGAAACAATATCAAAGGTTACATTACTTACTTCACTATTGGTAGACACTTTTACAGGAACATTGCCACCAACTACATACCCAAATAGGGTGTTTTGCAAAACCAGTCCATTCTGGATTTTTATACAACCATCTAGTAAAACACTAAAATAAATATCTGCACCCAGTAACAATGAAATTTCAGCTGGGCTATTGAAATCATCATCTGCAAGTTTTACATTTTTAGGTAAATTCCAGCCAGATACATTTATAAATTGCTGGGGCAACCTTGAGGTTATTTTGTCAACTATGTGACATTTTAAGTTTAATTTTACATTATTGTGGCATGGAAGCACACTTATGTTTACAAGTTTGTCAATTTGAGTTGGTTTATTACCTATACCTATAATATTATGGTGCTGATTTATAGCAATCAGCCCAAGTTTGTTAACAAGGCTTGTTGTAACAAAAGATGCCTGGCTGTCTGTGTCAAGCAGTGCTCGGACAGAAATCTTTTCATCTTTTTGATTTAGCAAGGTAACTTTTACAGTCGGAAGCAAAACATTATTGGATACACGATTTGACAGCAATGAAACTGCAGGCTCAATAGGGCTGGCCGGTTCTTCATGTAGCAATGTGTTATGTCCTTGTTTACATATTTTACATTTAAAAGTAAACTTACATTTTCCGCTGTGTGTCTTTAGACATGTAGTACATAAATCATTGTCCCGCACAAATGTTTGGCGGTCTGCTAATGCTGCCGTTTTGAATGCCGGACAGCTGAAAAGAGGATGGTCAGTTTTATTACAACATTTACACAACTTTTTGACTTGTGAAGCCATATTGGCCACCTTTGATTGTGATGATTTATTAAATCTATTAGTACTTTCATAGCAAGTACCTTTAGGGGTTGAACTATCTTCTAGTGCTATAGCGCGCTTTTCAAGAAAGTTCAAAAAGTCTACCATGGAAGGCATCTTTTCTAAGTCCCTATCTAATTGATAAGCTCTGTTAGTGATTTGATCTAATTTTCTAGTTAAAATGGAAATCAGTAACATGTCCCATGTATCGATGGGCTGTTCAAGGTTCTTCAATGCATGCAATTGTTGCTGTACTTCGGACACAAAAGACCTTATAGAGGCTGCAGTGCCTTTTTGCATTGTAGGCAAATCTAACAAAATACCTATATGATTTCCTATTAACCGCGATTTGTTGTCAAAACGCTTTTCCAATAATTCTAATGCCTCCCTGTATGATTGATTCACTAGTGGCAAATTGACAATGACTGCCAATGCATCATCTGTTACATACTTTCTTAAATAGAACAACTTCTGGACATTGGACAATGACCTGTTATTATCAATAACAGCTATAAACAAATCATAAAATGGTTTAAATTTGGTAAAATCTTTCCCATCATAGGGAGTTATCTCGATGTTTGGTAGTTTACAGGTTGAAACATTATGACATTCTGAGACAGATTTTTTGCCTATTAGCTTCAGAGAAGCATTGATTTTAGCAAGCACAGAAAAATATTTTTCTTCTACTTGACCAACCTGTTCGGAGTCACTTTCGTCAATACTTAGGATATCCAACTGCGCCGCCTCATAACTCTTGAGAGCACAGATTAGTTTTTCTCTGCGCGCCTCCAATATATCTGCAGTTGCAGACGCAAAACTTATGGGGTCGTCCCATAGACATACTAAATAATATGGACTGGAAATACCTACGAAAAAAACGTGCCTACCTAAACCTCAAAATGTCTTATAAAATGGCCGCCGATTCTAAGGTTGTGTCAATCAAGCAACATACACACACTCACAAATCTCAATAATACAATATGTAAACAACCATTTGACAGCAGGACTACCACGAACACAACCACAAAATTCGGCACATAAAATGGCGAATATGGCACGTACCTACAATCGTCACTACGTCATAACAAAATGTTGCCATAATGAGCAACAACTGAAATATTGTTGTCTCTTTCATCAAATACGATTACTACATTAGAAAGAATGAAACAAAACGATGTTTCACATTCTGTATCGTATTTCACTCATATTTGTATAAGCTAATGTATGTATAGAACATCGCGGCGCCTCCATATATTTCCTATCTCAATGGGTCGTCCACAAACCCTTCGATGCGTGTTATTGTAGCTTTGCACTGTCCACGAAGTATGCGATGTTTACGTAATGTTTCCTTTAATTCCGCCATGGTAGTACGGTATGTAAACGACGAAACGACTTATAACTACGATAGAACACTCCACGCACTAACTTTTTGCACAAAATATTTGTTTGTTTACACAAAAGCCGATTTCACGTTCGGGTTGACACTGACAGCTAAATGTTTGACTGACACTGACAGCACGACTTGAAGTTTGCAGAACTCGTTCGCAGGAAATTGATCAACGTAGTACCAACCTCACAGACCAACCATCAATTTTAGTTTTTGAAAAGTGGGTATCGGAAGAAGAAAAATGGCGAATTTTTCGTCCACAAAATCGCAATCTCACGACTTTTTGATGATAATACGATGCTGTTTCCCAATGTTGCTTCTTTATTTTCGTTCTATTATAGAATAGAACGAAGTTGCGGGCCTTGTACAACCGGCACAATAGCCCGGCAATGTCGACTTCTTATAGTAAGCCGACCACGTCGAACAAAAAACTTCACGATATAGCTCGCGAAAACTGCTCGGCACTGATTCTAAACTCCTCGAAGGACCACCGCACGCATGTGTGGAATAAAATGCGTGTAAACTTTGTAAAACTTGGAAATTTAATTTTATAGTCAAAGAACACAGCCACTTGGAACAATCGTTGTAACAGGAAGAGGACAGACTTGCCACAATACAAAAATATAACAGATTTCGTCTAGTGTTGCAAGTTTATACATAATTAATACAATTACAATCGTCTATGTTTAGATTGTTCTAAACACTTACCAAGTCTTACTGATAAAAGACCGAAATGATCTATTATAATCATTCATTTCGGGCTTATCTTGAGAATAATATTAATTACTGATTGATAAGTTTCACAAAAGTCGGTATTTTTCTAAAATTTTCACAATAAATGTTTTAAATTTACTTACCTACGTATATTTTTTTCACCATCACGACCATCATCATCAGACTATTAATGTGGCCACTGCTGGGACACAGGCCTCTTCTCTATTAGAGGGAATGGGCCCTAATCCAAGACGCGGGCCCAGTGCGGATTGGTGGATGTCACATGGCTTCGAATTTTTGGTTCTAGGACATGCCGGTTTCCTCACAATGTTTTCCTTCACCATTTTGAGAATGAAATAATGTACACAAAGTAAAGCGCCTGCCTGGGTTCGAACTCACGGCCTACAACTTGTAAGTCGCGGATGCCACCACTGGGCCACCAATGTTCTTATATTTTTATAATCATTTGCTCATACTTGTTCTTATTTTAAAAAATAAGGCAATTTTGTAGAAATTTCGGTATTTTACCAATAAGACTTAGTAAATCTTAGGTGTTACCGGTTAATCCTACATTTTATCGTAGTTCGGGCTTGTACAGTAACACTTCCATCAATATTTGCTGTCATCTCAATAGTTAAACTTGCGTTCTAGCTACATCATTTTTCACACAATAAAATGCATCATCATCGTCGTTTTTTTTGGTTTTCTTATACCCTTATTACACTTTCGTACCCAAAACTTTCTTCTAAAATACAAAAAAATGCAGTCCTTATTTTCCTTAAAAGAAAACAGAAAATAATTAGTTTTTTTTTCAGTGAAACCCTATCCCTACTACTCCAGAAAATACCTTAAAACTTTGACACTTAACGTTCCGCTTAAAATTAATGTAACAATTAAATCTGGCGACGAACTCGTTCCTAACACAAATACATTTAGTTTAGTGAGAATTTTAATTAGAACCCACTGTTCTTCTTATGTTAATCTTTTGAGAAAAAACACAGTGGAATTAGCTGCTTTTTCGTGCGAATATATTACAGTCCAGAACTAGTTTTTCAAATAATAGGCTAATATGAAAATTTCTCATGCACCACTTCTTAAATGATTAGTTACATAATATCAAAATTGTATTTCCCAAAGGGATAGACAGAAGTGTAGGTAGCTATAGTACACCCACGTTTTGCAAATTTATTTATGTAACAAGCTGTGCCCGCGGCACAAGTAATATTGTAAGTATGTAGGATAGGTACCATATCTACTTACAATTTCTTTTCTAGGGTCATTCTTCCGCGGATAATCTTAACATCGCCATTCAGAAAATGACGTCAAAAGTACAACGCCATCTATCATGATATTTTTTTACTTCTTGAACACTTTAAATTCATATATCTTTTGAAAGAGTGAACCGATTTCGATGAAACAAAAATTAAGTAATACTTCAAGTTACGCAATTTTTTTAATTTATAAATGTTATCTACATTGGTTTCGTACATTTTGCCCGCACAACTAAACAGATAAACAGACAAAAATATCAACACGCTGGCTATTTTTTTTGGAAATATTTTAGTTCTATAAAAACGACTTTTCTACAGATTTATTATACGTATTGATTGGGGAATATAAATGTAATCGACCGGGTATAAATTCACACTCCGTGCTGCTACAGAGATATTCCAGATGGAAAAATCTTTAAAAAAAACAATTTATCTAACGCCAAAGTCGTAGATTGAATAGAGTCGAAAACAAATAGGATACAAATAAGTAGACTTATAAGCAACGATTATCTGGGCTCATTTAATCAATATTTTAAGGCTATTTTCATCTTGGCCTTGGCCTCTCCAGTTGGGACTTTGCCAACTTCTATGTCCCCTTCAGACAAATCTGTTTTATGTATTCCTTTGGGTAACATTGAAAGAAACTCCAAAGGCCCGTCTGAGTTTGAAAGATTAGTAACAATGCCAACTTTACTGACAGTCCGAAATATTTACCATGACTTGACGGAGTTCGGCCCACCTTGAGCACGTACTGTGATTAAAGGTCTTGCCTTCTCTGTATAAGAAGAGATTATAACAAGCCTATAGCAAGGCTTCGACAGGCTGGCTTTATTTTTCAGAAGTACTGACTGCATAAAACTACAATTTTTGCAAGCTAATACGACACATATGATCACTACAAATACGAGCTTCACAAGACATGTAAGTATCAGCGTTCTTCTAATGGTTACTCAATTTTGAAATATGTCCCATTTTACGCGCCATGTTCTATTTACGAATATCATCAAAATTTCAACCAAAAGACATTTATTTATTCATGTACACACAAAACACTTTACAGATACAAGAAAAATACATAAAGAATAAAAAAACTTTTTTGCAAAAAAATACTACCGACTTCCAAATAAAAAACTACAAAGTGAAAAATAACTTTAATTTTGGAAGTCGGTGTCTTTATTTTGCCCATTTTGTTTGCGATATGGACACCGACTTCCAAAATTAAAGTTATTTTTCACTTTGTAGTTTTTTATTTGGAAGTCGGTAGTATTTTTTTGCAATTTTTATTTTTTATTTTTTCCCTTTTTAGTTGTACCTACATAAAATAGGCAAGTTGTTTAGTAAGGTAGGTACCTATAACGCCAGAATTGATTACCCGAATAACATGAAACTTGAACATAACCGGTGAAATGAGAGATCTGCGTAACCCTTTAGTGCGTACTGGCGTGATGTTATGTTATGAAATAGTATATACAATAAACAGACATACGATTGCAGCAATCCCGAATGATTTGCCGTTATTTATTGAAGGGTTCTGTTGTATACCTCCGAAGTTCTTCATCAGATCTTCACCAAATTAAAATGGAACCAATTTCGAAACATACTCTTTCAAAAAAAAAAAGAATTTTCGAAATCGGTTCACAATTGACGGAGATATCGGTGAACACACATAAAAAAAAAAAAAAAAAACATACAAGAAGTCGAACATAGAACCTCCTCCTTTTTGGTAAGTCGGTTAAAAACACAAAGTTACTGCTTATTTCAATAGAAATTTCTTACAGCAGACCTGCGACAGATAGTTGGATGATAGACGAAGACACAGTGTGTAGGAAGAAATAAGGAAACCTAAAATAGACTATAATAACTTAACCAATTATATATAAATTACACATATACCTTAACTAATTTTAAGTATAGAGGATAAAAATACATACATAAAATATACAAAATTACGATATGGTAGAGAGATAATATTCTTTGACTTGTTTTTTGAACAGAGGTATTCGCTGCTGGATATAAATAATTAACTAAGCATCGTCACATCGACCGTTCTATATATAGTTTATTCTAAACTGTAGTGAGACACTATAAAGTCTTCATAGGCGCCACAAAAACTCAATAAACAAACGTTCCTATGCTGAGATCGTATCTTCCACGACCTAGCTTCAAAGTTGCTACTGAAAACTAACTCATTTACAGCTTAGCTAAGCTCCGTTCTATTCTATATCAAGAATACTTTACATAGACTTTGTAGGCAGACGTTCAAAGAGCTCGTTGTGGTCTGTAATAGCTCTTGAAGATGAACACAATGGAAAGGGTAGTGTGGAAGCAGTCAATGGATTGGAGGACTTTGAGTTTTCAAGTTTGTACGTGTCTATAACGTGTGACGGATACGTCACCGGATTATTGGGGACATCTTATGTTTATAAATAAACTTGCGAAATATATTTTTTTCGATATAATGGAGAACTGATAATTTCAGGCACAGTAAATCCCATCCAAATTGGATAGTTTAAATAAACCAAAAACCCGACTGCTTAAGTATCATAATTTTCTCCTTGTTGCTTAAGAAGCGAACTAAAGAAAGATCTTTAGTTCGCTTCTTAAGCAACAAGGAGAAAATCATGATACTTAAGCTTTTGTGTTTTTTTTTTCCGAATTATACTACATTTTAACATATCAGTGATATATATTTTTGAAATCATCTCTAAAAACCCTTTATTTTGAAACCCCACACGATGGGTCTTTATGGAAAAAAAATAGGCCTCCACAATATGGCGTTCAAAAGTTGCCATTTTTTTTTTTGCCGCAGGGTTAAGATGAATCGATTGACGTAAGAACCATCAAAATCGGCCAACGCGTTTGGTCTCTAGAACGCCACATAGGAACAAACATACATAAATATATACATACATACATAGACTGATAATCACATAACCCCCCTTCGGCAATCAGGTAATAATAAACAAGTGCCTCATTGAGAAAAAAAATACAATATCATGCTATTTATTATAAAGTTACGGTGTTAACAATAATCCGGTGAGGGTACAAACTAGTGACATTTTGTTTAATGGATATGCTCAGTAATAATTCAACTCTCCTATCGCATTCGGGGTACTAACAATGACGCTTAACTTGCAATGTGAATCAAGTTCAGTTCAACATTGACCACTAGAGAAGCTAATAATTAATTGAGATTGAAATCAAAATAATCGGTTCACACAGTCACCACGATCCAAATCACCAACTGACTGGGTCCAATATTGGACCCAACCAGATATTCTACTAAGTTACACTGGTATAGTGCTCGCCAATCTTCTGGGCCGCTCTGAAGATGTGCAAGGCACGAAACGGTGCTTGAAAGCCATTGTAGGTTTGGCTAGAATATTAGCAATGGTACAGACCTAAATAAGATGACCCGACCGCTATTCTAGTAAGATTATCTCATTTCCGCTCGGTTTTGGTAGAACGCGTACAGTATGGCGACAACATTCTTGGCATACAGGCATGCGTGCCTTCTCGTGCGAAAATGTTTGAATGTAAGGCACACACAACTATGTATGTACTTGTACACTCAAGGACAAGAATATGTTAGCATGCATTTGGTGAAATTCAACATGAATTTTCTCTTTAAGTCATTATTAACGTAATGTGTACGTCATTTATGTGTAACTTTTAAGGTGTAAATAAAGTATATTCTATTCTAATCAATTCTATTGTATTCCTTTCTAATATATTTTATTCCATTCTATTTATTTCTATTCTATTCTATTTTATTATATTGCCCTTAACTCAATTTATTTGGGGTCAGCGAAACATGTCTTCTTCCACCATACTTCTCTGTGTTTTGATTTTATTAATTAACTTTTTTTTATTTATTGATATCATTATTTTTACGAAGGACATTGTACCCGTTACAAAGCTGATTTTATATTTTGGTAAGTATAATCATATTTTTCCCCTTAACTGTACCTATATAGGGCGTTGTATGACATATACAAATTGTTCAGACGTGATATCATCGGATGATGAAAAACGTGGTGTCACGTAGATCTCTAGAAGGCCGCATTTTTGTGCATACTCGTACATGTAATACATTATAACGCCACGTATTTTTAACCCAAAGGAAAATAGACAGGCAGAGTCAAACATTCAATGTTACAAGGATCAGGGCTTAGGAAACGCTAGCGAGACCTTTTCCCAGAAGTGGGACAAAATAGATTGACTAAAAAAAGTACTCACCACCAGCGTGCGTGCATGACCAAATTTATAAATGCAAAAGAAACAAAAAGAGTGTAAGAATCGTAGCAGATGTCGTTCTTAGTTTCTTCCTATCCCATGAGAAAAAGGCATTTACTGTAAAAACTTTTTCACAAAAAAAATTACCGACTTAAAAAGCAAACACTAAAAAGTGCTAAATAACTTTTTTTTCGGAAGTCGGTGTCGAAAAACGATAAAAAGTACAACCAAAGACACCGGCTTCCGAAACGAAAGTTATTTTACACTTTTATAATTTTTTGTGAAAAAGTTTTTATTTCTTTCTTTTTAGTTTTAATACGTTATCACTAAAAATGAGCAAGTTCTATAGTAAGGTATCTAAAGGATTAACAAAATACACGTAATAACCCAAATTACACATTCGTGCTGTTTGTCGCTAAGGAGTTCGGTTGTATGCTCTATATCTTGAAAACTGGTGAACCGATTTTGATGAAACTAGCACTATTCCCTAAGTTGAGAGATACCTAATCAAATAAAAAAGAATTACGCTGATCCCATAAGTAGTTTCGTCGACATGCGTGGACAAATGTACATACATAAATTTATGAAATTTCACACACGTGTTTAGAAGCACACATAGAGTAACATATGTGAATATTGTGCAATTCCAACAATATTACATACATACGTGTCGAATTGTTTACCTCCGTGTTTTTGAAGTCGGTAAAAATACCACTTATGTTAGTTCAACTGCCATGTAATTATCCCTCCCTTCATATCCACACACAATACGCTATTCAGGAACAGTGCCTTCCGCATAGCCCATAGCCCGCGTGAATGCACGCCTAACTTAATTAGCGGAAGCACGCTATGTGCCGTGCCACTTAGCAGTTTCAGCTCTATACGTGACACTGTACTTAAGGGTTTGCTTAGATGTGCCACTTCAGGGACTGAAAAAGTTGTTGAGTCGTTGTTGGCGTGATGTAGGCGGGCATTCCTAATATAGTAAGCTGTTGTGGTTTTCTAAGTGCGAATAATTTTATTGCAATTGTTTTGTCGTCACCACAAAATTAAGTTTTATATTTCCCCGTGCTAATGTGCTTTGACAATGTGAGTTCCACTCCCACTTTTATAATAAGCTTTCTGAATGCGGCAGGGTAGCAGTATTTAGTAAAACAGTATCCTTTTCGTATAACAGTCAATGCGACATATTTGTCAAAAATATTAATAGTGTAGTCGTATTTTCGTCAAAGGTGTTTTACTACTTTTTTTTTAAACAGGAAAAAAATATAATAATAATCAAATTATTATGAAAAGCGCAAACTCAAAAATAATGAGACTAATGTCTGTAATACGTTTCTTTATGTACTTAATTAAATCATTTAGAAACAGAACGAAGAAAAGCCCAGAACAGATCCCTGAAGGACACCCCGAAATCCTGTCATTAGATCAGAGTTCAGTATTTTTTGTTCTTCATGCATTACCGTAGTAGCATTAAGTATTATTATTTAAGATATACACTATATTGTACACTGACAACCCTAAATTCCTCTCCTCTCGTACAGTCCATCCAAAGGTTGTCTGTAAGAGATTGCCCTGTGCGATAAGACCGCCCATTGTACACTTGCTTTTATGTTTTTTGTCCTGTATATATATTTTTTTTGGTGTACAATAAAGAATATAATAATAATAATAATAAAAAAAATAATAATAAAAATAATAAAAATAATACTTTGGGGCTACAGAGGGAGGAAACAACCTGACCGCGTACCGTGTCCGGATGCTCTCTTTGTTTCAGGTGCTTGAGCCAGCCGTCAACGTTTCAGCCCAACGACTTTCGGATCAGGTGCGGGTCATCCAGCGTAATCGTATGTTGGATGATACTGTACTTGATCGCCTCCGAACGGAAATGGGTAACCGTGTCACTGCCCCATCGTCGCAGGCTGTGGTGCTACCACAGTCCAACCACGCTGACGAGGAGAGTAGTGACAGGGTTACAAACGTAAGTACTCAGTGCAATGAGGAGTTGAGGATTGCTTTGGAGTGTGCTATTCGGGAGTATCGCTACATGCCACCCGAACTTAGGCCACGATTACCTCGTTTGCCCATGCATAACAAAAATAGGGCGCTGGTGGCTGTTCTGGATTCGCAGTTGTCAAACTATTTTGATGACTGCGAAGACCTCACTGATACACATTCGATCATGTACTGCGCGGCTGTAGCGGCATGTCGTGTAGCTCACGTCAAATTTGTAGATGACAGAGCTACACGACCGAAACCAGCAGTACCGGCTTGGCAGTGCAGGATCGAACGTCGTATTGGTGGGGCCAGAGCACTCATCGGCAAACTAATTTGTTTCAGGGAGGGCAATAATCGCCCAAGAGTGATGCGCTTTGTGAGACGGGCATTTTCGGGGACTGATGTCAGCCCCCGAGACTATATATCCCGTGTCACAGAGCGCATCGACTTCCTGAAACAAAAAGTGTTTGCATGGGCAAACCGTATTCGTAGGTATAGGCGGAGAGTGGAGCGATACACCCAGAATCGCACTATCCAAAGTAATGAAAGGTGGGTTTATCGGGCTTGGGAGCGACCCAACCAAGGTGTGACTGATACGCGCCTGCCGGATGATGATGCCATGTGTTCATTCTGGCGCAGCATCTGGTCGGTGCCTGTCAGTCACACCGAAGGTGAATGGACTCGGGAGGTCGAACGAGCGTGCGATGCAATACAAGAAATGGGGGCTATCACGATCAGCCCCCAAGATGTAGCCCGTGCAGTCCGTCCGTTGCCAAACTGGAAATCTCCAGGGCCGGACGGGCTGCACAACTTCTGGGTAAAGTGGCTACAAAGGTCGCACGCTCGTTTGGCATCTCAGTACCAGGCAGCCTTAGAGTCTGGTTCGCTACCCAAGTTCCTTACAACAGGAATAACCCACCTGCTCCACAAGTCTGGTAGCACCGCGGAACCCAAAAATTATAGACCTATTACATGTTTACCAACGGTCTATAAGGTTCTTACATCCATTTTGAGAGTTAAAATTAATAAACACGTCGACGATAACTCGATCATGTCGGTCTCTCAGAATGGATGTAGGAACGGGTCCCGCGGTACTAAGGAGCTACTCCTTTTAGATATGGCCATTAGCCAACAGGTTCGGCGTTCCCGAAAGGATCTGTCGACATGTTGGATAGATTATAAGAAGGCCTATGACTCGGTGCCTCATACATGGCTCATGAGGGTGCTAGAATTGTATAAAATAGATACAACTCTACGCACCTTCCTGATATCGTGTATGGGGCAGTGGAGCACAGTCCTTCGCTATCCAGGATGTCGAAATATCCAGAGGAATAGCGAACCTGTAAGGATCGAGCGAGGTATATTTCAGGGCGATAGTTTGAGCCCACTTTGGTTTTGCCTGGCCCTGAATCCGCTAAGCATGCTGCTGGAGAATTCAGGCCTAGGCTATCGGTTGAAGAGAGGTGGTCAGATTATATCTCACCTCCTTTACATGGATGACCTGAAGCTCTTTGCCCCCAGCAATCTTCAGTTGATGGAGCTACTGAAGGTAACTGAAACTTTTAGTAGCGCCATCAGGATGGAGTTTGGTGTGGACAAATGTGCGGTCATGCATGTAAAGCGAGGGAAGATTTTGGAATCCGTGGGAATTCAACTCGCGGATTCCATAAGCCTGAGATCCCTCTCTCCAAACGAAACCTATAAGTATTTGGGTATGTCGGAAGCGTTAGGTATCAGCACTACTGACATGAAGCAATCGTTGAGGGAACGCTTCTTTGGCCGCCTGAAGAAGGTACTCAATAGCCTTCTTTCGGGCGGAAACAAGGTGCGCGCCTTCAACGGTTGGGTCATGCCGGTATTGATGTACTCTTTCGGCATACTCAAATGGACTCAAACGGAACTCGACGCCCTGGATAGGCGGGTCCGTACATTGCTGACTGCAAATCGAATGCATCACCCACGATCGTCGGTCATGAGATTGTATATCCCGCGGAAGTGTGGAGGCCGAGGCTTTTTAAATGCCAAAAACCTTCACAACCGCGAGATATGCAATCTCAGGGAATATTTTCTAAACACAGACGTGGGTATGCATCGAGATGTAGTAGCAGTGGACAAGGGACTCACCCCGCTCTCCTTGGCGAATGAGAACTGGCGCAAACCTGTAGTGCTTGACACTAACGACCGCAGGGCGGTATGGCAGAGTAAGGAGCTTCACGGACGCTTTTTCCGGGCCCTTCATGGGTCCGATGTAGATCAGTCAGCGTCCGTAGCCTGGCTGCGTTTCGGTGACCTCTTTGGGGAAACTGAAGGTTTTGTATGTGCAATTATGGATGAAGTTATCATGACGAATAACTACCGGAGATTTATTGTGAAGGATGGCACGGTTGACATCTGTCGGGCATGTCACCGTCCGGGTGAATCGATCCGCCACATTATCTCTGGTTGTTCTCGTCTAGCTAACGAAGAATATTTGCATAGGCACAACCTTGTAGCCAGGATTATCCATCAGCAACTTGCTCTGAAATACACTCTTGTGGCATCGGAGGTGCCGTACTACAGGTATGTGCCCGACCCAGTTCTCGAGAATGGCAATATCACATTGTACTGGGATCGGTCCATCATCACTGACAGGACTATTGTAGCCAATAAGCCTGATATAGTGGTGGTGGACCGAATCGAGAGGCGTGCAATGATTGTTGACATTGCCGTCCCGCATGACGGAAACCTCGTGAAGGCCGAGAAAGATAAGCAAATCAAGTATCTTGACTTGGCTCGCGAGGTTGTCGACATGTGGGAAGTGGATACAGCGATCATTGTACCGATAGTCGTGTCAGCCAATGGCTTAATAGCCACGAGCCTCGACCAACACCTTAGGAGGCTCTCGTTAGGCGGCTGGGTCAAGGGCCTGATCCAGAAAGCAGTATTGCTGGACACGGCTCGTATTGTTAGGAGGTTCCTCTCTCTGGAGCCCTGACCGCCGGTAGCTTGGACCCTGTTCCCGATACCGGTGGGCCTCTATTTTTTATATTTTTAAATGTTTTTTTTTTTTTTTTTGTAATTTAATTTATAAAATATTTAAAAATGTAAAGAATAAGAAAAGAAAGTGAATAAAGGAGATAATAATAATATCTTGGTCTCGGCCCGTAAATGTAGCTTTAACCAGCCTAAAAGCTGAGAATTTGGACACTTGAAAATAATAATAATAATACCGACTTTATCACCACAAATTGAAGTCTATTATGCAAATAAGACCGAGGAGGATCCCTTTTTTCCTTTTGAGGAACGGAACACTAAAAACAAAAAACAAAACTATTGTAGCACGAGAGCTTGTTATTCTTGAGAAATTTTGAACTGCATGAAAAAAGTTAAATTATGTTTTAACAAAGAAACACTTTAGCTGAACTAACTTTCTGCACCACAGACCGCAGGCTCGCAGGAAAAACTGGTTGATTCTCCAATTAGCAGTTTTCTGAGTATTCGGACTGAAGTTGTGTTTACAGACTAATTGCCGACTGTTAACACAAAACCATATTATAGAAAAAAGGAACTGAAACTACGGAACAAAATATTTACAAATTGAAAAACCATTTCAGTTGCGTGTTTAACTCCACTTCCTAAGTAATACGGCAGCTTATCACGATTGCGATGGCGGTCATTGAACTGTGTAAGTTGAAAGTTTCTTATTATTATTATGCAAAATACATAACAGCTTCAGCCTGATGATTGTGAATGACTGCCGACATATAATCAAAGAGGAAATCAAATATAAAATTAGAGGTAAAGTGTCTCTTTCATTTAGATACAATATATGTAGTCAAAAACTAGACAAAATAATTTGTATCATTCGAACAACCAGTTGAAGTTCTCAGTTGTTCTTCTGATACAAAGCTTTTATTGCCAGTGCTTAGGGTAACTGTGTGCCGTTATTCGTTCAGCACAATGGACTTGTTTCTTTTGTAGATAACTTTGGTCTTGTAATTGGTTTCGATTTAATCATTAATTTAAAGCCAGAGAGCTGCTTGGCATATCGCAATACCACAAAATCACCCAAACCATACCATTTAACTGACTGGTAAAGCCTAGCCCATTCTTTCCAGCATTCAAAAACAGTAAGCGCTATATGCGCACTTATCTGGCGTAATTAAAGACACAATAGTAAAAAAAGAACAGAAGTTGGTCTCGCGCCAGTTGAGGGTCCAGTCAGCTATCACTAAAAGGCTCTGTTCGTATCACACGCTATAAATTCTGGCGCGATCAATTTCACATTCTTGATTGATTGGCTGGTAAAAACCAAAAGATATGTGCATGAACAAGGCCGGTAGATAAAATATAGTAGAGATTTTTGCCTATGGAGTGGACATTGCATGAGTTAACTTAAACAAGAGAGAGGCTACCAGAAATTCAGAAAACACAAATTATCTGTTTAAATAAAAATCTCTGGCAAATCCAGAAAGGGAATTACAATCGCTAAATAACCTAACCTAACAGAATGTACCTACCATTAACGTACATATTCTCAACAACACATATATTTCTCGACAGCACATATTGCGTTCCATTGCGCCATAACAGTAACTACAGGCATTATTGCCTGTTCTAACCGAGCCACGATCGTAACGATATACCTCTAGGGCAGTGGTTCCGAACATGTTATGTCCTGGGACCACTTTAATTTCTTTGTTTTAAGCAGGGACCAGATTAGAAGTCTAGAAGAATATTTAACTGCGCTGATCAAAAAATAGCTTTAAATAAAAAAGTAAACATGTAACAATATAAACAAAGATTAACCGGCCAAGTGCGTTTCTGATTCTCGCTCAGAGGACTCCGTATAAACAGCTACATTCACCAATGTAAATAGCTAACATTACCAACGTTTATAAAAAATTAAAGGAAAAAACTTTGCTCTTATGTAGAGACAAAATTAACCTTGCCGTTCGAAAATTGTTGTCCCCATATATACAAAAATTTTACTTTTACAAGTACATTTTATAAGTTGGTCGAATATTACTCGTAAAGTCCATGCAGGTGGTGCCACGGGCGGGCAGCTTCTGCTAATAATATTCGTTGCCACACAATTACACTAAGCACAAGTTTTGGCTGTTTTGCATTTTGTCAGAATTGTTAAGGCTTTTAATAAGCAAACGGTGTGGTCGCCGAGGTGCCTGGATGTTCTGTGCAAGTTAAGTCGAACTGTTATATTTTTGTTCTTCCCCAGGGACTGTTTTGAATAAGTTTTATTTTTAATTTCATATCTGTTTGTTATGTAATAAACGGCGGTATGACACTTTGAAGCTGTTATCAAGAGACGGGTGTCTAGGGATCTCTAAGAATTGATACAGGCAAAACCATATGGGAGATGCTTATAATTCTGAATCACCGTTTTCACGTTACCAATTGAATTATAAGTAAACTAGCTGCCACCCGCGGCTCCGCCCACGTGGTATTAGTACTTCTCCCATTTCTTACCAAGGAGTATGTCGTTCTCACTACTTTTTGATCCCTCCTAGTATGTATGTAAAATTTTGTTAGTCATAATATAATTACTATGGATACCATCATCTAAACCTGCCGGGTAAAAAGACACGTTTCTATGTTATATTAAAACTAAATAGCATACATTTAGTTTTAATATAACATAGAAACGTTGCCCAACCGGGAAAACTAACTACTTTGCTCATAAAATGCTTTGAGTCCACGTTGAGTCCATCGATCCAAAAGCAAAACCACTGGCATTAACAAATTCTACCAAAGTTTTCTCTACGCGAATGCGAAGTGGGCCGTAAATTACAACAAGGTACCTGTGGGTAACTTGTACTAGACAAGTAATATATCCAAAAGTACGCTACGAAATTACCAGGGTCCGGCCTTGCCTGTGATGAAGGTACTGTTTAATGGTCTTATGTGGCTAGTGGGTGTCTAGTACCCCGATCACATCAACTTGTGTTTGAACAGTATTGTGTCACTTGCGTCGACGCGCTTTGTGAGAATGAAGCTCTATCTGTATAGCATTTTCCCAACTGCTGTGGTCGGCTGTTAGTCTAATCGGATTGAACTGAGTACCAGTACTTTTCATGGAGCGATCTCCACAACCCAGTTACTGGGTAACACGATATGCCTTGGTCAGACTGGTGTCATTTCTGAGTATCCGTAACTACTGTCAAATATCTTCAAAGGAAATTCGGTACCCATGGCATAACGTGCTTTTTGAGGCACGGAGGAAACTCGATATGTAAAGATGGTCACCCATCCACGGACCGATAGCAGCAAGCATTGCTTTAGCTTGAAGATCGACCCGTGCGGCTGTTATTATTTAGACACCAGCTCCTCGACTTTATGTGAAAATATGTGAGAATAAGGTGCAATGGAAAAATACTAATTCAGTCGGCTGAATGGTATAATAGCTCGGGCAACTACCCAAAATGCTTTGTTAGGCATTTGGAAATAAAATTCATAGACTTTAAGTTTACCAATGCGTTTAGCGTGTAAAGAATTGAAATCTATAGAAGCTTGCTTGTGTGGTAGACATGTGATTGGTCGATTCTTCATACTCTTCGCCCTTTGCCGTGCCCAGTTCATTACGAAATAGTTGGCAAAAGCTTTTTGGAGTTTTTGCATTAGAAGTTTCAAGCCCCGTTTGTCAACTAGGGTTGTGGTAACTCAATGTCTCGGAAGACACCTGAAGTCGTTGGTGCTGTACTTGATCTCGTGTTGCTGTTTCATCGAACTTTGTGAGCAAAGAGACAGAGCCTGGTTTTGCATATTTTGGAGCACTTTAATATCGCCTGCGTACTTGGCTAATATTATACTTGGAGATGCAATCGCTGAACACTGGAATAGTTCCTTTAGATGGGTTGGCTAAGATCAAGAATCATCATCTCAATAATCCGTACCACTAGCTTGTGTATTCGTGGTTAGACATATATTTAAACCAATAGCCAAGTTATTCGGTTACGACGATGGAGCAACCTAGAAAAGACTGATTCTTGATGATTGATGTTGATTTCTGAAGAAGACGTCGATTGCAATATATTGCGATGGATAAAAGAGCTTGTTTTATAAAATAATTAATCAATAATTTGATAGTACCGTAGTTACATATTATTTATTAGTATTTTGTATTGTAATTTCTTTGTAAAATAACTATGTCAATAAATACCTACTTGATATTTGTTGAATTATGACCCTGTGATCAAAATACAGACACGAAAATTTTTTTATTCAGCAGCAAGGGTAATTATAACGTTTGGATACCTTATAATTGTTATGTGCCAGACTTGCGTGGATGTTAAGTCCCCAGTGTTTACTAATGGTCTTATGTTTATTTTTAGACTGTTTAATATCACAGTCTCTTGGGGTAGCCATCACGAAAGCTGCAACATTTAAAAAAAAATCAGTGATGAGGACTGCTACAAGAAGTCAAAACTTGAAATTATGGAATAAATCATTTATTCCAAAGTTTGAATTTGCTCTGGCGCAACTAGCTTACTTTTCTTTTGTTTCATTAATTACATGCGCACGAAAGGTTTATCCTTCACAGAATACCGGCGTAATATTTAACTATAAATAAAACATAAATGTTGTTAATATTTGATTTTTAGAGACACAGCCCTCTATCGATTTTAGATGATTTATTTTAATTATTTGATTATTTTTACCTATTCACATAATGTTGATGACTTAATGTCTAGATGTTACTATTGACTTATCAACTTGATAGGGTTCGCTGGTGGGAGTACTTGAGCGGCGTTATAGGCACAAAAGAAAGCCTTTGTTGGATTGAATACTTCTCGTTGTTTATTTTCTTAGAATGTACACTGCAGCGTGGTATGGGGAACTTTCTTTGGCTCTTTTCTGCGGTAAAACATCCCTTACAATGTTGAACTTATGACTAATACATGTTGAAACGCTACATCTATCCAATTATAATACATTTAAACAATAAACCTTAATTTAAACACTAAAAACGCCCATATACTAAAAATACCCTGGTGGCGTCTTAAGTAACTAGAAGTTGAAAGGCGCGTATTTTTAGGGCCTCTCGTTCGTGCATGCGATTGGCCGGTGCCAGTTCCAAATCTTGCTACCTGAAGCCGAGTGCGTCGGAGGCGGATCGCTTTCTAATCTTATGGTGAAACTATTATTATTTCTATGCTAATATGCCTCGCTGAATACAACAATTCATTATTCCTAGCCTACACTTAGATGTCTACTTGATCATTATACAATAACAATTTAAAGATAATAACCTACACTTAAATGACATCTACGCTTAAAATTATTCTTTATTTTAAACAACCTATGTATCTACAATTAATAATATCGACCTCTTATGCTAATCGTGTCTCGTCGCTAACACATAAATACAATATAAGATTATACAAAATAAAATTAAAAAACAATTATTTTATGATTACATGTTAATCAAAAGCTTTTTATATGTTAGGTTGCAAGTAAAATTTAAGTTAAAATAAAATTCAAAATTAAATTAAAATCAGAATAACACAAAATCCAATTCACAACGAAAAAAAAACATAATATCAAACAAAATATTCACTACACCAAATAAACAATGTATCATTACAAAAAAAAATCTTCAATATTATCGACGTGCGTTATTATATTCCTCATCATCATCACTATCATCATATCATATATATTTTAGTCATTTAAGAAGAACAGCTCGATGGCAATCAACAAGTTTTCAGATAATTCTTCCATCCATGATGATATCATTATTTCCAAGTCTTTCAAATAACCATCTTCTTCTTATTTTATTTACATAAAAGTTATGCCACGATGCTCGATTACTCTTTAGAACGATAAAAAAGAAGTTCAAGAAAAGTGGGCTGAAATAAGTTAATAAATTTACTGTAAGTTCCACTATTTGGTTTGGATCCGATATTTCTGACCATAACATTATGACATAATCACACAACAATAAAACGTCGCTCAGTACAAATATCAAAGAGGCTATATACAAGCCGCGCAAGATATCAGAAGTTGTACTTTCGCGCGTAATTAAACTACGAAACAGTGAAAAAACAATTGTAAAGTAAAAAATACTGTTAATTACTAAGGGTAGAATTTTCTTTCCATACATTAAGAACGACGGTATTATTTCGATAAAGCCCATTTCAAGAAAACAAAAATGTACAAATGCAAACATAACGGTTACTATTATAGACATACCCCAACCAAAAAGTATACTTTTTAAGTATCTTCTTTGTAAATAGTGTATTTTAAAAACTTTCACAAAGTCAACGTAAAACATATGACTTAGAAGTAATAGCCAGTGGCTCTTCGCTGTTTCCAAGTATTCCGTCAACAGAAAACTTATGAACTCATTATCAATGCCGATGACACAATAACGTGGGCAGTAGTAAACAATGCAATATATTGAATAGAGTAAAAAGTTCGACAGCATTCCATTAAGGAACACAAAGTTTCTGTAATTCCGAAACTTAACCATGATGCACCATGATACCACGCCAAGAATCAACGTTCCTAGGGTCAGCACACTTATGATAAAACAAATTATATATTTTTGATAATCTGAAAGTTCCCAATCCGAGTCTCTCCTAATCCAGATGTCATTTGAAGAGTGGAGCAGTTCTTCATCCATGTCTTCTGTAGAGTTGAATAGATCATCGTAGTCACAATCAACCATGGCGATTTTCACTTTCACTTTCAATGTTTTGATTGAATCACTTTTACTTCCTTCTTATATTATACTTCTTCGTGTTGATGTTTCTTAGTTCCTAAATTAAATTTTCTTTGACTATTAGTTAATAAAAATTCTTAGCCACTTAGCGCTGGCGTCGCAATGGTCTCTTGCATTTTCGGTATTAGAAGATGGTGGGATGAGCTTAAAAACTTAAAAACCGGAATTGCTGGTGGTCATCGGAAGAGGCTTCGGTTGAGCACTGAGATGATGCAGGATGATAGATTTCACGTTAAAGTAAAAATAATATCAATTAAATTGATTAGGAACAGCTTTACATAAAACACTAAAAGCAGTGTAGATTCCATAACAGTCGATGTAACATTAGTACATATTAATAGCCAAACGCTGATAAATTAACAAAAAACATTATTTTTATCACTAGGTACACCGCAATCAGCACTAATTTAATTAATTAAAAATTTCTCTATTTCGGTTTTGGTATCGCTCTTGTTGATGATTAACAAAATACATTCAAACCTACCAAGTGTGTATCGGACCACGCACACTAATATGTTTCGTAGTCGTTACGCATAGCCGTGATTTTATTGAATGCACAATAAAATTAACATTTAATTTTATAGCATTTCCGAAATTATGAACAACAAAGTTTTTAATGCGGTTGTAATTTAAAAAGCGTAGGGCCTTAATACATATAAATATAAAATAGGCCACTAAAATATCAAGCAAACATATTCTGCTCAATTATATTATTCAGCTGCAAGGGTAATTATGACGTTTGGATAACCTTATAATTGTTGTGTGCCTGACTTGCGTGGATGTTAAGTCCCCAGTGTTTACTAATGGTCTAATGTGTACTTCTAGACTGTTTAATATCGCAGTATCTAGGGGTAGAGCTATCACGAAAGCTTATGCATATATTATAACAATGTGGGTAGATAATATTTACATAAATGTTATGCCACAAATTTCGATTACTCTTTAGAACTATAAAAAAGAAGTTCAAAACAAGTGGATTGAGATAAGTTACTAAATTTACTATATCTATCACTATTTGGTTTACACCCGATATAAATGTCCACAACATTATGACATAATCACACAACAATAAAACGTCACTCAGTACAAATATCAAAGAGGCTATATACAAGCCGCGCAAGATATCAGAAGTTGTACTTTCGCGCGTAATTAAACTACGAAACAGTGAAAAAACAATTATAAAGTAAAAAATAATGTTAATTACTAAGGGTAGAATTTGCTTTCCATACATTAAGAACAAAATTATTTTATTGCTAGAGCCTATTTTAATATAATAAAAATATAAATACTTAAAAATAACGGTAACTATTATAGACACACCCCAACCAAAAAGACTGCTTTTTAAATATCTTCTTTGTAAATAGTGTATTTTAAAAACTTTCACAAAGTCAACATAAAACATGTGACTCAACAGTACTAGCCAGTGGCTCTTTGCTGTTTCCAAGTATTCCTTAAACCAATATGTTATGTAACTATAATAAGGACAAAGGTACCAATAATATGGGGGGTTGTAATTAATACAATTTGTTGAATAGAGTAAAAAATTCGACAGCATTCCATTAAGAAACACAAAGTTTCTGTAACTCCGAAACTTTACCATCATGCACCATGATACCAACCCGAATATCATCGTTCCTAGTGTCAGCACACTAATGATATAACCAATTATAAATTTTTGATAATCTGAAAATTCCCAATTCGAGTCTCTCACAATCCAGTTAACATTTAAAGAGTGGAGCAGTTCTTCATCCATGTCTTCTGTAGAGTTGTATAGATCATCGTAGTCATAATAATCAACCATGGCGATTTTCACTTTCACTTGCAATGTTTTGATTGAATCACTTTCACTTCCTTCTTATACTTCTTCGTGTTGGTGTTTCTTAGTTCCTAAATTTTCTTTATTTTCTTTGACTTTTGGTCAAACTTTCATTATTAGAAGATGTTGGGATGAGCTTCAAATTACTTAAATACCGGAATTGCTGGTGGTCTTCGGGAGGGGCCTCTGCCAAGTACTGCGATGATGCAGGCTGTGTAACCAGATTCCACGTTGAGTTGAAAAAAATGTTAATTAAATTGATTAGGAACAGCTTGACATAAAACACTAAAAGCAGATGTAGATTCCGAAACAGTCGTTGTAACATTAACAAAAATCATTATTTTTATCACTACACCGCAATCAGCACTAATGTAATTAATTAAAAATTTCTTTATTTCGTTTTTGTTATCGCTCTTGTTGATGATTAGCAAAATACTTTAAAAACCTGCCAAGTATATATCGGACCACGCACACTAAAGGGTTCTGTAGTCATTACGCATGCACTGCCGTGATTTCATTGACTGCACCCTTGAAATCTTTTTCACAAAACCCAAATTTGTTATTTTGTACATAATCAAAAACTTGTTTGTCTGTGTGAGGAGTGATATGACAGAAAAGGGATGGTGATGGTCAGTGATGGTGTGACGGGGGATAGGACGGTATGGAAGAAGAAAACGTGTAGCGCCGACCCCAAGTAATATGGGACAGGAGAAGGAAGATGATGATGAATTAATTACAGTTGTATTGTTACCCTCCGATTTCAGAAATCCACCAAATCTTTATTTGCCCCGGCTGTAATTTCTACATATTTGTTTTGCAGTCTAGCCAAAAGGGTATAGTATTACCCAGTTACTGGGTTGTACAGGACAGATTGGCAGCATTGGCGCTCCATTTATAATACTGGTGGTCAGCTGTACCCGGTTAGACTGGAATACGACCCAATATAGTTGGGAAATGGTTAATCAGATAGATTTTAGAAAGCCCCCATTGGTTGCAATTTTGTGGTTCCGAATTAGCGAGAGATAATTTTGCATTTTTTTTTCATTCCTCAGATTTATGGGGAGTGCCACTATTAACGACTTGTTCCTTAGTTTTACTACTCTATTTTGTTGCAGTGTACATAATACAAATTAGACGATTTAAACTAAAAAGAAAAGTACAAATTTTTCACAAATAAATTAACCGACTTCCAAAGCAAAATACAAACTAAAAGGGAAAAACAAACAAGTTGGTGTTGAAAAACGAAAAACAGTAGGTAGGTTTTAAAGTCAACAGTTCTAAATTCCAAACGAAAGTAATAAAATAAAAGTTTTCACAAACATTTAAACCGACTTCCAAAGCAAAATACTGTATACAAAAATAATTTTCGTTTCGGAAGTCGGTGTCTTTGGTACTAATTGTTATTATCGTTTTGGGAAACTGACTTAAAAAAAAACCGGCCAGGTGCGACTCGGACTCGTGCACGAATGGTTCCGTACCATTATCGCACCATCACGTTTATTATATGGGAAGAACACTTAAGTATTTATTTCATTCTATTATTAATATTTGTTGTTATAGCGGCAACCGAAATACATCATCTGTGAAAATATTCAATGTCTAGCTATCACGGTTCATGTGATACAGCCTGGTGACAGACGAAAGGAGAAGGACTAACAGTGGAGTCTTAGTAATATGGTCCCGTCTTACCCTTTGGCTACGGAACCCTAAAAAGAAGGTTATCAATTCGATTCGTATGTAAGTAATATTCGTGTGTATGTAATATTGCTGGAATTGCACAATATTCACAGAGAAGTTATTATTAGTACTAAAATATGTATTGTGCGTATTTTATGTATTTAGATATTTTAGTATCTAAGATGTTAGATACTAAGAATTTTATGATTATTTAGAAAAAAATATAAACCCGTTTTCGCCTGATATACAGGATTACCTAAGTTCAGGCACATATCAGTGTGAACTTGACATACATTTAAGCAAAAATTTTACTTATTGTTGTACCTAATGATTTTAAATAAACTTTATTATTATTGTTCACATATTTTACGTGGTTACGTGCTTAGCTTACTCTACGTAGACTTTTAAACATGTGTGCAATATTATAATGTATGTATGTTGGTATTGGTATGTATGTACTACTGGCGGATGTGTTGACTGTGATAATATTTGCAAAAACTGGCACAGCATTATAAAAAACCGGCCAGGTGCAAGTCGGACTCGCCCACGAAGGGTTCCGTACCATTATCGCAAAAAACGGCAAAAAAATCACGTTTGTTGTATGGGAGCCCCCCTTAAATATTAATTTTATTCTGTTTTTAGTATTTGTAAAAAAGTAATAAAAAAAAAAAAACACAAAAATTTAAACCGACTTCCAGAGCAAAATACAGTATGCAAAAATAATTTTCGTTACGGAAGTCGGTGTCTTTGGTACTCATTATTACTATCGTTTTGGGAAACTGACTTAAAAAAAAACCGGCTGGGTGCGACTCGGACTCGCGCACGAATGGTTCCGTACCATTATCGCAAAAAGTCACGTTTATGAAATGGGAAAAAACACTCAAGTATTTATTTCATTCTGTTATTAATATTTGTTGTTATAGCGGTAACAGAAATACATCATCTGTGAAAATTTTAACAATCTAGCTATCACGGTTCATGAGATACAGCCTGGTGACAGACAGACAGACAGACGGACCGCGGCGTCTTAGTAATAGGGTCCCGTTTTGACCCTTTGGGTACGGAACCCTAAAAAAGCATGCCTGTCGCGATACCTATTGAAGAATTTGCCTACACTAGATTTTTCTCGACACGGTCAAGCAGGTTCGCTCCGTCGAAACGTAAAGTTCAAACCACTACAAATGAAGACTGTTCAACCACAGGAATCTAAATAGGTTGAGTTCACGTCAAACTATTATTTCGAAAAGATATATCTCAAAAGATGCAAATGATAAGTAATCTAAATAACTGTTTAGCTATCCTGCAAACTTAGCTGTATGCGAATTATAAAACCTTGTTTATCTAAATGCTACTTTTAATGACATAGTTCACAAGATAAACCCAGTGAATTCACTAAGAATATTAGTATTTACCGTCCATTTTAAATGGCTATGAACATTGACAAAAGAATAAAAAAATGGGAATCTAAATAATCAATAATTCACGTCCAATACCCAGGTAAAGTGATTCGCCAGGATATATCCCTGGTGAGATTGATGAGATGAGACAATGCACGATTTTTTCAAAGACTAAGGTAGGTAAAATACTAAGGTAGGTAGGTATTAAGTTGCCTATTATTGGAAATTACATTGTGTGTATCTGTGTGTGCCAAATAAACTAGTGTGAACCAGTGGTCAGGATAGGCTGGTCACAGAACAGAAACGGCACTCGTATAATTTACAAAGTGTTTATTCTCAGTTATTTACAAAAAAACAATCTGACTAGCGTTCGTCTTACAATTCGTAGAATCAACAATGGCGGACACTGCCAACAATTCAAACTGCCTAACACATCCGCTTTTTATATTATTCCAATAAACTTCTATTAATGTAATAATCAAATTGAATTACATAATAAAATTACTAATATTAAATAACAATTATTACCAGTAATATTCATCAAAGAATCATGCGTAATAGTTAACATTATTATTTATTTGATACACCGAAAGATGACAAGCGGATGTTGTCCTAAGAGGTTTTAATCATTCGGAATACTTAATTATGAATATATTAGAAGATTAACATTCAAAATAAAAGATGAACTATACGTATTGTAGAATTAAGTCAAGCTGGTATATCCAAGGTCGGAGGTCGGTAACACTCGGCCATCCTGCGCTTGCCGTGACCCACGGCGATCAGCACCTCCACTAGCGCCGGTCTGTTGCTGGTATTTGGCGTCTGGAATAGAAAACATTATGGGCAGTACATTTATTCATGTAAATAACAGATGTGGTCAAAGTCAATTTTTTTTTTATTTCTATTAGGCCACTAAGTGGATCAGGGGAACGTCAAAAAAAAATGTGGTAGAAGTGAATCGCTAGTATTTAATAAATCGTGTTTTTTAATAAATTGCTATTGTGATATAGTAGCTTTTATTTCATATCAGTCTCGTATTGTATTGTGAATATAGTTTACTTTTCCGCACATCATTTATTACTCCTAAACACACAGCTTTAATGACTACTAAGTCACACAGATTTAATTACTGATAAGTCACACAGCTTTAATTACTTTTACGTCACGCAGCTTTAATGACTGTTAAGTCACACAGCTTTAATGACTGTTAAGTCACACAGATTTAATTACTGATAAGTCACACAGCTTTAATTACTTTTACGTCACGCAGCTTTAATGACTGTTAAGTCACACAGCTTTAATGACTGTTAAGTCACACAGATTTAATTACTGTTAAGTCACACAGCTTTAATAACTGTTAAGTAACGCAGCTTTAATGACTGTTAAGTCACACAGATTTAATTACTGTTAAGTCACACAGCTTTAATTAATGTTAAGTCACGCAACTTTAATGCCTGTTAAGTCACACAGATTTAATTACTGTTGACTCACACAGCTTTGTTTTTTCCTAACTCACACAGCTTTAATTTATCCTAACTCACACAGCTTTATTTTCTAACTCACACAGCTTTAATTTATCCTAACTCACACAGCCTTATTTTCGCCTAATTCACACAGCTTTAATTTATGCTTACTCACACAGCTTTAATTTATGCTTACTCACACAGCTTTAATTTATCCTAACTCACACAGCTTTATGTTCTCCTGACTCACAGAGTTTAAATTGAGCCTAACTCACACAGTTTTATTTTCTCCAAACTCACACAGCTTTAATTATTGTTTACTCACACAGCTTTAATTTCTGTTAACTCACGCAGCTTAATTTACTGTTAACTCACGCAGGTTTAATTACTGTTCAACTTTACACAGCTGTAATTTTAATTATTCTACTAATTTATGCGTGTACTTTAATAAAATTCAAAACGCGGCACAATTTGTTCAGTCTCTGGAATACCTACGAGATGAATTCTGAACTGTTTCAGAGAGTCTAAGATTGCCTAAAATACGATATCAAATCAAAACATTTACGGATTTCATGAACATTACGGGTTTTTATTTTTTAACCAGCTATGCAACGGATTTTGGCGTTGATCTCGTGTCCCAAATAATTCCGTTTTTTTTAAACTGATTTATATTCTAATTCTGTTTTAAATTAGCTTCTAAGAAAAGTTGTAGGACGTTGCCCAACAATTTGAGTCTACTGAAATGTTTGGAAGCATGATGTCATCAAGCTAGGTAGGAAAGTCGATAAAGTTTGCAGTAAACAGGTTGCTCGGTTGTTTTCGGAATATGCATCTCCATTCTCCAACACGTCCGTACATCCTAATACTTTTTTTATTTTTATTTTCTGCAAACAAGTGTCTAAATTTATTTAATAACTGTAGCAATCGATTGCATTATCTTATTTCTATATCTAGCATATAGATGCCTCATCTCATAGAGAGAATCGTTGCCGCCGTAACTAGTTTTCTGTCGGTCTATTTTACTAAACGTACATCGAACGTGGTTGGGTCCGTCCCAAGTGATAAATGGTATGTACAGTGCCAGTGTAGCGATGGGCGTTAAGTCAACGAACTACTTGAATCAACCGTTGATCTCCTGTCAACGATATTAACGTTAACCGATTATAAATTAACTATTTGACGAAGTTAAATTAACGATTCATTTAGGGAAAAACCGTTAACGACCCATCACTAGTACAGTGACTGGTAAGTAAAAGGGTTTAAACTCCGTTCGTAAATTGTTTTTTTTTTTCCTTAAACAGATTTGTTTTATTAGTTTGTTTTGTTTTTACAGTTTAATTTTACCAGAATGGGTTGCAATGCAAATTGAAATAGCACTAGGTCCCCATGATCGAGGTATTACGTACACTATGATATTTTAAATTGACAGGATATTTCAAAGCAATCTGTTTGAGTCCGGTGATGCCTTATTATGTACGGATTTGTCCATACACGTACGGAATTTAGAGTATTGCGTACGGACACAGATAATATAATACTAGCATACAGATGCCTCATCCCATACAAAGAAACCGTGCCGTCGTAACTATCGTTTTTCATCTGATTAATCTTGTTATTTTTGTAAGTAGGTACATCAATCGCGTTCGATCACATTTCACGGCAATAGATGGTGTTAGCAGCGGCTTGCAAGTAAAAGGGTTTACTAGGTTCGTGAACATATTATTTTTCTTTAAATTCAGTGAAGATTCGTTATATAGTATTTTTTTGCACGTTTTTACAGTTTTTTTTGCACCAAAATGTGTTAAAGTCCATTTCACAAAAGAATTCCCCTGGGAGTGGCGCTTCAGTCGCCTTCAACATTCTAAAATAAGCTCTATTACTATAGAAATAAGCAAACCACATTTAAGTTCCAATAATATTCCGTGGGACTTCTTACATGACACAGACTTTACAAAGCAAATTTTAACAATCGAGTGGAATGCCTCAGAAATTTAAAAATGCGCCATCTACTTTCATCAATTTTAAATGATCACTTCAAATAATCTTTGAAATGAATTAAGAACCCAATATTCCATAATTTTGTACTTAGGAGAGTTGATTAAACAAGAACATATATGTTCAATTCCAGAAAATGATACATACATCACTGACAATTTCTCACATATTCTGTTCTTTTTGGGTTTCTTGATAGAAGATCATTGAAAAATTATTACTCACTTGCCACATTAAATTAATACCTAAATGGCATAATGGTATTATTTTTGGCTATCCTAGTAGAATGAATGCATTCTGACTGTAATCTTAAGAATTATACGGTTTTTTTCTGTTCTACGCACACTTATCACGCATAACGCTGTCCCTTTCGCTAGTTTATGTTTGACATATTACCAATAAATCCGCAACTTGGGCCTGGAACGCGACAACGATGTCAATGTCATATTTGTTGTCAAAGTTGTCATTATTAATTTTTGTTGTTTTGTTTTGATCAATTAATCTAGAAAAATACACGAAAAGACAAAATGACTATCCTACAAAACATAGTGAGTCAATATCAACTTTATCTTTAAAAAACGTTATTCAATACATTAAACAATGTGACAATGTTTTTAAAATGCAAAATTCTTTGTTTTAGATCCAAGATAATAATATAATTAACTGGAAGGCTCATTGCTCATTCGTAAAGAAGGAAACCATGAATTACAATGCAACGCAATGTATCTGCTCATTGGAAACAACATGAAAAGTAAACAATGGTGTATTCCATTGGGATTTGAAACTGTAGGGTATAAGTGTAAAACTTATTCCTACGCTACACGGGAATCTAACCCGTATAGTAAGGCTATTAAGCACTATAATAGCAAGCGAAGGTTAGCGGGAATAATGAATACGAAAGACGAAGAAATGAAGAATGTTATTAGGAATAGACGAAAGCAGTATATTAAAAGCAAATAAACTATGACAATTACTAGTAGCAGCAACCCAACAAAGAATATTACAAAGCAATAATAATTATTATGAGCGCGGTGCGAACAGTAGGGTAGTTAGTTGAAGACTGAGTGAGTCGCGTCGCTCTGCTTGCCCGCCGGCCGTTGTCCGCGCGCCGCTGACGCAACATCGAACAATGGATCACCTGATGTTAGGCTCTGGCGCAAAGTCATAAGCGACAGCGTTTTGCTCCAAATTGTAAGGTGGTGGTCCAAGTAGTGGCAAGTGTCCGCCACATATTCCCCCCGGCCAGACCGTAACTACGGTCGATAATAATCAGGAAACCTTACTCGCCGCCCGCTCCTCGTCCTCTTTTCTTCACTTGTAAGAGGAGTGGTGGTGTTAGTATTTGTGGTAGGTTTCACCTGTTCGTCTTCACGCATCATGTAGGCCGGTTTCAGACGATCAACAGATACATTATTCGGCTTGCCTTGTATGTCAATCGTGAAGTATTTTGCGTGTCTCTGTAAAACCTTGTAGGGTCCTACATATGGTGGTTCGAGTGAGCGTCGTACGTAGTCTCTTCGCAGGAAGACGTGAGAGGAAGAGTGCAGATCTCGTGGCACGTAGAACGGTGATGTAGTATGCCACGCAGTTGGTTTAGGAGTCAGCTTGGTCATGTGACATCGTAGACGGTTTGCGTACTCGGTGACGTCAGCTGCAGTGAAGTCTTCTCTCGAAGATAAGAACTGCCCAGGAAGTTGAAGTGCTTCTCCGTAGACAAGTTCGGCCGGCGTAGCCTGGATGTCTTCCTTCCACGAGTTACGCATGCCGAGAAGTACCAGTGGAAGAGCTTCCGTCCACTGTGAGGAGGTGTGGCACATGATGGCGGCCTTCAACTGGCGATGCAGCCGTTCCACGATGCCATTCGCCGCTGGATGGTAGGCAGTGGTGCGAAAGTGGTCTGCCCCCAGCAAGGCAGTGAGAGCCTTGAATAAGTGACTCTCGAATTGGCGACCACGGTCGGTGGTTATCCGTGCAGGACAGCCGAACCGGGCCACCCAACCAGCCACCAGAGCAGCTGCGCATGTCTCCGCAGTGATGTCCTTGAGCGGGTACGCCTCAGGCCATCGGGTGAACCTGTCGATGACAGTAAGGCAGTACCTGAAATCACACGAAAGGGTTAAGGGCCCTATGATGTCGAGGTGAATGTGGGAGAAACGAGAGGATGGAGTCAGGTAAGAGGAAAGTGGGGATTTAGTGTGACGTGTGACTTTACACGTCTGGCATTTTAGACATTGCCTTGCCCACTCTCTACAATTCTTGCGAATCCCTGGCCACACAAAGTGTTTTGTCACCAGTCGCACTGTAGCAGACTTCCCAGGGTGATGTAAGTTATGCAGCGAGTTGAAAACTTCTCTTCGTAGTGTTGGTGTTACATAAGGACGTGGCACCTGTGAGGAGATCTCACAATACACGGGTAAGTTGCCAGTATGGGTAGTTGCTATCTTTTTTAATTTGAGCGTCGTACCATGGAGTAAGAGGTCTTGCAGTTCTGGATCATTATCCTGAAGTCGTGCAAGGTTCTCGAAGTTGATGGCAGCAGATACCTCTTCTACCCGTGACAGTGCGTCAGCGACAATGTTCTCACTGCCTGGTAAGTACCTTAGGTCTGTTGTGAATTGGCTGATGTAGTCTAGGTACCGGAACTGCCTCGGCGGAAGACTCTCCTTGTTTGATTTGAAGGCGAAGATAAGTGGCTTGTGGTCAGTGAAAATCGCGAATGTCCTAGCTTCAACCATATGACGGAAGTATTTGATAGCCTCATACACTGCTAGCAGCTCTCGATCATACGGGCTGTACTTCTTTTGAGCATTGTTTAGCTTGTGTGAGTAAAAGGCTAGTGGCTGCCAGCTCTCACCTTTGCGTTGTTGAAGAACAGCGCCTATAGCTGTATTCGATGCGTCGGTTACAATCGCTAAGTCTGCCGAGGCATCTGGATGAGCCAATAGCGTTGCTTTAGACAGCGCAGACTTGCAATCGTCGAAAGCCTTCAGCATCTCTGGAGTCATTTGCACTGGATGGGAACCTTTGATCTTCGGACCAGCGAGGGCAGTGTTTAAGGGTGCTTGTAGCTGGGCTGCGTTTGGGACAAATCGGCGATAAAAATTTATCATGCCCAAGAAGCGTCGCAGTTCCTTGACGGTTTTGGGTATCGGGAACTCCTGGATGGCCAGCACTTTGGACTGAAGTGGTTTTATGCCCTCAGCTGACACACTATATCCTAAGAAAGTCACCTCTGGTTGTCCAATGTTGCATTTGGATGTGTTGATGATGACACCGTATTGTTTCAGGCGATCGAACAATAGGCGTAGATGCACCTTGTGGTCTTCAACAGTTGCTGAGAACACCAGAATATCGTCGACGTACCCGTAGCAGAAGTCTAGGCCCAGTAAGACTTCGTCAATGAACCTTTGGAAGGTTTGAGCCGCGTTTCTCAAACCAAAGGTCATGAAGGGAAACTCGTATAGTCCGAAGGGGGTAGTTATCGCGGTTTTTGGTATATCCTCAGGGTTTATTGCAAGCTGGTTATAGGCCTTCACGAGGTCTATAGTCGAGAAGATGGCGCAGCCTGCCAATTGATGGGAGAAGTCCTGAATATGGCGGATGGGGTACCTGTCAGGTATTGTTCTGGAGTTTAGTGCCCTGTAGTCGCCACATGGTCTCCATCCATCGTCCTTCTTCTTCACCAGATGCAGTGGCGCAGACCAAGGACTCTCCGAGCGTCGTGCTACTCCACTTGCGAGCATTTGCTCGAACTCCTTCTTGGCAACCTGCAGTCGAGAAGGATCTAGGCGTCTAGGCTTACATGCTACCGGTGGTCCTGGCGTCGTCCTGATGAAGTGCAGAGTATTGTGCTTGCCTGGCACCTGTTTACCTGGTGGGCGCGTTATCTCAGGATACTCACGCAGAATTTGGTGGTAAGCTGTGTCTCCTACCACTGCCTTCACTGAAGCAATGTCGACTGAATTGCAGTGTACAGCTGGAACTGACAAAGAGGTGAGGTGGTCGATCAGGCGTTGATTCCTACAATCTACGAGCAGATTGTAAAAACTGAGGAAGTCTACTCCAATGATGGCTTTTGAAACATCTGCAATTGTGAAGTTCCAGCTGTAGCTCCTCTTGAGTCCTAAATTCAATTGCAGTTGCAGTGGGCCGTAAGTGCGTATTATAGTGTTGTTTGCCGCTACCAGGTTGTACTTCGATTGTTTGCAGGGCGTCTTGACTGCAGACCGGGGAAAAACACATAGGTCTGAGCCAGTGTCCACTAAGAATTGCATTTTTGACGTCCGATCCGTGATAAATAGACGGCCTGAAGAAGTTGGGCAGTCGTTGGCCGCTACATGCGACCGCCCCTCCTGTTTTCCTCCGCGAATGAGCATGGTTGCTTACATTTTTGTGCCTTGTCTCCATAGGTATAATGGTAGAAACAGTGTGGGTGGTTCTGTGGTGGTTGCTGCGGTCTGGATTTAGAGCGATCATACCTTCGATGGTTGTTGCGTGGCCTAGAGCGTGAGCGTTGCCTTCCTCTGCCATTGAAGCGTGATGTGAGCAAGTCTATCCGCTTCGTGAGCTCGCTCACCTGCTTGGCCAGGTCCGACGAATCAGCGCTAGTGGAAGCGGTCGTGCTCGCAACCTGTGGTGTCATTGGAGCGATTTCGTACACCCTGTCCGCTATCTCCGCTAATTGTTCAACCTGTAAATCAGCAATTTGAGAGGCGATTACCGTTTGGATGTTTTGGGGTAACCGGTTAGTCCATATGCTTTTGACGAACTCGGCTGCACCTGACGGGCCAGCTAAACCTTGCAAGTGCCTCAAGAATTGCGACGGTTTGCGGTCACCTAACTCCTCGTGGAGCAGGAGCTGTTGGATACGTTTTTCTTGTGACGCAGACAACCGACTTATGAGTTCTGTTTTTAATTTTTCGAACTTATTAGTCTCGGGAGGTTTGGTGATGATATCCCTGACTTGCAAGGCGTATTTGGTCTCGAGTTGAGTCGCTGCGTAATAAAATTTTGTTGAGTCACTCGTAATTCTGGATAGAATAAATTGGCCTTCTAGTTGGGCAAACCACAATGCCGGCTCCTCTGGACAAAATGACGGACAGCGCAATGGCATTCCAACCGCCGTTACCTCTCCTGAGGCCGCGGAAACATCCTTACAGTCGACGTAGGCGTCCGACTCAGTCATTGTAAAATGAAATTAAAATCGCTCACCGCTAAATCCTTGTACCAACCACTTTCTGTACTTGCGTCAGCCACCAATGTAAGCACTAGGCGCACTACTATTCTTCAGGTCCACCGGTGTCTTGAAGTCTTGAGTAACGCGGTAGTCGGGGGTCACCAATGTAGGGTATAAGTGTAAAACTTATTCCTACGCTACACGGGAATCTAACCCGTATAGTAAGGCTATTAAGCACTATAATAGCAAGCGAAGGTTAGCGGGAATAATGAATACGAAAGACGAAGAAATGAAGAATGTTATTAGGAATAGACGAAAGCAGTATATTAAAAGCAAATAAACTATGACAATTACTAGTAGCAGCAACCCAACAAAGAATATTACAAAGCAATAATAATTATTATGAGCGCGGTGCGAACAGTAGGGTAGTTAGTTGAAGACTGAGTGAGTCGCGTCGCTCTGCTTGCCCGCCGGCCGTTGTCCGCGCGCCGCTGACGCAACATCGAACAATGGATCACCTGATGTTAGGCTCTGGCGCAAAGTCATAAGCGACAGCGTTTTGCTCCAAATTGTAAGGTGGTGGTCCAAGTAGTGGCAAGTGTCCGCCACAAAACTAAACAACTATACCTAATACAGTAACTGAATGCAAAAGCTCATAAACTTGTGAACCTCAAGGCATACGGGTTTCCCAATCAGGCAAATATGTGGTAGATCTTTTTCCATTTGTGTCCGTGTTTAGTTTCAGAATAATGTAATTAATAGAGGAAAAGAAAAGTGGTTTTAAGTCCATATAAAGTCCTCTGGTTGTCTGGATGATCAGCAATAAGACTATGATTCCATCCAAGTTTTGATGTGAAATATTCCACAATAATTGTTCAGAACTTGATAAATTCCTTATAACAAGCCTAGATTGTAATAAAACAACACGTAACAGTTTTTGCAATTTTTCCAAGTTTTGTGTTTGTTCGGTCCATTATTAGATTGTCTCATTGTCTGGAAGATATTGCTATAAGATTATACCATTGTACCCATAAAATCAGATATATATTTTAAATTGCTGTTTTACAATTTTGGTGTACAATCAAGTATTTATTGTATTGTAATAATTAAGTATTTGATTAATTTCTTAAAGGCAAGCCTAGATTTCAATAAGTTTTTAAAATAATTGTGTCTGTATCTCCCGTAGTTAAAATTAATGATTAAAGATTGGTTCCTCAATTGTTATTGTTTATTTTTTTCCTTTTCTTTATCTTTACAAAAAGGCCTCTTTAAATCCTCCATACTAGTTAAATTTTTAATGTCTTGGTTGGAACAATATGGTAGTGTCATAAACAAATCAATAGTATGTTACTAACCTTTTGTGGTTGCTACTGTGAAGAGCTGGCTGCAAACCAGTATCCAGGTCACAACCTGGACGATGACGCACCTCGCAGCATGGAAGCCTGCAGTCTTTTGCCTCGTGCCCTTGACTTCTGCAGTTGTAGTATTTCTTCGGCAGTCACTCGTTTTCCTTTGAATCAGGAGAAATATTTCCCCTTCTCTTCCATGTTACATGTTGTCCTGGGGTTGCTTGCTTTTACTTGTTCACGTTGTTAGCTTGCACTTGCATTCTCGAGCGGATCCGCGAAGACGAATTTGCATGATGAACTGGCGGTCTTTTAAGTTCCAAACAGACGTCACCTGATTTGTCGACGTGCAACCAACCATTGACGTTGCTTGATTTTTCATACGGCTAGATCGCCTGGAACTTCGGAATGATTTCAGCATCGGTTTGGGTAACACGGTGCCTTTAGCGTCGAAGGTATCTTCTATTGCTTTCATCGAGATCAGATTGAAGAAAAAAATCTATATTTTTTTGGTGTCTTCTTTTTTTGGCGCGAACGCCACCAATTTATGGGCCTGATTTTATTATCCCACTTCTGAATGTGAACCAGTGGTCAGGATAGGCTGGTCACAGAACAGAAACGGCACTCGTATAATTTACAAAGTGTTTATTCTCAGTTATTTACAAAAAAACAATCTGACTAGCGTTCGTCTTACAATTCGTAGAATCAACAATGGCGGACACTGCCAACAATTCAAACTGCCTAACACATCCGCTTTTTATATTATTCCAATAAACTTCTATTAATGTAATAATCAAATTGAATTACATAATAAAATTACTAATATTAAATAACAATTATTACCAGTAATATTCATCAAAGAATCATGCGTAATAGTTAACATTATTATTTATTTGATACACCGAAAGATGACAAGCGGATGTTGTCCTAAGAGGTTTTAATCATTCGGAATACTTAATTATGAATATATTAGAAGATTAACATTCAAAATAAAAGATGAACTATACGTATTGTAGAATTAAGTCAAGCTGGTATATCCAAGGTCGGAGGTCGGTAACACTAGTTATCTTTCTTTCTTTCTTAAATCAACGAAAGACATATATTTTGCTGGCTTCAAGAATATGAACTAGCAAATATTTACGTTGAGAAGCTGTCAACCCTGTTGTCTGCCTTTTTATGCAGGCATTTTGAAATTGAAAATGGCTTTTGACTTATAACTGGCTGACTGGCAAATATGTTTTTGAGTATATCGAGTGGCTTTGTATTATTTTTTCTCAGACCTTAAATTCCTCTCCATTCCTTCAAATTCTCGTAATAAGTTATCATAAAGTTGTTTTTTTTTCTGTTTTTGTATTAATTACATATTATATGTAATTAATACAAATGCCAAAACGAAAGCAAAGACTAAGCCATTCAACTCAACAACAGCTCCGTTTAAAGGCCATCTTTCAACCTTCATTGGTATATCTTTTGAAAAGGCTTACAATCATTTGTCAGACAAACAACATCGTGGTTAAGAAAAACTATAGATTATCTTTAACATTTCTTTCACTTCACTCAGATATCTGCGGTAACAAACTTGCAATAAAAACGGTAAAACTCTAGGTGGACCGAAACTTCCTCGTCCATTTCTTTTATTTACTATTGTCGTGGATCGACAATAGTAAATAAAAGAAAACATTTATAGACAAGCGAAATAAAATAGAATATATTTGTCGTGTTCGTGTAATATTCTAGAACCAACTAGTGGAGCTATTTCTGTACATAAATGTTCGTCCGGGGAATAGCTGATATCGTGCGGCCACGATTCAGAACAGCTGTGTTACGTATTTAATTTAGATGTGAATATAAGAAAAAACACTACCTACAGTACTGTCTTTCCTTACATTTTTAAAATCCATCCAAAGGTTGTCTTGAAAAGATCGCTATTAGCGATAAGTCCGCGCATTGTGTCACCCAGTGTAATGTTTTCTTCGTCTATACTTTCTTTAGCTTATATGGTGTACATAATAAAGAGTATTCTATTCTATTCTAATGGAATTCTAGACATACTTATAATGTTTTAAGTTTTATTTGCCTTTGAATCTATAATAAAGCGGAAGAGTTTGGTTGTTTGTTTGTTTATTTTTTGTTCGCTTGTTTGTTTGACCACGCTAATCTCTAGCACTACCAGTAGGATTTGAAAAAATATGTTTGTATATTATAGCCACAATTATGAGGCAGGCTAAAGACATAAAAATGTTGGTATGTTTTCGGGATTGTAGGGGCTCTCGGTTAATTAATAACATTATTTCTTCCAAAGTGAGACATAAGACTTAAGACCTTATGCTCGTCACTGCCGCCGCAAGACGCGTGGCCGTCTACTGGGGCCAAAATAAACACGGTGATTTTTTGGGCCCATATTATTGGGGTCCCAGCATTAGGTAAGTTCTGATTGAACGAGATCAAATGATTCAACGACAACATTTTGTCAACAATGCAAGTAACAGTTTTTTTTTTTGTTTGTCGTTGATGTATTCAGTATGAAGTTTGTACAAAACGCTGTGGGTCTACGATGCCATGACGCTGCTACGAATCCGCAGCATTTGTCTACGTCAGTTGGACGTTCCTTGATGAAACGGCGTAGCGGTGCTACTGCTACGTGACAAATTGTCAGCCATCTTGCTGTTCACAGGCTTGTATGAAGAAATCGAATGATGTTATCTGACGGATTGGTCATGCCAACTTCAATATACAAAGGTATATTGAAGGTATTTATTTAATTTTTGGAGTAATATTTCATTTTCACTGACAGATGGTAAAGTTATTTGCCATTTTCAGCGTCCAAAGTTGTACGGCATAAAAAGTTTTTGTTTTGGCTTTACCGATTTTTATTTTACCTTCTAGTGTCAATCATGTCAAACTGGGTTTGGCTTCAAGGCTAACCTGTAACTAAAAATTTCACAATATGAAAATTCTAAGTGCCTCATTAATTCTATTTCTTTTTCAGTAGTTACGGGTAACAAGGCTGTAAAGGAGGGTAGATGATGCTATGCAAAAGATTTACGTACATCTTAGAGATACTACGAATTCTAAGTTTAGAACTTACTATACAGGGTGACTTTTGATTCATATCTATCACTTTTTCTATTGGAAAACCCTGAAAGCACAAAAAAACAGTCGTTCCATACATTTTGTCGTGATATGCGAACTTAATATTATCCCTATTGTTATGTAATAAACAGCATTTTTTTCTGATACCAAATAAAAAATTGGCACTGATTTAAAGAGGCAGTTGTAAATAGCGGTTTTGGTAAGTTAAAAATTATAAATGGCACGTTTAATAACTAGTTCAGCAGTTAAAACTAAGCAGTAAAGTAAACAAAAATGAATATATAATTGAGCAGGAAAACAATTAAATAGGCGGTAATTTATTTTATTAACCAAGTCGACGGAGACCCGCTGCGCGGGGCTCCTATTTCTGTCTGCAGGGTCTAAAGTAACCTAACACGAACGATATGACGGGAGCTGAGTTCGCTCACTTCAGCTCCCGTCATCTCTTTTCAATGAATTTGAGTTCGGGTGTCACCGCTCGCTATGATCTGCCGAACTATTTATCGAACCGCTCATTCCATCATTTTTACCGCTCATTCAGTTATTGAACTGCTCAATTATTTTTAGAATTGACATTGTATGATAAAATAACCGACAAATTGATTTTTTATTACATAATAAAGAGTATTCTATTCTACTGTCGCAATAATTAATCCACCGCCATTAAATTAAATAACTGCTCAATATGTTTTTCAACTGATCATAATAACATCTCGAATATTTAAATAACAGCTCAAAAAATTATGTCCCTTAAAAATTGTTTATATCGATGACTACTATCTCCTTCTGAAATATTACTAATGTATTGAAAAAGCGTTTTTCGAACAAAATACTACCGACTTCCAAATAAAAACACTAGAAAGTGAAAAATAACTTCCTTTTTAGATGTCGGTGTCTTTGGTAGGTACCAATATTTTTCTTGGGCAAGTTCAGAATATCATGAAACTTGAATAACCGGTGAAATTAAAGTGTACCAAGGTGAACTGTACACATCTACATACCCCTTTAGAGCATACTGACGTGATTTCATATTATGAATGGTAAAAACAATATTGTAGACAGAGGTAATGCGATTGCGGCAATCTCGAGAAATTTGCTGTCATTTATTGAAGAGTTCTGTTGTTTATCTCCGAAGTTCTTTTATCAGATCTTCACTAAATTACAAGTAAAATTACAAAATAAAAAAAAACCCCCGACACATTTATCTTGCGAAAACACCCCGATTCAAACAGTAAAACGCTCATAACTTTTGAATGGCTGAACTGATTTAATTCAAACATAGCTAAGAACACTTTCGACAAAATCACCTTTCAAACAAAACAAACTAAATCAAAATCGGTTCATCCGTTTAGGCGCTATGATGCCACAGACAGACACACAGATACACAGACACACAGATACACAGCAACACACGTGAAACTTATAACAAACCTCTTTTCCGGCGGGGGTTAAACATGGGACCAATTTGGAAATATACTCTGTAAAACACGAACACCAGACGAACGCCAAATGAGCAATAAGTTTCTTTGTAAATCGTATTAAAATACCCGTAAACCAGTTAACCCTGGTTTTACATAAAGAAGATTACAACGCAACATAATTCATGCAAAAATCGTACCTAAGTAATTGCTTTATTTTTTAGTTAAAATAACTAATCCACGCGAATTCCGCGAAAAAATTAATGAAGGTAAATCCAGCTTAGTGCTGTTAAAACCTCGTATTTTTTGTTCATGTATTCGTGTGTTTCCGCGAAATGGCAAAGGTGGGGCAGTAAATATGTATGTTAAAATAAATGTTAGCTCGTGGGTGCGGAAGAATGGCATTTGTAATAAAGCCACTTTTCAGCCGCATTGCTTATTATTAAGGCCAGTGAATTCTGCTGGGCTTGTGATCTTACGCATGGCATGATCGTAACTTTCGGTAGATTTTGAAAAATGCTTTGTCTTTATATAATGATGGTACGGTAGAATCAGTTATTATCTAAAGATATAAAAATCACTGGCACTTTTAGTTGTTATTTTATAACTCAAGAACGGGCTCACCTATCCAAACCAAATTTTTAGGCTTTTGTCGGACTATTTAGCAGATAGTTTAAGGAAAGAAAAAAAAAACCCTAAGGTACCCCCTACGGTACCATAGGGTAGGGTAATGTAGGGTAGGGTAGTGTAGGGTAGGGTAGGGTAGTGTAGGGTAGGGTAGTGTAGGGTCGGGTAGGGTAGGGTAGGTAGTGTAAGGTAGGGTAGGTAGGGTAGATAAATATTTGGTGTTTTTATGGCAAAACAAAGTTTGCCGGGTCAGCTAGTTACTTATAAATTTAAATTGTTGACATTCAAAAGTGCCACGTAATGGCCTAATTGAAATTAATAAATTTGACAATCACGAATTTGAGACTTTACAAAAGTAAATATCACTTCAAACTGAACTGCAATCTGCAGGCCCTAAAAATTCTTTAATCTTAGCCTGAACACTGAAATCAAAGCTGTAAAAGCTATCCTTATGCTCGCCACTGACGTCACAATCAGCGTGGCCCAAAATATATGAAGTGTTTTCCATCAAAGAAGAATAAATTATCTTTTCATTTTAAAATTGTATTTAAAGCATAGAAAATTTCCATTGCGTCTTTTAAGGTGCTCCGTCACCTGGAGCATTCACCTGTAATGTAACGTTACAGAGCCGAGAATTACACTGGGGAGGGAGGTGAACCGAGCATTACAGTGTGCAACCTGTAATGTTACAGATTCGAGCATTATATTGGTGAGGGAAGGGAACCGAGCATTACTGTGCGCAACTTTATGATACAATGTGTAATATTTTGATACAACTTGTAACATCAATGCGCACCACTTGATTTTTTTTTGTGAAATTAAGTAAATGCTCAAATTCGAATCTCATGTTACATTGCAGGCGAAAGCTCGTCATGTCAGGGAAGCAGTACTGTAATTTAATGCTCAAAATCAAATCAGCTCCAGGTGAGGGAGCACCTTAAAGCAAAAGTTATATTATCTCTATGGCTGGCAATAGAATAAAATTTTCAGGTATCTTATTACCTCACATAAAGATTTAGCACAATAACTAACACACTAACACTACTAATAACAATAACTACCGCTACCTATCAAACCAGAATCAGACTCACCTCCTTAGAGACCATACAGCACATTGCGTGACCACAAAGTAACTTATAAGGCCTGGCGTGTGGCACTCCTTTAAAATTACATATTGAAGTAGCCTGCCAGCGGCGGAATATGTAAAAGAATTGACAGTTCGTTAGTTACTGAATTTCATGTCTGAGCTGCCTTGTCAGTATAGTGTTCGTAAGTGCTACTCCTGAGCGCAAGATCCTAGCTTCGATTGCTGGGTTAGATAGAAATGGCATCTGTTATTCGGGTCTGATATCTGAAATGTCTCAGTTACAGCAGTCAGTTACAGTTAACAGCCTCAAGATTGAATTATATTGAACCAGGGCTTAAGTAGTAGACTCCCGTTTTATTACACGAGACTATCCTATTAAATAACTGGTTGGAACTGGTTAAACATTTGACACAGGCGTGATGCATATCATATATTATGCATTTTAATAATTGAAAATCTCATTGCATTAAGATAGGGTACACATTAGGCGTTTTCAAGCGCGAGCTTTGGTAACGCGCGTTCACATCCAAACTCGTGCTTCTAGAGAAGCGCGAGTTAGACGGGCATTGTAAGATTTTAGTTACAGAGCGCTCGTTGCGCGAGCGTTAGCCTCGCGCTTCTAGGTACACGGGCCGCCATTTTGTTGTACATTTGATCGCGCGTTTTCGTATATAGTGGACGCATGTTTTGACAAAAATGCAAATGCGAAAATGACGAATTTGGGATAAGGAAAGTCTATAAAGTAATAAAAAACACAAGCAATCACTTTGACGTCCAATTATGAACGGTATGTACGCTACCAACGCGCGTCAAATAAAACGCCGCCGATCGCTTAGGATGCACTTGCTCTAAGGATTAAAGAATTATAAAGACTTAAGATATAAAAGAAGTGTCGACCTCACTCAGCTGTGGCAAAAGGAATCGTCCGAAGAATATAAATACCATCATGAATATTTCGATGAAGCAAGCTTTTCTTATCGACCTAGCCTTGGCACTTTTTGGTGGTGGGCTTATTCCATAGACAACAAGATTTGCTGATGAAAGACAAGATATTTCAAAGAAGTCTTTCTAATGTTGGGCTTTTTAAGTAATTGGTCATAACAATTCTATCAGGGATTTTTTGCTTAGAATTTCTGTAATACCTAGATAACTGTTTTTTCTATCTTAAGTCCATTTTGTTCTTCTACCAAAATTAATATTGCTAGCCTTCAAAGCAAGACTGAATGAGCAACTTTTGGGCTCGCTCACCCAATCGTAGACTATGTAGAGTACTTTTTGTTATACGTGTGAGTATATGGAAATAAGATATATGCTTATGATTAGACGGATAAATATGATCAAAGGAGAAAATCAATCTTGGTATCATTTATTTTATAACAAGAACGTACATTAGTACGAGAAAACATTAAAAAAAGGACTTTAAACTAAAAACTAAGTTTATCTTGTACAGCCTGAGACACATTTAAATCTAAGAAAATAAAAAAAAAAGAGAAGAAATATTTTTCTTTTCATAAAAAAAAACTAAAACTTAAAAATAATAGTTTCAACGTAGATCGCATTTTAACAGTAAATTTTATGAACTGAAAAAACTAAACTTAAAACATAACGACTAAACCTTACAACAAAACGACTAAAACTTAAATAACACAACTTTTCCTTAAAACAAATAAAAAGCTAATAAAATAATATGTTTTATCTTACATAGCCCTAAAATTCTATCATACCTCAGGCTTTCTTATTTAAAACTTTCCTAAATGTTTCATAGGAAACCAAACCCTGAGAATGATATTTCTTCGCCTCCACAAAAAGTTCATTGAACTTTTCATCGGTAAAATTTGCTCCAGCTGCCTCAAATACTTTTCTTACTACTTCTGGAGAACGCTCAGCAAACATATCCCTATGAGTAATACCACAGAGTGTAAAATTCGATGGACTCACACAAGATCTCACGTCGGACTCTTCAGGGAGACAAATGAGATCAGCCTTACACATACCAGGTGGTGTAAATATTTCGTCTCTATCAATATACCTTCCTGAAGGAAGACCTGCCATACGCCTCCTATCTACTTCTTGACCGGGTCTCACCATATCATTATAAGTAGTAGAAAACTCTATGCATTCGACCCCTACATCTGGTATTTTCGGCATATCAAGTAAAGGTTTTTTAAAATTAATAATATCAACAAATATCCTATATTGAATTTGGGATCCGTCGAAAACATTCCACATTTCCAAAAGAGGTTCGATCAGAGTAGGATTTACTCTGACGTTTTTATCTGAACAGTAATTATAAACAACATCTTTCGGCAGCCATCCGGTTTTAACAGTATCTAAGTATTTCAAATGCATATAAAACTTCCTGAAGAACAGTTCATCAAAGAGTTTAGACAAACATTTTCGTAAAGAATTCAAGTGAGCGAGACATTTTAAAAATAATTCTCTTCCAGAATTGATGCTACATGTTGTAAGACAGTTGGGAACATTGCCAGCAGGAGGTTTCAATTTCCCAAATGCAAAGCCTTTTGGAACACATTTGATATTGTCGATCGGTGTTGACGGATGACCCATTTGAGCAACGGTTGCAGCTTTGATGTCAGCTTCAAAAACAGTTCTGGGACAATAAGAGGCAGTGCCTAACTTCACTCTGTCATCAGAAACACAACATTTCGCATACGTACCCCTTTTGTCAGGTCTATATATCATGCCAAAAATTTTGTTAGGATCGTAGGGTGGTCTGCAATAATTTCGTTTAGTTTGATATCCTGGATCTTGTGATGGTGAAGTTATACCTATAGGAGTATCCTTTGGCATTATTAGTCCGTAAGCACTATCGGTATACACGGTTTTTCTTCCAAAAATTTCATTATAAATCTCACAACCAGGAGGTAACAGCGGCACTTGATCACGTGTTCTTCCTAAAGGCTTTTGCCAATACGAACCATAACTGGTTTCTTTCATTTCATCTACGAGAGATTGAAACTTTGTCTTTGTTGGTGGATTAATGAGTTCACCGATATTGATACGTTCAGAACTTTTCCGATGTGTGTAAGATATTTGCTTCTTTGGTTCTGGTATGATAGCATCACTTACTAATGCGTCTACTTCGTCTTGAAGTAGGTAATGTTGGAAATGGTCGGTGACGCGTTCGGTGGGTTGCGCAGTAACTTTGCCGGCAGCAACTATTGCTCTTGACCCCCTCTCAATAAACATACCTTTATTTCCTTTCCCGCCTTGGGTGCACGTAGACATTATTACGGTTTGTTTAAATTTTGCTTTAAATTTGTTATCTATCTTTCACATCGAGCTGTCAAACTTTCGTAGACCCATAGAGATTTGATATTTTTTTTATTGACAGGTAATATGCCTGCCACACACGTTCCAGTTTACCGTCAAATTTGCAGCGCGTTTGAAATGGCGTCCAGTTTGCAGTGCATCTGTATATAGACCACTCACGTTCAAGTTTGATGTCAAGTTTGCATGATGCTGCACTAGTTGAAACCATGGCGTCATCAGTGACGAACGACGACGCGTTAGCCATCCTAGGCTAATTACTCACAATTAAGAAAACAGAAAGTAAAGATCGTTCAGAGTAGTGCAAAAACTGGTTATAGACACGAAAAAAAATATATCTCATATAAATTTAGTGGAAGGTGCCGAAGCCGACTAACGTCACACGTTCCAGTTTACATGCCGATGCAAACTTGTTCAAGCTAGCAGATTAGAAATGCAATTTTTGCTTCAAGAAGACTTGTCATCCATACAACGTTAAGTTTACCAGACACCGCGTCGCTTCAAGCGCGCTGCAAACTTGACGGTAAACTGAATCGTGTGTGGTGGGCATAAGAATTAGATTGTGTTCATAAATAAATTCTTATATGCCAGTCTTAAATGTGATAAACTTTTTAAACCAAGAAATATGATTTCTGCAAAGTTTGTAAAGTCGCAGCGGAAATTACCTATTTGATCTGTGTTTTTGCCGTTCTACAAAATTTTCGATGGAACGCAGACTATATTTGTATTTTTGTATTCTGTTATAGGCATTATGCTAGGAAATCGGCATGTCCTAGAACTAAAATAACAAAGACAGCGGACATCAACCAATCCTCACAACCTTTCGCTCATGCAAGGAGGATGCCTGTTTCCCGAACTGGGAACGTTATGAGCTGATGAAGTTAAGTACTTACGTAATAAGTACTAATGTATATCTTTTAGAATTTTAGTTTAAGCATAATTTATAGATATGTCAATTTGTACGTCAATCTTGCAATATTTTTTTTCATGTCTTCATTCTTTCCTTCTGATATGCTTAGTAATAGAGTCAAGGTACTCACTGGGTTGAGGCGAGTGTTTCTTGGTGGACATGACGTCATTCAGCTCATGTCAGCTGTCGCAGCGCACACACGCAATCATCGAGTAGGCGTGGACGCGCCACACACGCCGCTTGCGACGCCAGCTGCTCAGCCTGTGTGGCACCGCTTGTTCAACGACTTACGGTGAACGCTGTGGACAAGATAATGTTAAGTGAAAACATTGTTGATGTTAAATACCAAGATCAAGGGAGGTGGAAAACCCAAGAAACTAAGGGATACCTTTGTTTCGTAGTAGACCAACACAAATCCCAAAAAATAAAATATGTGTCAATGCTTGTGGTTAGCCAATAACTCTAACATTAACTGTAGAGTTCTTAATTGTAATATGTTATGCAGTATTGTTGTGGTGTGTTTGGACTTTTAATTGTAATAATGGTGTTAGAAACATGTGATGGCTTGAGCGAAGACAGACATTTAGATCTTTAGACTGAAATGATAAACACGATTGAGATTAAATGATTATTACCCGAATGCCAAGGGCATTGAAGAGAGCTATGCTCGCAGTTTCCTTGCGTGATCGCATCAGAAATGAGGATATCCGCGATAGAACCAAAGGTACCGGTAAGTAATAGTCTAATAGCCCGAAGAATTGCGAAACTTAAGTGGCAGTGGGCAGGGCACATTGCTCGCAGAACGAATGGCCGATGGGGCCGAAAAGTTCTGGAATGGCGACCGTGAACAGGCTGTCGGCCTCCGACTAGGTAAACCGATGACCTGGTTAAGGTTGCGGGCATGCGCTGGATGCGAAACGCACGAGATCGGTCAATGTGGCGACGCCTTGGGGAGGCCTATGTCCAGCAGTGGACGTCTTTCAACTGAAATGATGATGATGATGATGACCCGACTGCCGAAGGATGTGTGTATGCTAAATCATGCTGTGCAGTCGGAGGAAACATATTCGCGAGCTGGCTGACCAAAACCAGATGTATCCTCCGACTGCACAGCATGTTTTTTTTTTGTTTACGTCTTTTTAGTTCGCTTCATAAGCAGTAGGGTTTTTTGAGTTTTTTTTATTATTGAATGGATAGGCTTGCGCTTGACCACTATCTCACCTGATGGTAAGCGATGATGTGGTCGACGGTGTAGCATGCTTGTGTAGTTAATGATACACATATTTCAGTCTTCTTTTAGACTATATCCATTGTATACGGTTTGATGATTTCGATGGTTTTAAGCAATTAACGATTAAATTGAACAGAGGTTCTATGTTCGGCTATACGACGTAGCTACGTATGAGGTAACAAAACTAAAAAAAAGTTAATTAAAAACTCAAAAAAATCCGACTGCTTAAAAAGCGAACTAAAAAGACGTAAACAAGAAGAATATCATGCTGTGCAGTCGGAGGACACATATTCGCGAGCTGGCTGACCAGAACCAGATGTATCCTCCAACTGCACAGCATGATTTTCTTCTTGTTTACGTCTTTTTAGTTCGCTTTGTAAGCAGTCGGGTTTTTTGAGTTTTTAATTAACTTTTTTTGTTTACAACATTTTAGTATTTTTTTTTTTAGAATTAGGTACATTTAAACATATATGTATTATATATTTTTGAAATCAACTCATAAAACCCTTTATTTTGATACCCCACACGATGGGCTTGGGCGAAAAAAAAAAAAATTCTGCCACAAAATGGCGTCCAAAATCCGCAATTTTTTTCTTTTCTAACTTAAATGTAGCCAGTGACACGCGGGGTTAAGACGAATCGATTGGCTTAAAAATCATCAAAATCGGCCAATGAGTTAGGTCTCTAGAATGCCACATAGGAACAAACATACATACATACATACATAGACTGATAAACACATTACCCTCCTTCGGCAGTCGGGTGAAAAGAGAAAAATGAAAACCTTTTTAGTAAAAAATTAAACCGACTTCCAAAACAAAATACTACAAATCGAAAAATATCAATTTTTGCTAAAGTTTGTAAAAAAGAAAACCAATAGTGGTAAGTACCAAAGTCGGTTAAATATTTTTTGTTAAAAGTTTTGTTTTATTAGAAACAGTTTTTTTTTTGTTAAGGTTTTTTACAAAGCTTTGACCCTGTATTGCTAAAAATATCTCTTCCACGTTAGCTAAAATCTCCTAATCAAAGTCTGTCAATGTGTGAACTTCCACATGACCGATTTTAATGCCAACGATCCCGAATATTTTTAAACAGGAAATATTCTATATTATTAAATTCAAAATTGTAACTCGTGGAGGATCTGATTACCCGTATGTTCGACCCCGATATCCGAATAATTTTGAGGATAAAATAATATAATCGGGAATCCGAATAGGTTATTGTGGCAGTTATCGCCTGGGGTCCTGAAATAATGTCTCCATGGATGCTAAAGGTTCCCAATTAGCCGTCTGTTTTATGCCTAAAGTAAAATGTAACTTGGAATACTTTTGTGTTTTATTCAAACCTTATAATAGTAGTAGTAGGACTTTAAGGTTTAATGGATTGTATGCTCTCATCGTTTGAGTGTCGTAATGAAATCAACTAAGCATGATAGTTGAAGCAACCAAAAGTCACAGAGTACATAATAAGAAGTTTTAAATATTTTAAGGAGATTGCTACAATAAATCAAAGCCTTACTTAAACAATACACAGACAAACAATTGTATTTAGAGGCCAATCTGCGAAAAAAAGCCTGAAAGCCATTTTGCCTGAAAAGTCCATAAAAACTCCATCATGGTCAAAGTTCCCAAAAAACAGTATTTTTTTGCTTAATGCCCCAATTTGTGCTTAGAGCAAGTTTATTCCTTGATCAATTGTGCACAAAAAATCTTACATATGATTCACTAAGGTTCATTAGTTGTCGAAATTTGAAGAAAACTAATAAATACATTTTTTTGTGTATAGTTTTTGTACTAAATCTGTGCGTGTCGGTAATTTAGGCTGGTTAAATTATGTTTGATTGTCAATCTCAAATTGACGTTTTCTGGAATGTTTTCATGTTTCGACAGCATTTTTGGGCCTTTTGGCAGCCCATTTTTTTTTGCTGTGGTGGGCTTTTATGGACTTTTCGAGCAACATTACTACTACCATAATGAACATTATTCCAGTAAATTACTTAACCAGGTTTTGTTTTGCAGCAAATGTCTGTATTTTCTGGGCTATAAAGTAAGATAGATACTCGCAGAATACAAAGTATCGAAGACAATTAATAAAATTAAACGCTACCATCTATATTGGTTTAAAACCGCAATTTATATACGTTTATCATCATTAATATCCCAATGAAATAAGTCAAATTCATAGATACTTTATAAAGATATAGAAAGAATAGATTTTATATGTATGTTACAGAAAATACAAATACAGAAACCATTTCTCAGGGGCCAATGAGCGGCCTTATTGCTAAACGCGTTCTTTTATAGATAATCTTAGGATGAATTTCAATGGGAGAAGTATAGACAACGCTGCAGAAAGTCTTAGGCTTACAAACTCTTACAAATACAATAAATACTTGACATACATTAATAACACATGACATATAAAAACGACAAATAAATACGATATACCACGACGCAAATACAGTGTTCTAATGTTTTCACAAAGTTTTAATACAATCATCTCATTATACAAATAAAACCGGCCAAGTGCGAGTCGGACTCGCGCACGAAGGGTTCCGTACTTGGTAAATTGCGGTTTACGATTTATGACGTATTAAAAAAAACTACTAACTAGATCTCGTTCAAACCAATTTTCGCTGGTAGTTTACATGGTAATGTACATCATATATTTTTTTAAGTTTTATCATTCTCTTATTTTAGAAGTTACAGGGGGGGGGGGGGACACACATTTTACCACTTTGGAAGAGTCTCTCGCGCAAACTATTCAGTTTAGAAAAAAATGATATTAGAAACCTCAATATCATTTTTGAAGACCTATCCATAGATACGCCACACGTATGGGTTTGATGAAAAAAAAAAATTTTAGTTTTAGTTTCAAGTATGGGAACCCCCAAAATTTATTGTTTTATTTTTATTTTTGTGTGAAAATCTTAATGCGGTTCACAGAATACATCTACTTACCAAGTTTCAACAGCATAGTTCTTATAGTTTCCGAATAAAGTGGCTGTGACATACGGACGGACAGACAGACAGACAGACAGACAGACAGACATGACGAATCTATAAGGGTTCCGTTTTTTGCCATTTGGCTACGGAACCCTAAAAACTGTGTTTACTCAAATCAAATATAAAGTTATAATGCAACATCAGTTGGTAGGTAAACGTATGAAATGTTAAAACGATAAGTAAATCCAATTTGCTTCAAAGGTCAAAGTTAACAAATGGGACGGGATTTATCATATATTTTTCGCAATAATATCCCTATGGACTGTTTCCCGACGTGAATCTGGATATTTCGCAATCGAATATTGAAACTTTTTATAATATAAATAAATCATTTTGATTTATTATTTTCCCAATATTTCTGGTGGTGGTAGAAACATTCATGCGAAGATGTTGGCATGAGCTCAATACTCCTCCCATGACCATTCAGGATCATGGACGTTTTGATTAACCCACGACGCAAAAACAATGGGATGTTAAAAGGTTGACGTGTCTGTGTGTGTGTATGTCTGTCTGTGGCATCGTAGCTCCAGAACGGATGAACCGATTTTAATTTTGTTTTTTTTTGTTCTGATTGAATTAAATCGGTTGACCCGTTCAAAAGTTATGGGTTTTTCGCATGATGTCATGTTATAATTACCTGTTTCAATAGATTGTTGATTAAAGCGTGTCTACTACTACTAAGCACATGTAGTTTAAAAAACATAAATTAAAAATTTAAAAACCAGCGACACAAAAACCTCGTACTCGCGTCGGGGAACCACCATCGCCGACGCGAGTACAAGCCTTAGCCAGAATTAGGTACATTTAAACATATATGTATTATATATTTTTGAAATCAACTCATAAAACCCTTTATTTTGATACCCCACACGATGGGCTTGGGCGAAAAAAAAAAAAATTCTGCCACAAAATGGCGTCCAAAATCCGCAATTTTTTTCTTTTCTAACTTAAATGTAGCCAGTGACACGCGGGGTTAAGACGAATCGATTGGCTTAAAAATCATCAAAATCGGCCAATGAGTTAGGTCTCTAGAATGCCACATAGGAACAAACATACATACATACATACATAGACTGATAAACACATTACCCTCCTTCGGCAGTCGGGTGAAAAGAGAAAAATGAAAACCTTTTTAGTAAAAAATTAAACCGACTTCCAAAACAAAATACTACAAATCGAAAAATATCAATTTTTGCTAAAGTTTGTAAAAAAGAAAACCAATAGTGGTAAGTACCAAAGTCGGTTAAATATTTTTTGTTAAAAGTTTTGTTTTATTAGAAACAGTTTTTTTTTTGTTAAGGTTTTTTACAAAGCTTTGACCCTGTATTGCTAAAAATATCTCTTCCACGTTAGCTAAAATCTCCTAATCAAAGTCTGTCAATGTGTGAACTTCCACATGACCGATTTTAATGCCAACGATCCCGAATATTTTTAAACAGGAAATATTCTATATTATTAAATTCAAAATTGTAACTCGTGGAGGATCTGATTACCCGTATGTTCGACCCCGATATCCGAATAATTTTGAGGATAAAATAATATAATCGGGAATCCGAATAGGTTATTGTGGCAGTTATCGCCTGGGGTCCTGAAATAATGTCTCCATGGATGCTAAAGGTTCCCAATTAGCCGTCTGTTTTATGCCTAAAGTAAAATGTAACTTGGAATACTTTTGTGTTTTATTCAAACCTTATAATAGTAGTAGTAGGACTTTAAGGTTTAATGGATTGTATGCTCTCATCGTTTGAGTGTCGTAATGAAATCAACTAAGCATGATAGTTGAAGCAACCAAAAGTCACAGAGTACATAATAAGAAGTTTTAAATATTTTAAGGAGATTGCTACAATAAATCAAAGCCTTACTTAAACAATACACAGACAAACAATTGTATTTAGAGGCCAATCTGCGAAAAAAAGCCTGAAAGCCATTTTGCCTGAAAAGTCCATAAAAACTCCATCATGGTCAAAGTTCCCAAAAAACAGTATTTTTTTGCTTAATGCCCCAATTTGTGCTTAGAGCAAGTTTATTCCTTGATCAATTGTGCACAAAAAATCTTACATATGATTCACTAAGGTTCATTAGTTGTCGAAATTTGAAGAAAACTAATAAATACATTTTTTTGTGTATAGTTTTTGTACTAAATCTGTGCGTGTCGGTAATTTAGGCTGGTTAAATTATGTTTGATTGTCAATCTCAAATTGACGTTTTCTGGAATGTTTTCATGTTTCGACAGCATTTTTGGGCCTTTTGGCAGCCCATTTTTTTTTGCTGTGGTGGGCTTTTATGGACTTTTCGAGCAACATTACTACTACCATAATGAACATTATTCCAGTAAATTACTTAACCAGGTTTTGTTTTGCAGCAAATGTCTGTATTTTCTGGGCTATAAAGTAAGATAGATACTCGCAGAATACAAAGTATCGAAGACAATTAATAAAATTAAACGCTACCATCTATATTGGTTTAAAACCGCAATTTATATACGTTTATCATCATTAATATCCCAATGAAATAAGTCAAATTCATAGATACTTTATAAAGATATAGAAAGAATAGATTTTATATGTATGTTACAGAAAATACAAATACAGAAACCATTTCTCAGGGGCCAATGAGCGGCCTTATTGCTAAACGCGTTCTTTTATAGATAATCTTAGGATGAATTTCAATGGGAGAAGTATAGACAACGCTGCAGAAAGTCTTAGGCTTACAAACTCTTACAAATACAATAAATACTTGACATACATTAATAACACATGACATATAAAAACGACAAATAAATACGATATACCACGACGCAAATACAGTGTTCTAATGTTTTCACAAAGTTTTAATACAATCATCTCATTATACAAATAAAACCGGCCAAGTGCGAGTCGGACTCGCGCACGAAGGGTTCCGTACTTGGTAAATTGCGGTTTACGATTTATGACGTATTAAAAAAAACTACTAACTAGATCTCGTTCAAACCAATTTTCGCTGGTAGTTTACATGGTAATGTACATCATATATTTTTTTAAGTTTTATCATTCTCTTATTTTAGAAGTTACAGGGGGGGGGGGGGGACACACATTTTACCACTTTGGAAGAGTCTCTCGCGCAAACTATTCAGTTTAGAAAAAAATGATATTAGAAACCTCAATATCATTTTTGAAGACCTATCCATAGATACGCCACACGTATGGGTTTGATGAAAAAAAAAAATTTTAGTTTTAGTTTCAAGTATGGGAACCCCCAAAATTTATTGTTTTATTTTTATTTTTGTGTGAAAATCTTAATGCGGTTCACAGAATACATCTACTTACCAAGTTTCAACAGCATAGTTCTTATAGTTTCCGAATAAAGTGGCTGTGACATACGGACGGACAGACAGACAGACAGACAGACAGACAGACATGACGAATCTATAAGGGTTCCGTTTTTTGCCATTTGGCTACGGAACCCTAAAAACTGTGTTTACTCAAATCAAATATAAAGTTATAATGCAACATCAGTTGGTAGGTAAACGTATGAAATGTTAAAACGATAAGTAAATCCAATTTGCTTCAAAGGTCAAAGTTAACAAATGGGACGGGATTTATCATATATTTTTCGCAATAATATCCCTATGGACTGTTTCCCGACGTGAATCTGGATATTTCGCAATCGAATATTGAAACTTTTTATAATATAAATAAATCATTTTGATTTATTATTTTCCCAATATTTCTGGTGGTGGTAGAAACATTCATGCGAAGATGTTGGCATGAGCTCAATACTCCTCCCATGACCATTCAGGATCATGGACGTTTTGATTAACCCACGACGCAAAAACAATGGGATGTTAAAAGGTTGACGTGTCTGTGTGTGTGTATGTCTGTCTGTGGCATCGTAGCTCCAGAACGGATGAACCGATTTTAATTTTGTTTTTTTTTGTTCTGATTGAATTAAATCGGTTGACCCGTTCAAAAGTTATGGGTTTTTCGCATGATGTCATGTTATAATTACCTGTTTCAATAGATTGTTGATTAAAGCGTGTCTACTACTACTAAGCACATGTAGTTTAAAAAACATAAATTAAAAATTTAAAAACCAGCGACACAAAAACCTCGTACTCGCGTCGGGGAACCACCATCGCCGACGCGAGTACAAGCCTTGTTTTTTTGATTTTTAGAGGTTTTTGTGTGAGCGGATTATACGCTCCAGATAAATAATAGAATAATGCTCTGATACCCAGTATCTTCAATAGGGCTAGGACCTAATTATGAAAAAGAACCAGCTTTAAACATTACCCTTAGCATCAGATATTATTGAGTACCTACCCTTGCTCACTGAGTGTTGGATGTTTCAGACCATTAAGTCCAGATTATGATCCATCAAGATGGACGACAACCATTTCTGGCACAGAATACCCGTGGTATTCGCCAGGCCCAAAATATGTCTTTAACAACAATTTGCTCATATCATTGTTGAAAGTCAAACACCGAATAAACGTCATGCCCATGGGTCCAAGGGTTAGACAGAAGTCCACACACGCTCTCGCATTTCTCCAGTGACAATTCTACAGATCTTCTACACTTCTACTGAGAATTCTACAGATCTTTAAATTACCTATAACTTCTAATAAAACGGTCTAGTAAATCTAGGAGTCAAAACGAATATCTTATATAGAATCAAATATTTATACAGCTCCATCTAAATCGCACCTTCCTACAATTTCATAAGGCTCTAAGGGAAAATCCCTCAGATTAATAAAACGCTACGATTAACATCGTTCCCTCATTATCTTCCGACTAAATTGCGGACTCTGCAAATAGAAGTAATGAGTTCCTCTTGTAACTGACGTAATTGCTTCTTTGTGTCAGACAATTGTGGCCAAATCAGCAATACTTTGTCCATCTGGTAGGTAATACAAGGGAATGTGGAAAAAAGGAAGGGAAAATACTAATCTGCTTGGCCTTTTCCCTACTTTGTTGGGGTCGGCTATCGGTAAAACCTGATACATGGAACGACTGCCTATTGGAACTCCATAAGACAGAAACTAGGAAACACGAAACACCTTGGCAAGACTGGTTCTCACATTTTCGAACTTCTGAGTACGCATAACGACGGCTAAAGATTTAAAAATAACAAACTGGACCTAGGGTTAAACGTGCTTGCTGTGGCACGGATGGGTCTCAATAAATTAGTGATGGTTACACATATAGATTGACCTGGGTAAGAGTTACGATTTGAATATCGAAAAACTTGTGCCCGCTGCGCATCACGCGAAAAACTGCGAAATTTGAGACAGATTTTCGCGTGAGCACACGTTTTTTGAAGTTGCAAATTTGGATTAACACTGCCCTAATTGGCCCATACAACATACATTCAGTTAAAAAATTTCGGGAATGGATGATTAGTTTGTGGTTCCAAATTCAATTTTTTGTATTTTTTTTGTTGTTGTTAGATTGGCAAAACTGTTTTCCATTTTGGCGCGGAGTTTGAGTTATATCTGTTATTTAGAATAAACACATTCACAATGTTTTTAGTATTAAAAATCCAGAATTACATCAAGCTATGCAATTTTGATGTCCATTTTTCTGGGCTATTAAAACATAAACATAACGTTACCGTCAATTTAACGAATGTCAAAAAACATAAGCGCTTTGACGGGTACCTAAGGAACCTAAGATACGGAACTAAGGTCGACTGGTAGAAAATGCCTTTGTGTTCATGAAGTATTAAATAAATAAACGTTTACATGCCATTTAGTGAATAACATTTCAGAAACCCCTAACTGTTCGATTTCAACTGTCTCCTCCAAATATTTTATTACTTCATGTCATCATCATCAGCCTTTTTAATGTTCCCACTGCTGGGACTCAGGCCTCCTCTCTGTGAGACAGGGAATGGACCGTAATCTACCACGCGGGCCTAGTGTTGGTGGGTGGATGTCACATGTCTTCGAATTTTTGTTTCTAGGACATGCCGGTTTCCTCACGATGTTTCTCTTCACCGTTTTGAGATATGGCCGTGTATCTCCCGTGATGGCCGTCATGTATCTCAAATAAAGTTAGGAATGTCGTCAATTATGGTATAAAAATAACAAAAATACGTGCAGTACAATGCCGTGTGAACCCAGCCTTCTTATTAATTACTTTTGCAACGCAAAAAGTTGGTCAAAATATTTTGTGTGCAATAATTTATTGTAATTAATCGGTTAAAATTATTTCAAAATGGATTTTTAGCTTTTCGCTTTATATTTGTTGCTTGTTGTAAATATTTTATTTATTGCAATAGCATCGTTTCCCGATCGCAATCTGTGTGTAATAATTTCTGATTGCACCGGAATGTTATATATATGGTAGGTAGTTTTAAGTGGAATTTATACACGGCATATTTCCATTTATTACTTTGGCTTGTGAACGAATGAAAACCACAATTGTATTGCAGTGTTGTCGGAAAGTTATTGTCTCTTTCACTTTTTAGGTTTCCGTAATAAAATATTAAAAAAGAATTCTTAAGGTTTTGATTTGTTAGTAATTCAATGGGAATTAAGCCAGTGGTCCGGTTTATTGTTAGTAGTCTACGCGAGTGCGTCACGATAGCCCGAAATTCACTCGACTGAACTTTCGCCCGAATGATCGTTCGGCTGAATAACGTTTGCCCGAATGATCGTTCACTCGAAGAACGTTCACTCAAATGATCGATCGCCCAAATAATGATTGACCAAAGAAAGATGTCAACTATGAACATCTATAAAATTTGAGGGCATTACCATCATCGTGTGCCTAAAATGTAGGTAGATTTATTAACAAAACACAGCTAGTATACACACTACAACGCTACTTGACTCTAGAGATAGGTAACATAAACTATTTCAAGAAAAAAAATCACGAGAGGTAGCTACCGATGAAAACATACTCATTTTCATCCAAGCATTTTCCCAACTTTATTAGGATTGGTTTCAGTTCAACCAGATGTGGCGGAATTTCAATATTTTATGACCCGACTACGGCGAAGCAAAAGGAAGGGTATATTACACTATGTTATGCAGATGGCACTCCACTACGCTATTACTTGTGGATAAATATGTGTTACTAGCTGACCCAGCAAACTTTGTTTTGCCGTAAAAAGACCAAACATTTATCTACCCCACCTACCCTACCTTACACTACCTACCCTACCCTACCCTACACTACCCTACCCTACCCTACCCTACCATACCCTACCCGACCCTACACTACCCTACACTACCCTACCCTACCATACACTACCCTACCCTACCCTACCCTACACTACCCTACCCTACCCTACCCTGTGTACCCGTGTGACATACTGGCTGAGGAAAAGTGCCCGGTCAATATCAGAAGGCTGATAGACAGCTATCTCGATGGTAGGAAGGTCAGGGTTAGGTACGCCGGGGAGGAATGCACTCGAGAGACTAGCAAGGGCTGCGTTCAGGGGTCGATCGGAGGTCCAATCCTGTGGAACCTCGTTCTCGACCCTCTACTTCAGGACCTAGAGCAGCGCGGATTTTTCGTGCAGGCGTTCGCGGATGACATCGTCTTGGTCGTGGATGGGGACACGGCGACTGAAGTCTCTAGAACTGCCAATGCAGCCCTCGCCCATGTTCAGGATTGGGGCGTCCGAAATAAGCTGAGGTTTGCACCGCACAAAACCTGTGCGATGACCATAACCAATAAGCTTAAGTACGACACTCCAATGCTGAGCATGGCCGGGGTCGACATCGGTATGGTCAAGAAAATGAAGTTGCTGGGTCTTACCATAGATGATAAGCTCACTTTCAATGAGCATGCCGCGAACGTCTGCAAGAAGGCAGCTGCCGTTTACAAGCGGCTGTCCCGAGCCGCAAAGGTGAGCTGGGGATTAAACACGGAAGTCATACGCACAATTTACACAGCAACGATTGAGCCCATAGTGACATACGCAGCCGCCGCCTGGGCACCCGCTGCAAAAAAGTTGGGTATACGGAAGAAGTTAGGCTCTGTTCAACGAGGATTCGCTCAGAAGCTCTGCAAATCTTACCGTACTGTCTCTCTGAACTCGGCACTGGCACTGTCTGGGATACTACCTCTAGACCTGCGCATACAAGAGGCAGCCGCCCTGTATGAAGCGAGGAGAGGGTCATCCCGGCTTCTGCCAGGAGACAGGGAGATTGAGAGTGCGGTAAGGTTTGCGGAAGCCCCTCATCCAGCTATGCAAATGCCCCTGGAGTTCATGTGCCTGGCAGACCAAGAGTTACTAGACAGTAACAATGTGCAGGCGGTGCTGATCTTCACCGACGGCAGCAAGATTGAGGGGAAGGTAGGAGCCGCGTTATCCATCTGGGATAATGAAGGCGAAGTCCGGAACCTCAAGCTTAGCCTTGCCGCGTACTGCACAGTCTACCAGGCGGAACTCCTAGCCATTTGTAGAGCGACAGAAGTGATCCTCGCGCGGCAAGAGGGGAGCTATGGTGTGTACAGCGACTCAATGGCTCACTCCATCCCCTGGCAGTCCGCGCACGTGCCAATCTGGCTCACGCCCTGGGCCAGAGCAAAGTTGTTACTTTGTTCTGGATCAAGGCCCACGCGGGCCTGCCGGGGAATGAGCGAGCGGACGAGCTGGCCAAGGAAGCAGCATTGTCGTTACGGAGGAAGCCGGACTACGACCAGTGTCCGGTTTCATTTATTAAGCGACAGATCCGTTTGGAATCGCTTGATGAATGGAATCGGAGATATGTGTCGGGCGAGACTGCTTCTGTGACGAAAATGTTTCTTCCGGACGCAATAGTGGCTTTCCGTACTGTACAACAGGTGCGGCCCGAAGGCGTCCTCACGCAGGTTTTGACGGGGCACGGTGGGTTCTCTGAATACTTGAATCGGTTCAAGTGTAAGGAGAGCCCATCATGCGTCTGCGATCCAGGCGTGGCAGAGACTGTCCAGCACATACTTGTAGAATGCCCGTTATTTATCAGGGAGCGCTACCAACTTGAATGTGAGCTGGACAGGAAAATCACGAAGGAGAGCCTGCATGGGCTCATGGACAAGAAATATAGGGAAAAGTTTTTGGAATATTGCATTAGAGTAGCCACTGCGGTTATACATCGAAATAAAACCTGAGGCGCACCGTGCTTCATTAATATTTTTGTGTGATATTTAAATGCAAGCACGGAATGCAGCAAGGACATGTATAGCCGGCAAGTATTTCATGTTAGTACCTAAGTTTATAGACTGTGTAATTGATTACTGTGATATTTATTTTTTCAATAACTGTGCTTTTGTGTTTTTATCCCTTTCATGTATCTATCTGTGATAAAAAAGCACCTTTTGTATTTTTTGTATTACCTGTGATAAACAGCACCATTTGCACAATTCTGTGATACCGCACTTTTTGTATTTTTGAACTTCTTGTATATTTCCTAACTTTAACTGTGATAATTAGCATTTTTTTGTATTTAATTTTCTGGGATAAACAGAACATGTATATTTTATTGAATTTTAATTTGATTGAAATAAAAATGCCCGTAGTTATTTAAATAAACCCACACAGTATACAAGAAGATGAATGCACGATGAACCATAGTATGAAGAATAAAAGTGCGAGAGGAAAGAAAGATTGAACGGAATGTATGTGTTTGCAATCAATAGGCGCCAATTTCGTTGGTGGGATTAGTGTTAAGAAAAAAAAAAAAAAAAAAAAAAAAAACCCTACCCTACCCTACCCTTCCCTACCCTACCCGACCCTACACTACCCTACACTACACTACACTACCCTACCCTAACCTACCCTACACTATCCTACTCTACCTACCCCACATTCATGATTCAGCGCACGCAATGGAAGCTCTCAAAAAGGAATATTTTTGCCCGTTTTTGCAACACTTTTCATTTATGCTCAGCTCCTATTGGTCGCAGCGTGATGTTATAGAGCCTATAGACTTCCTCGATAAATGGACTATCCAACACAAAAAGATTTTTTCAATTCCAACCAGTAGTTCCTGAGATTAGCGCGTTCAAACAAACAAACAAACAAACAAACTCTTCAGCTTTATAATATTAATATTAGTAATTAGTATAGATTATTTTAATAAAACACATACCTACCCCTACATAGATATTTTATACACACACTGGTTCTTGTGTTTTATGGCAATGATAGGCTCGCCCTTACAAAATGTGGGTGTAGGTACCTACTAGAGGTGCGCCTCTGCCTAACTCTTCGGGGAATACAGGCATTATCATTATTTTATGTTTATGTTATGTGGCTTTTGTTATACAAAATCTTCTAGTACAAGAGCTTGGGCAGCACCGATTTTTGTAAAAAAATACAAGTGGAACCACGATATAGAAGTTAAATCGAGACAGGACGAATGTGTATTATTTATTTATTTACACTTTATTGTACACCAAGGAAAAATATTAAAAAAGACATCTTATATCTAAAACAAACATACAACAGGCGGCCTTATCGCGAACCAAGAATGTGAAGAATGTGTATGTTAATAAAATAAATGAACAACCAATTTACTTCCACTTGACTGACACCACACACGAGTATGTCACAGACACAGCATCACACAAACTTGTTACTATGCTAAATAAAGCAATCCTTACTACTTCATAAAAATCCGGATCGAAGGACCACATATGATGATGATGATAGGTAAAGGAAAAAGAAACGGTTTATAAATTGGGGTAAGTGCAGGAAGATGATAGTCATAAGGTAGGTAAGACAGCTAGGCAACCGGCTTGTTTAGTACACTGACTATCAGCTTAAATTGTGCAGATTTTGTTTATTTATCCCAGAGTGCGTTCATGTTTTACAAGTCTCTAAATAGTATAAAACAAAATCGCTTGCCGCGTCTGTCGACGTCATTTCGTTTGGCCTACTCTTTTTGGGTTTTTGCCTCTAATTTAATTGGGTTTGCAATTTTTGTGTAGTAAATAATTTGCTTTATTATTCTCAACACTAAAATTGTAGTTTACTGAACCAACTGGTTCGTAGTAGACGATTGATAGTTATAAAATTAAATAAATTCGTATATTTTTTTTTCTTTCATATATATCTATATCATGTAACGGATTTTGATTGCTACGGGTTTTCATTAATAGAAAAACTGTTTGAACGAGGAATGTGTTTGTACATCATTTTTAGGGTTCCGTACCCAACGGGTAAACACCGGACCCACTGGCGGACTGAGACGCCGCGGTCCGTCTGTCTGTCTGTCACCAAGCTGTATCTCATGAACCGTGATAGCCAGACAGTTGAAATTTTCACAGATGATGTATTTCTGTTGCCGCTATATCAACAAATACTAAAAACAGAATAAAATAAATATTTAAGTGGGGCTCCCATATAACCAACGTGATTTTTGTGCTGTTTTTTGCGATATTGGTACGGAACCCTTCGTGCGCGACTCGCACTTAGTCGGTTTTTTTTCCATGTGAAGTCAAGGCGGATCACTAGTATAATATAAGTTTAAGTTGCAATAAGAATTAAGTAAAAAATGTTTTATAAAACAAGATTTTTCACTAAATGTTCAATATCACTTGTGAAGACACAACCAATGATGATGATATTTTTATGGCGACCTTCTAGCTCCATCAGGCGACTAATTCCGTAGTACCTATCTTATAATTCTGCCGTTTCCAAAGTGACATACTTATGATACTTTAGCGTACTTACGCCAAGTTTCAGATTAATTAGATGCAAGGAAGTGCTTGAAAAATTGATCACTTGTTGCTGGGCACATATACAAAAACAAGATAATATAAATCTTGTAATAATATACTGGAATTAGATCAACGAATAATTTAATTCATCTGTAGTAGACGAAGACAAGAAACATATAGATAATCACCAAGTAGCAGCCTTCTGATCTTCATTATCGTGGTAAAAATAATGTTGTACCTATTGCTAACGAATTTCTTACACAATATCCCAGCGTAAATACAAAGTGAACACAGGCATGTTACGTGTCGTTCTAATTTGTTCTTAATTAATCAGGATAAGACACATGTTTCTTCTCTCTGTCAATATTTATCAGTAGAATAATGTACTAGATTAACTTGCGGACACTGATTGACTGGAATTAGTGCTCGGTCAGACTATGCTAGTTCGTCACTGCCGAGAATTGACAGCAAACTTACAAACACTTTTAAACAATCTTAAGAATGAGATGAGAAATAAAGTCTTTCAACAACCTTTTCTAAGTAAAAGCAGCTTAGTAAGAATTTAGACTGTCACATGTCGTATACAGTACGAGTGTAGCTTGCACTTGAAAATAGGAATATTATTGATTATGAAATATTACATGCAAACCAATGTATTAAAAGAGAAGTATTTACCTAAACCTTGCATTTCTTAAGTTAAACGTGGAGGGTGCGATTAAATAGCTTATCTTTTAAGCTAGTCTGCTTTATAATAGAGCCATTTGTTAAAGCAAACTTGTTTAAAAGCTAAGCTAACGGTGTATCTGGCTTATTGGCAGTAACATTCTATATTCAAACGGAGATCGAACGAACGCAATGCTAGCTTACTGCGTTATGACCATCACAGATCAGTTAGATATTCTACCTCTTTGCGCATACAAAAATCGTACAGCAAAATCGTTTATCCTCTTTCCAAGATAAACGCGGAAAAATATGATGCTAAAAACAAAAGAAGCGCGCAGAAAACTGTCTCGCCCAGCAACGGTTTACCTCATACAAATCATAACAGAGATAACGTCACCTTTTCGTTTTCTGTTTATTTGTAAGAGGCAATTCTAGTTGTTGCATAAGGGCTGTGGTAAAGTTTGAAGCATGAGCCTTTGAAAATGTTTGTGATATGTTATTCTGTTCTTGTGACCTTTTATTTCTGTCATAACTAGATGACTGCCAGTCATGTTGCTGTTTAAGACATTCAATTGTTTTGTGTTGTCTTATTATAGTTTTAATATCTGTTTGTGCCTTTTCTATAGCTATCTCTTTAAATACATCTGCTTTCTGCTTTTTTAGGGTTCCGTACCCAAAGGGTAAAAACGGGACCCTATTACTGAGACTCCGCGGCCCGTCTGTCTGTCTGTCTGTCTGTCACCAGGCTGTATCTCATGAACCGTGATAGCTAGACAGTTGAAATTTTCACAGATGATGTATTTCTGTTGCCGCTATAACAACAAATACTAAAAACAGAATAAAATAAATATTTAAGTGGGGTTCCCATACAATAAACGTGATTTGAGCCGTTTTTTTTGCGATAATGGTACGGAACCCTTCGTGCGCGAGTCCGACTCGCACTTGGCTGGTTTTTTTTTGTTCTGTAAGTATCCTGTTTTTAAAATGGCTTTCTCTTCTTTTCACAATCCTTAAAATAATATTTAACATGTCTATGGTTGTTTCAAACCAGCATTGTTATTTTATATAAATTTTACCGCAAAAACTCAGGTGAAATTTGGAAGGCTGTTTTCTAAGTTTTTACGATGATAATATAAAAAATTTAACAATCTGATAAAGTGTCCTATAGTCTTCTAATATTGTTCGTTAAGTCAAAGTCAAATATATTTATTCAATTAGGCATTTATTATAAACGGCACTTTTGAACGTCACCTAAATTAAAATTAAAAGAACAATGGCGAGATTTTAGCTGACTTAAATTTGAGCGTCTGAAAGTGAGTTATATACGAAAGACTTTCTATTAATTGTCTACATTTTTTAAATATATTATTGGGCTGCTTCAAAACGGATAAAAAAAAACATAATAAATAAAAAGTTATTTGATTTTTTTGTTAATTTCTTTATTTTAGTGTTGCAATTATATATTTTATCTGCTAAGTGACAAGTAGTAACTATATTAAGTAATAATATCATTATTGCATTTATTGCAGTAAATGAGTTAACAATACAGTTTATGTCTGTGTGTAGATGTTCCTTGCAGGTAGGTAAGAATATTGTAGTGTAGTAGAAATTAATGAATTACTTTCAATTACTGATTGGCAAAAAGACTAGTATCCAAGTCTTAAAAAAAATATAGGTTGGTTGTTGACGACGACCTTTTGATAGACGTCAAAGTTACTTAGTTTAAATAAATATTCTCTTTTCAAAGAGTATATTTTACATTTCATGATGAAATAATTAAGGGATACTAATGCGATATTCCCCTTTATTTCCACGAAATTGAATAATATTACTTAATAAACACATTATTAAAAGTTACCCAGACATAACCTACAAAAGTTTATGACTGTATATCTATTATTCTCGACATACTCTAACAAAAATTCTTGCACAAACTAATTCAGAACATCACCCTGAGTTAAACGAGATATTTTTCATCTAAAGACGTAGGAATTAAATCTCAGCTAAAACAATGTATGGGCACCTGCCATTGTTCTTTACAAGTAAAAAAAAAAAAACTACCGTGCATTCGGAAAGATATATGTGAGGAGGATGCACCCAGAATAGCTCTACACACTATACTACGTACAGGTATAAAACCTGTACGTAGTATAGTGTGTATTATTAGAAAGCATTAACAGGTAAATTATAATACAAACATAGGTAAAATACCTAATTCAACAACAACGGAACAGTGTGTGAGTCAATTTCTAAACCGGTTTTAAAAATAGAATCTTTGCAAAGTCAGTGGAGCGAGGAAGTTCGTTAACAGTGTCAATAGGAGACTGGCAGCTAGCAACTAGTGGCCATTTGTGTGTCTGACCTTTGCCTCAGCACGTCTACATACATCAATAGAACGACTTGGTAGAAACTTAAATAGGATTGAGTTTACTTAGTGGTTTTGGAGCTTTTTGGGTTAAATTGGAAATCATGGAACCTTTTCTGCCAAGTTTCAGTGTATTACTGCTGTGATTTACTGAAGATTGATGGTTGGATTGCCTTCCACGTCAAAATATTTCATGTATTTAAATGAAATTTTCTTTGCACTCGCATAATTAAAATCCGATTTGGATCAGGTTTAAGGTTTTGACATATTTATCATAGTCATATTAAGTATCAATAGTCAAATTTAATTCACCACTCGATATCTAACGCATAAAAAAATCATTAAATAATACATACTACTCGTAATATTTTATAATAGCTTTCTACCCGCAGCTTCGCCCGCGTAAAAAATGTTTTATCATCCCAAGGGAAAACAAACTATTCTATGTCATTTCCAGGGTCTCAAACTATCTCCATACCAAATTTCATCAAAATCGGTTCTGTAGATCCAGAGATTACCCCCTACAACCTCACCAACACAGTCTATTGGACACACTTTTATTTTCTTCTTTGTTTATAATATTCATTGTTGAAAGAACCACCATTTGCATGGTCACTGAAATGCCGATTTTAGATGGTATTTTATTTGAATTGTAAGTGACATTGCTGTTGGTGTGCTTATTATAAATAAATCAATAAACTCACAAACTTTACCTCTTTTTATTATAACTGAATGTGAAACTACTAACTCAGTATGTCTCCGTCTGTCTAACCTTTTTCACCAGGGTCTTAACGGCTGAGCGGATTGAAATAAAACTTGGCACACGGGTAGACTATGTCCGAGATTAGGACATAGGATACATTTTATCCCAAAAGTATGTTCCCTTGGGATAATTTCTTAATTTCATGAGGACGAAGCCAACAAGGCCCGTTACGTACACGTATTCACGGACACAGCCGTGTCCACGACACAATTTTCTTTTAAAATTTTTGAAACACATTGAGCAAATTTACCAGTGTTTTTGAAAGGCATTTGAAGCCTTGTTTTTAGTAAGTTCACTTAAGTAACTAATCCGAATTGAACTCAATAAAAACAGAAACTGGACGAAGTTCAAGGACGGGAGATGTTGTTATCGTTGAAATTTGTTTGTGCCTGAGTTTCAGCGTATTGCCTGAACTTTTTTATTTTCTTCGTCTCAGTTTAGTATGCCTCAATAATTAAAACATGTTTGTGGTTTTCTAACTAGCCAGCTACCCAATTAATAGGATAATAAGATAAGTTTAAATGAAATCCAGTCTTTCTTAGCCATTTTGTCTGTGGTATTCAGGTTGATTAGATGTTAGTAGAATAGTAAATGACTGAGTTTCGTTCTAACTAGTTTCTTTTCCGACAGCGAAAAATAGAAGCCATTTTTAACTCCCGACGGAAAAAGAGGAGTGTTATAAGTTTGACGTGTATTGCTGTGTATCTGTCTGTGGCATCATAGCTTCTAAACGGATGAACCGATTTTGATTGAATTTTTTTTGTTTTAAAAGTGTCTTTTTCGAGGGTGTTTTAGCTATGTTTGATGAAAATCTGTTTAGCCGAGCACAAATTATACGCATTTTACTTTTTGAATCGGGGTTTTCACAAGATATGGTATCATAATTACGTTTATCAATAGATTGTCGAACGAAGTGTGTCTTCTAATAGGCAGGTATATAATCGTTGTTTAAAAAGCATGAAATTAAAATTAAATTTTAATTTAAAAAACCCTCTGTTATATATTTTTTTCTAATTAAAAAAAAACAACTTTAGAAAGCAAAATAAAGTTATTGCAACTCAGTGACAAAATTGAATGAATGGAGGAATTGAAAAAATAACATAACATCTATCCCCGAAATGTATTTTGGAACGAAAATGCAAAAATAAAAATTGAGAAATTCTCCACTTTCCAGTGACTGAAAATATTCTTCATTCAGAAGACGGAAACGAACTGTTTCCTATTGTCTTTACCGTGCAATAAAGATTGAGCATAAAATAAATAATGTTGTAAAAGTGCAATGTTATGTTGAAACACCAAAATTATTGGTGAAATATGCCATGTTTTAGAGATTAATATATTTTTCATTTAAAAGATTATAAGACTTATATAAGCTACTAAGCGAAACTTTACCTACTATAAGTGTGCAATATCTATACTCTTTCTAAGAAAAAGTACTAGGCTCTCAAAAATATGAAGCAGAGCTGCCATAAAATACGCCATAAAAGCTGAAATTGACAGCGAACCCGCTCCGAAATGAACGGTTACGTTTCAACGGGTTTCGAGACAAAACACCATTGTCTGCATAGCACAATGAAATTGAAAACTTCAAACGAAAATTGCCTTTATTTTAAGATATCGAAAGGGTCATTATAGCGTAAATTTTAGGTGTTTATTAGGATCGTGAATTAAATCCCGGGGTGCTAATGAAATTAGTCGATGATCGAAACGTTACGGGGATTATTCGAAACTCTCAATAGAAGGGTTTAATTTACAAAATAATCGCTGTTGTCTGTGACCGTTAAACCGAAACCGAAAACGGGCCGAAGATTTTTTTGACCAAAATCACTTAATTATTACATGTTTTTGCCCGCGGCTTTGTCCGCGTGAAAAGGGAATGAAATAACGAGACACAAAGTAACATTATGTCCTAATTCAGGCCATGTTCCCGTAAGGAGGAGACGCTCTCACGCCCTTAGCCACCGCAGGAGACGCCCCGGGCATCGGAAGTCGCAAGCCGATTCCGGCCACCGTAGGCGCGGGCTTGCGGACGGCGAGTAATGGGTAGGTCACCGTCCGATAAGGACCAGGCCCGAGTCAATGGCACGTAGTGTTCCACGCGCGCCTCAAAGAGATGTCAGCATCTGACGAGGTCCGCTAGGGCCGATGCCTGTCTGGGTCGCGGATAAATTTGAAAAAGAGTTACCGCGGCCCTGGCTCAAGTAACAACAACAAAAATCACATAAAGAGTACACACATAGCACAATATCACAATTAAACTATTAGTAAAAAGTCCTAATTTTCTATCCGCCATTATAATTGCCACCTAATTCAGAAGCTAACTAACACCTTGTGTAAAAGCTAGTATTTCTAAACACCCATTCAACATGCATACTCCTGCCTGTCCGTAATTGACCGTCCGCCTCTAAGCCTTTGTTGAATTTAATTAAAAGTAAAGTTGTCGGCCGGTGAGAATGCGAGGTAAAACAATTGTATAACCGGAGCTATATTCATGTTGTCAGTGAACGTTGCTGTAAGTGGGGCCTAGAGCATGAAGTGTAAAAAAATGGAGTGCCAGCTATTGAAATGACCTATACAACTGATATAGTATACACGCAATGCGTTAAATGTATGGACTATATAACAAAAATATCATTGAATGGTCGTTACTGTTACACCAAAACCATAAAATCTGGTTATGAAATACGTGGGGCAATGAAGAAAACCATTGCTGAAACCTGTTTTCATAATAAAAGTCACCGTAAAATGTAAGCGATAATACAAGGTAAACAGGTACCATGGGTGATACAGTGAGGTTTTACGAATATATTTGATATTTATTAATATTTATGTAGAATTGTGAATTGTAGAAGTGGCCCATACATTGAGGCAAAGGCTTAGCTGGCTGCCAAAAAGTTGGGGATCCTTGCAAAGGTGAGAAGGTACTTCACGCCGCAACAGCTGCTCAACTTGTATCAAGCGCAAGTTCGATCATGCATGAAGTATTGTTCTCATCTCTGGGACGGATTTGCCAAATACCAGCATGAAGCACTAGAGTCGGTCGAAAAGCGGGCCAAGACGCTCCGCAAAGAGGTAATGATGATGATGAACGCTCCAGAGCCTTGAACATCGTCGCCGAGTTGCCTGCTTGTCGGTTTTTTATCGGTTAAATTTCAGGGAGTGTGCAATGGAATTGCACGATTTAATTCCACCTAGCCCGTTTCATCATCGGACTACCAGACGTACGTCGATGCGCCATCGATACAAGGTAGACATCCCACCCATACGCACAAAACGTTTTGGGAACACTTTTATTATGGGTACAGCTAAGGAGTGGAATTCCCTTCCGGAGTCTGTGTTTCCCGACAGCTACAATCTAGGGTCTTTAAGTCAAGAGTGAATAGGTTATTTCTAGGCAAGCGTGTTTCACCGTCGACCACATCTTCGCTTACCATTAGGAGAGAAAGAGGTTAAGCGCGAGAAAATAGTTTTTTTAATATATTTTATGTTATTATGTCTAAGTATATTTATGATATTTTCTATACTGACAGTTCAAAATTCATCTCCTCTTGTCCAGTCCATCAAAAAGTTGTCTGGCAGAGATTGCTGTGTGCGATAAGACAAGTAAAACTTTTCAGAAACCACAAAAAAAATGTTTGTCATATAATGTTGAATGAAACTTGATTATGTAACCTATGTCAAAAAGTAGATAATAATGTTTTGTATAGTCAAAAAACATGTTTGCACATAATTTATTTTGATTAAAAACATTTGACTTGTGTTGTTTCTTCTACTAGCTTTTAGCCGCATTTATATTAGGCACCGCAGCCACGGGAAAAAGCTAGTAGAAATTAGAAATCGCATCCTCTTGAGCAAGCATAGCGATCAAGGCTCGTGTCTTATCTGTATGAGAAGAGGCCTTTGCCCTTCACAGGGACAGTAACGAAGCTGGAATTATTAAATTATCACTTCACAAAGAGCCTGGCAACCATATGTAAGCACTCCATTTCTTCTTACTCCATGGAAAAAAAGGTTTGGGCTGCCACTGAACTGTGACAATTTATCGGTGTTCGGGGATTTCAGGAATTTTAGGAACGGTTTACCATTATTGAAGGATTACGGTCGGTTGGGAATGTTATTTTTGGAATGAATGCTGAACTGTTGTAAGGAGAAAATGTTCGGTTACTGGTAATAGACTCGCCCTGTTGGCATAATGGGGAATCGTAACGTAACAGGTGAATTAATATAAAAAAATAAACACTTTTATCCCTTCGAGAAACGCAGTTCATGTGTAGGGTATACTATCTACCCACATAGTTTATTTATTTCACAAACATACATGTTACGCACACAATATTGATATATTTGTCAGGTTTAGTCAATAGTACGGACGTCAAAACAAATCGCAAGCACGCCATCTGGCGGCAAAGCAAGACAACTACGCATTGGCGCGCTATTCATAACCACTTGCGTGGTGGAGACAGAAGAATATAGCAGTTGAGTACTCACCGCCCTAGAGCGAAGACATCGTAGAATCAGTGTTGATCCATAATATTAGTAAACAAGTTTGTAACTGTGAATATTTGAATAAACCCAGTGTATCGAATAATTTGTGTTATTTCATTTTTACGATTCTACCCACCGACCTGCCCACACACGATGGAACCTGAGACAAATCTTAACCTAAGGGAATACATCCTGACTTCCCGATGGTTTACATCCGATGAAACATAGCCATATGCCAGCCTTGATGCAACATATTTATATATATCATATTATAACGCCTTCGACAGACATTCACAGCATCGTATATTGTATATCGGCTGATGTCTGGTGGAACGCTACCATTGTTGGCTCGAACAACTGCTGCGGTACTGCACTATGAGCCAATCAACCACTATATCCTTCCACCCGTGCTGACAAAAAAAATCGGTTTGCAATTCCCGCTACTGCTACTGCGTCCTCGCGTAATCGTAAGCAGCTTAGAAGAAGTTATTATTAGTATGATATGCTTTTCGAATTTGTCAAAATTCATTTGTGATGTTTTTTTTTTTTTTGTATGTGAGGGTAATTTTAATATCGATCGCATTCTAATCTCAGCCTGAATCTGTCAAAAAACCTCTTCACCTACATGTTTTACAATTATTATTGGTCAATGATTGCCAAATGATTTGAGAAAACCTCTTGACTTGGAAATACAGGTCTTCTGATCTAATTTTAAAGACCAAAAATCAATTGGAAATATAGGCTTTCTGGGGGGTGACCACAAGCTCTTAGAGTAAGGTTATTTTGAGATCGAGTAAGGGACAGATGTATCTGACTTGTATACATCTGTCACTTACTCGATCTCAAAATAACCTTACTCTAAGAGCTTGTGGTTACCCCCCTGATCTGATTTTAAAGACCAAAGATATTTACTATGCCCGCGAAAATCATGTTTAACCAAAAATGGTTGTCAACAAGTTACGACCCACCGTCTTCTTAAAAAGCCTTTCATTACAAAAAGCACTAAATATTTTACGAGTATTACATCCTACAAATTTCCGCTCCTACCTTTACAACATATGAACATAAACCTTTCCTCAATGATCATTATTTTTCTTCACAAACACCTCGGGGACGACACACAAAGTCGACAAAAAGTGACGGTGATCGATGATACAGGGTTCACAGCTCCGTGAAGTTTTTGTCACAAAATATTAGCTACCTACATGTTAAACATCGTGTAGTACTTCCAGATGATGAGTAAGCATTAAGTAATGTATACAGTAGATAGTCGGGTGATAATGTGGCATATTGTGTTTTCAAATGACAGTGTAACACCGGTATTAGTAACAATACAACGCTCTACAAAGCCGACGATTTTTTTGACTCCGACTTCCGAAATTGAAGTTATTTTTGCAGTGTTTTTATTTGGATGTCGGTTGTATTTTAATTTATGTTGTAAAAAATAATTGTTTGTTTTTCACTTTTTAGTTGTGGTAGCTTGTACACAAGTTATTTAGAAATCTATGCCAATATTATGAAGAGGAAAGATTTTTTTGTTTGTTTGTTTGTTTGTACCGAATAGGCTCCGAAACTACTGGACCGATTAAAAAAAATCTTTCACCTATGGAAAGCTACATTATTCCCGAGTAACATAGGTTATAATTTTGACGGGAGCGAAGCCGCGGGGGTCAGCTAGTATACAATAAACAGACATGCGATTTGCCGTCATATATTGAAGAGTTCCATTGAATATCTCCGAAGTTCTTCATCAGATCTTCACCAAATTTAAATGGGACCAATGATGATTTCGCATTGGTCTTATTTAAGGCGAAAAAAGTATGAACCCATCCGAATAAAAAAATATTTCAAAACCCGTCCACAATTGACGAAGAAATCGGTGAACATAAGAAGAGTACATAAAACAAAAAAAAACTTTTGGGTAAGTTGGTTAACAATTACAATCAGCAGCTATGTTTGGATAATATCGATTGGGTTTTGTTCAAAAACCTATGCATTTGACTTTTCGTGTATTACTATAATAACTAACAGCTGACAGACAAAACTACCCTATAATGATATTCAAAATTACTGTTATTAAACACAAATGGGGTTCTTAACTTAATAACCATTCTGAACCCTTTAAAATAATTACTATCATTAAAATAAATACGTAGATATAATCTTAAGAAATTACTTAGCTAGGTTATACAAGGAAAATGAGACGTAAACCAATTACGTAAAATATTTGGTTTCGTGATACCAAAACCTGAAAAGTTTTTGTTTCGGTTTAAATAAAACATTTCTCTAAGAACTCGAGCTTGCGGAGGAGATCGTGGCTAAATAATAATAGCCGCACGGGTCGATCTTCAAGGTTAAGCAACGCTTGACGAAGTCGGTCCGTGGATGGGTGACTATTTCAACATACCGAGATTCCTCCGTGCCTCAGAAAGCACGTTCAGCAGTTGGTCCCAGTTGTCATATCTATGTTTATCTTTGAGAGTTGTTACAGGTAGTCAGAAGCTCGAGATCTGACACCAGTCTTGCAAAGGGGTATCGTGTTACCCAGTTACTGAGTTGTGGAGGTCAGCCCGGCGAGCATGGCAAACCCAAGACGTTTGTGACAAGACATGATAAAATTTGTCTATGTCTTACAATTTGTCATTTATGCTAGCACGGGTCAACCATGGGACATATTTTAAAGGCGCGACATGCCTTTCTTGTTGCTGCCCATCCAGCACGGTCTACTGTGACATGACTTGAGTCACACATTTCATCGCAATTTGGGCGACAAAGCCATTTTGTCTTAAATACTAGTACCGGCGGCGTGAGAAAATTTCCTGACGTTTATTTGGGACTCATCGGGTCTTAATTGCTAATACGGGCGCACCCATTTTGTCACAAATGTCACATTTTGACAGATGATTATGAAATAATCACTAATAATAATTTTATCACTTTCGTTCGGAGGTGGTGATAAAATTTTATAGTTGAAAAAAGAAATATTTTCCTTCTAATTACTGCACCAAATGGCAATAAATTCATTTTGTGTGCATGGTGATCAATGCTTATTAATTAATTGAAATGTTACGGGATTATTAATTAATTTTTTATTACTTTTTTATTGTCATTCTTATTTTAATTTTTTTTTTGTATTTTGATTATTTTTTTTTATAACAATTTTCTTTTATGCCATATTTTTTTTACTTTCTGCATTTTTAAATATTTCTTAAATAAAACTCCCAAAAAACATTTAAAATATAAAAAATAGGGGCCTACCGGTATCGGGAACAGGGTCCATGCTATTACATTTTTTAAGTATTTTTTTTTTTTTACTGTAATTATATCTTTCTAACAAACTCTTACTATGTTATCAAACCCAAATTCAGATTAACAAAAACTAGCAAGTCTTTTCATATAAACAGTATACGCTTTTATAACAAGTTGCCAAAGTCAGTTATAGAACTGACCGATGGAAAGTTCAAAAACTACATCAATCGTGTCCTTATTAAAAAAGCATATTATAAGATCAAGTTGAAGATAAAAATTTTGGCTTTAGCTCCTTCTGCGCATGCGGCTTCCCTGGTAACTCATAAACGGCACAAATATGTCGTTGTCTCTAACTATTCTCAATCTCATTAATTCTTTGTTTTTTTTCTTTCTTTTGATTATTCTTTTTACAATGGTTTTTAATCATCTTCGTAGCCATTTGCTAAGAATAGTTACAGCACTGATAACAATATTTGTGCCACATGTTAGATTTAGTCTTTTTTTTTATTTTACTTTTGTATAGATTCCTTTACCGATTGTTTTGTAAATGTGTGAAGATTGTAGGCCTTCTAGATGCTTGTTAACATTTGTTAACTTTTTAACTCGTTTTATATTCTTTTGTTTAAATAATATGTAATCTTTTTGTTTTGTTTTTCTTACGACTTATTGTCGGCCCTACGTTGTCCCCACATATCTAAGTACTAATGCTGTAACAAGGAAATATTGTAAAACAAAACCATTTTTTAAAAGAGTAACCATGGAGTTTCTTGCCGGTTCTTCTCCATAGGAAACGACCAACCCGAACCGTGCACCTTTTGTCGACGTTTTATAAGTGCCCATGTAGGCCTATATGAAATAAAAAAAATTGATTTCGATTTTTATTTTGATTTATAAGTGCCCATGTAGGCCTTTATGAAATAAAAAATGATTTGATTTTGAAACAAACAAAGAAAAATAAAGTGTGCATAAGTCTATGGTCGTGGGTCAAATATTAAGTTCCTCAACAAAATTAAAAAGTTGTTTATCTGTATGAACGGCACACTTTTATACGTATTATTTTATTTGGTCGTCTATTCAGATTATTTCGCACTATGAAGTCAGCAACAAGAAAGGCATGTCGTGCCTTTAAACTATGTCACATGGTTGTCCCGTGCTAGTATTTAGGACAAATTGTAAGACATGACATATTTTATCATAACTTTTTCAAATAATTTCTGTTAAGAATTTGTAGTTCAAGTCGAAAACCATGCAAATTGAAAAAAAAACATTTTCATAAATTCATGTTGGGATGCTGCTAGCATGGGGCTAGCAAAAGGGGGGGATAAATTTTGATTAGTTTTTGCCTAGGACATACCGTTTTTGAGATATAATTTTGGAAGTATAGAGCGTTTTACTCGTATGCAAGATAAGATTCGGAGGCCCATAATTAGGAAACAGTGCGTCGTAGGGCTATGCTTCTCAGAGCCTAAATGGTTTTTATGCCTAAGTTTAAACCGAAACAGCAATAAAATTGGAAAAATTCCGAAAAAGAAAAAATTAGCGTCAAGAAGTTGTCACAAGTCAAGAAAATATCTCACGCTGCCGTGCTAGCATTTATGACAAAATGGCTTTATCGCCCAAACTGTAATAAAATGTGTGACTTAAGCCATGTCACAGTAGGCCGTGCTCGCCGGGCAGATAGGCAGTCGCTCCATGTAAAACACGAATACTCAGCTGATTCCGGTAGGACTGAAAGCCGACCCCAACATAGTTGGGAAAAGGCTAGGCAGATTGATTTCTCAAAAAACAATTACTATTGGACAATTAAGAAAGTTTACAGGTAGTAATTTCGGATCACTAATTTTTTTCAACAACACACCATTGACAAATTTTTAGTTTTCAACCAAAGTTTCGTATACTATTTATTTCACAAAAAACTTATGCCGCAAAAGTTTTATTTTACAAACACTCACTTTTAAAACATTTATTCGGCAAATGCTTCTCCCTACAAATATTTCGTATGATACTTAATCAATGTTGTACATTTGATATTTAGATTATTTTGGAAAAATCACATTTATATTAAATATCATTATTAAAGTACATTTTATAAACCCAGTCACAAAATGATCATAACGGAATTTGTTTTGCATTTTTTTAGTAAACCTTAAAGTTGCTTCTGCATCGTCTCCAGCGCTGCGGGAAGTGTAACCCCATCGCCCTTACATAACAAAGGATAGGCCTCCACGCCTCCGGTTTTTATATACACTCTAGGGGTAGCAGCCATCCCCCGGTGGGTTCCCGCATTGTTGAGGTGGGGGGGCTCAGTAGCTGTGGCTTGGTCACCCACGTTGTGGTGAAGCGAAGAGGAACCCGTGAGCCGTGGTGTCGTATGGGGCCTCCTATACCCATACTATATCGCGGCTGAGGGTTGGAGGCTGCGGCGGTAGAAGAGTACACTACTATTTGTCTACATTTCTTCTTCATATCTCCTTTTCGCGGGTCTGCTGGTAGAAATTTCTAAAGAAATAAGCAGTACCCTTGTACTCCTCTGTCATGATGTGTTTTCTATGTGTATTTTCTGTGTGTACATTAATAATAAAATAAATAAATAAATAAATAAGAGTGCCGGTATTGCGGTGCGCTACTCTCCCTACCTTCCGTGGCCTGGACGGGGCTGCTACCGTCTAATGGCGGACGCGGTAGGGCCGCAGGGGAGGAGGAGTGTCGGTATAGCGTTGGCCGCTCTCCCTATGCCCTGTGGTCGAAAAATAGTAGGTGGCGGGGTCATTGACTTTGACCCGTCACAAGGGTACCAAGGGTGCTATACACTGGGTTGTCTGGCACCCATGTGCTAATACGACGTTATTAAAAAAAATCGGAAAATTATTTTCATAAGTGTATTATTTGGCAAAATTGTTGTTGTATAATAATGAAATGCCAAATCATGTTTTTTGCCAATCATTGCTTGTCATGTGAAATTGTTTAAATATATTTTTGACAAGACACCAGTAATTTTATTTGAACATCGGTACGTAAACTTAGCATAACGAATAAGAATGAACCCAGAACCCTGTGAGGTCAATGACTTCAAGTACTAAAATAGGCTGACCGTACTATATTTTAAAGAGATCTGCCGAAAAAGTCTATCTTACCGAGGTTGGTCTCAGGATTTGTGAATATTCATAATATGCGAACACATTTCCATGCCTTGGAACGTATGTTAAGCTTATGTTCCTAGTTGCTGTATCTCGTCGATCTTTAGCAATAGTTACGAGTATACAGATGATCGAAAATCTGGCACCAGTCTTATCGTGGTACCTAGAAACTAGGTTTAGGAGGTCGGAAAGACGACTGCCTGTCTCTGTGTCTGTCTGTGTGACTGACGAAGAAGCGACTGCTTCTTATAAATAACTGTTATTTAGCTGCTCGTAGATATACGGGAAGCTAAAATTCCACATAGTTGAGGAAAGGCTAGGCAGATTATCAGTACAGAATTACCGAAAATTATAAAGGGCAAGTTGCTATCCGCGGCTCTACCCACGTGGCTTTAGTACTTACCACAGTTGGAGACACTGTGGTAAGTACTAAAGCCACGTGTGTATGTGTAATTCTGATGTATATAAGCAATGTTACTGTAACATTAAATCAAAATCTGTTCAGTATTATTTGCGTAAAATAAAGAAGCGTTCCTCCTCAAAAACACATTGTATAATACAACATACACGTACAAATATACATAAACACACGCCTTTTTAGGGTTCCGTAGCCAAATGGGCAAAAAACGGAAACCTGTCTGTCTGTCTGTCTGTCTGTCTGTCTGTCTGTCCGTCCGTATGTCACAGCCACTTTATTCGGAAACTATAAGAACTATGCTGTTGAAACTTGGTAAGTAGATGTATTCTGTGAACCGCATTAAGATTTTCACACAAAAATAAAAATAAAACAATAAATTTTGGGGGTTCCCATACTTGAAACTAAAACTAAAAATATTTTTTCTCATCAAACCCATACGTGTGGGGTATCTATGGATAGGTCTTCATAAATGATATTGAGGTTTCTTATATAATTTTTTTCTAAACTGAATAGTTTGCGCGAGAGACTCTTCCAAAGTGGTAAAATGTGTGTCCCCCCCTGTAACTTCTAAAATAAGAGAATGATAAAACTTAAAAAAATATATGATGTACATTACCACGTAAACTACCAGCGAAAATTGGTTTGAACGAGATCTAGTAAGTAGTTTTTTTTTAATACGTCATAAATCGTAAACCGCAATTTACCAAGTACCCTTCGTGCGCGAGTCCGACTCGCACTTGACCGGTTTTTTTCCATAGTGGTAGGCAGAAACTACAGAACGCCACCTGCTACGATCCTTACATACTTCTTTTGCTTCACACACATTCATACATCTAGTCATTATGAGTAATATTAGTAGGAATATTAAACAGCAAAAGTAGAATTATTAAGTACTCAAATTAGTTATAGATCTTTTAATTAATACCGAAACAAGAATCTCCAGAAAAAAAAAACATAACAAAGCTTTTGATTTCGCTGTCATAATTAACTTCATTAGAGCATTTGCAAGTCTCTCTGTTCCTGTAATTAACATTAAGAATACGACATGATATTTTACTTCGCTGTTTTATGCTCACTCCGAGTTCTAAGATAAAAATGGCGACTGTATATTTAAGTTAAGAAGGACGTAACATCATGTATAAACGGTATGGTAATTTTCTATTCGCTTGAAAGGTTTTTTCTTAGAACGGTACTGAAAAAATACCGATTTAATTATGGATTAATATCGTTGAGATTTTTTTTGTAGCGTTAGCGTTTTCCGAGTTTTCCGGGACGAAAATAGCATTCTCATATCCTTATCAAGGAAACGGCCCACCACCCTACCAAATTGTTGCAAAATCAGCTAAAAACTTACTGATAAAACATTTTTTATTTTCCACAAGATTTAGCCAGCAGTTTTGCCAGCTTGAAAGCTGGAAATGAGCCCAGGGAAACAAACCAGCGAGATAAAAAGTATTATTGGTCCATGTGGTATCCAATTCGCTTCAATTGGTGAGGTGTGCCTGATATAATTATGATATTATCAAAACATACAGACTTTTACATAATTATGATAGTAGCACTCTAGGATTAGTAACATAGAATTTATAATATTCCTAAAGCTTTTGTAGCAAAGAATAATTAACTTGTGATATAAAACGTCCAGCTTTGAAATTAAACCACTTACATAATTATGCCTGAAAAATATCACAACTTTGCTTACGAACCAGCCAAAGGAAAACACCAATGCTTTCAGTTAGCTGGGAGAGTAAACACAAAACACCCCTGAAATTCGCTGGACCGAACACTGGACGGCAGAGGACGACAAAGTTGGCCAATATTGGTACAAAGTTTGTTTTTGTTAGCTGAGCGCCATCAATCAGTAGATGTGATAGGCGTTGAGGTTTTTATTGAGGAATGGTTTTACAGGCATGGTATTTTGTGAATAACAACAAATTGCGACGAGATTTGTGGTAAAATAATTTCTCCTTATTTGTTTGACGTTCTTTTGTAATGTCGCAAAAATCACAGATTTCACGAACAGTTCTTTATTTTTGGCTTTTTATATAAGTGTTTATAGTTGATAAGATGGATACATGGTGGTAATTTCACCCATATACGTATTAAATTTATGCGTACAGCTAATAAGTGTAATTCCCTACCGGAGTGTGTGTTTCCTGATACCTACAACATGGGTTTTTTAAGTCACAAATTAATAGATAGCTTCTCGGCGTACACTTCACCATTGCACACATTATTGCTTGCCATCGCGGTCAAATCGAGCTTATCATAAAAAAGTGTTTTCTATTTCATTTTTTTTTTAACTTTGTCCCTCACTTGGAATTTCTTTCTGTATCGTGGGTGCGTTAACAAACATATAAACTCACATACACAACACCCAGAGCCAGAACAACTATCTGTAGATCATACGAATATTTGTTCCGTGCGGGCATCGAACCCGCGACACGCAATGAAGCAGTCAATCGCTCAACCACTGCGCCAACCGTGCGCCCAAAGTGGAGTGCTTTCGTGTGTTTAAGACGTAGGTCGAGATCAAACCCGCGACATGCGCGCAGCCGATCTTTCAACCACAATACACATTACGCAGACCAGCAACGGGAGAAACCTAAAAAGTGGAGTGACTTGCACCCGATTTCTATTATATTAGTAATTACGGGCACACGACCAGTTTTAGCAACGCATCAGCTATTTATTGCAGTGCTACGCCACGCGCTACAGAGCTATATTCCACGCTAAGTATGCCAGTGCTACGCATTGGCTAAGTATTCCATGGCTAACACGCGCTACGGAGCTATACTTTATGCTACGTTTTCCAGTGCTACGCATCGGCTACATATTCCATGGCAACGCTATGCGGTACGGAACTACACACTTCATGCTACGTATTCCAGTGCTACGCATCAGCTACGTACTGCATGGCAACGCTACGCGCTAAAGAGCTACACTTTACGCTACGTATTTCAGTGCTACTCATAGGCTACGTATTCCATGGCTCACACGCGCTACGGTGCTACTCTTCATGCTACGTATGCCAGTGCCACGTATCGGCTACGTAGTCCATGGCTTCGTTTTGCGCTACGGAGCTACACTTCATGCTACGTATTCCAGTGCTACGCATCGGCAACGTAGTCCATGACTGCGCTACGCGCTACAGAGCTACACATCCTGCTACGTATTCCAGAGCTACGCATCGGCTACGTACTCCATAGCTACGCTACGCGCTACGGAGCTACACGTCATGCTACGTATTCCAGTGCTACGCATCGGCTACGTAGTCCATGGCTACGCTACGCGCTACGGAGCTACACATCTTGCTACGTATTCCAGTGCTATGCATCAGCTACGTATTCCATGGCTACGCTACGCACTACGGAGCTACACTTCATGCTACGTATTACAGTGCTACGCATCGGGTATATAGACGGCGCGTCCCGCGTCGTCTACACGGAGAATTCGCTGTTGGAGCTGGAGCGGATGGCTCAGGAGGATGTTGAGGGGATTGTGGAGGTCGCCTCCAAGTCCTCGCACTTAAAGGGGACCTTCCAGAAGTCCCTCAAGTGCCGGGCCGTCAGCATGCGTGGCATCGTCAGGGAGCTGGTGCAGCGCCAGGCGACTGACGAAACGCGGCAAATGCAGGCGAAAATCGATCGCCTGCAGTCAGAAGTCAGCCAGCTGCATCGGAAGCTGGCTGAAGCCACGGCCCGGCCAACGCAAGCTCAGCCGAGTCATGCGGCAGGAGGCCCCGACCTCCCCCACGACCTTGAGGATATCATCCGCAGGGTCGTGGGTGAGGAGTTATTCCATGGCTTCGTTACGCTCTACGGAGATACATTTCATAATACGTATTCCAGTGTTACGCATTGGCAATGTATGCCATGGCTTCGCTACGCACTACTGAGCTTTACTTCATGCTATGTATTCCAGTGCTACGCATCGGCTATGTATGCCATGGCAACGCTACGCACTACGGAGCTACACTTCATGCTACGTATTCCAGTGTTACGACATGCACTACGGAAGTACGCTTCATGCTACATATAATTCCAGTGATACTCAGCGGCTACGTGTCTATCGCTTCGCCACGTTCTACGAAGCTACCCTTCATGCTACATTTTCCATTGCTACGTATCGGCTTAGTAATCAATAGCTACACCAGGCGCTACGGAGCTACATACTTGATGCTACGTATTCCAGTGCTACACATCGGTTACGTACTCCATCGCTACGCCACGTGCTACGGAGCTACACTTCTTACTACGTATTCCAGTGCTACGCATCGGCTACGTATTCCATGGATATGCTACGCGCTACGGAGCTACATTTCATGCTACGTATTCCAGTGCTACGCATCGGCTACGTATTCCATGGATATGCTACGCGCTACGGAGCTACATTTCATACTACGTATTCCAGTTCTACGCATCGGCTGAGTATTCCATGGCAGCGCTACGCGCTACAGAGCTACACTTCATGCTACTTATTCCAGTGTTACGCCATGTACTACGGAGGTACGCTTCATGCTACTTATAATGCCAGTGCTAGTCAGCGGCTACGTGTCTATCGCTACGCCACGTTCTGCAGAGCTACACTTCATGCTACATATTCCAGTGCCAGCCATGTATCGGCTACGTATTACATGGCTAATATTGAGTAATTTATGCGGCCTACCCAAATGTCCTTTATTTGGTATTGTTCGTCAAATCGTTGAGCTGCATGGCTACAAACAAATGCATGCACTGACTTGACAGGTCCTCTCAATCTGGCTGGTTCTTTCCTCAAAAGTCCATTTCAGACACCAATCTATATCGTCTTCACATAATCTAACCAAGATGGACTTTAAAGGAGACTGTGACCACTGAGTTTGCGATTTTCTTCTCAGAGTAGTCAGATAGGAAACGCCGAGTTAAACTAGTTTTAAAAAATATAATCGACATGCAAAAGTGTTTGTACAAACCAACTTACAGAAATAAAAGCATTTATCATTTAACTCACGGTACGGAGTTACGCTACATGCTTCGTATTCCAGTGCTACACATCGGCTACAAATTCCAAGACAAACACGCGCTACGTTATTAGACTTCGTGCTACGCGCTACGCCTAATGCAACGCGACCAATATCAGTGCTACGCTTCATGTAGCAGTATCAAATACCTTTTGACCGGACAACAAAACTTGCCATGCCCTGTCTTCACTTTTATAAATAGTATAAAACACAGTAGCTGTTTACATTTCTGTCTATTTCTCGGCTTGCTTCTTCTAAACCATGCAATGGATTTTGATATAGTTTTAATTAATGGAAAGCGCAATAAACGAGGAAGGTTTTCGTATATGATTTGCCCCGTGCGAAGCCGGTGCGGGCGGGCCGCTGGTTGAAGATATTGGCAATGTCAGCAAAGTAGTAAGTGGAGGAGGGACCGTCGTCAAAATTGGCAGCCGGTCTAGGTTGCACAATATACCGGACGAAGGTACTTAAATGTCGCCAAACGGGGAGAATTTATCAATTGAATACAAATTTTACCTTGAATATACCGAAAACTAAATTATTGTATGGAAGGTAAATACCAACAATAGCGCTATTGATTAGGCCTTTTACCGAGCAATTGCGCCGATTGCTCTTGATTTGAGCGAGCAACATTACTGTAATGGTTATGGTAATGGTCGTAATAAAGATTTGTTTATTTCCAGTAGTAATTCTTGGCAATGGCTGGGTTGTAAAAGAATTCGATTTATATGTTAGAGAGAAATAGCATGAATTCTACTATTTCATACAGTCTGCGATATTTGAAAAACATTGGTAGAACAAAGCATTGCGCCTGTATTCCTCGAAGGTTTAGGCAGTGGTGTAGTTTTAAACGAAACAAAAATACACATTTGAGTATTAATGTTTTTGTGTACAATAAAGAATAAGAACTACTATGTACTCTACTGTATTAGTTTTTTGTGCGTTAGGTAGATTAATAAAAAAACCGGCCAAGTGCGAGTCGGACTCGCGCGCGAAGGGTTCCTTACCAATATCGCAAAAACGGCAAAAAAATCACGTTTGTTGTATGGGAGCCTTACTAACTTAAATATGTATTTTATTCTGTTTTTAGTATAGCGGCAACTGGGCATTTGTTGTTATAGCGGCAACAGAAATACATCATCGGTGAAACTTTCAACTGTCTAGCTATCACGGTTCATGAGGCACAGCCTGGTGACAGACAGACATACAGACGGACAGTGGAGCCTTAGAAATTTTAACCCTTTGGGTACGGAACCCTAATTACGTATTTTTCTTTTGAAACGTAAACATAAAGTGACGGGGATATAATGCGTTGAAATATCGTGTGACGTCATGCCGCTAGTACACTTTATACTGCCTTAGTGACGTCACAAGCCCCCACCCCTGAACTTTGATGCGCTATAACTTTCAATAATTTTATTGATTTGGTAAAGCAAGTAATACGTGTCCAATATTATTTGATAATCTCACTGACGGACTAAATAGAATTATCATTTTTCTACCCAGGAATTAGTGGTGAGCTAATATCACAAATATAGTCCTGCGTGAGAAATGCTATATTTAAAATCCCAAAACCACATTGCCTGTCCCGGGAATCAAACCTATAAGGACTTTAGGCTCAGCAGAAGTTCTTGCAAAGAATAAACCAACCAGGCAATCAAAACTCAAAATTGAGACCAAAAGAGAAAACATAATTTATTACAAAACTTCTACCAAACTTATATTAAAACAATAGCAAGCACTTAAAAAAATTTCGTTAACAATATGACATCAGGGGGGTGACCACAAGCTCTTAGAGTAAGGTTATTTTGAGATCGAGTAAGGGACAGATGTATCTGACTTGTATACATCTGTCACTTACTCGATCTCAAAATAACCTTACTCTAAGAGCTTGTGGTTAACCCCCTGTACTTCTATAATATTTATTCGATCGAGAATAAAATAGCAAAGGAGACGAGCGTGTTCAAATGGAAAAACTATTTTCATTATGTTAGTCTTCTGGGAACAAGAAAGAACAAATGCTGTCGTTTGGAACGAAAAACTAAGCGAATTGCATTTGTTTTTCTATTGCGAGTTTTTTTCTGAAGAGATTTGTCCAAAAGCGCTGTGCTGGATACTAGTTAAGCCAAATGCAGTTGGAGTGGTAGGTTTTGCTATCAGTTGATTTTCATTCAGATAAAGAAAGAAAGAAAGATAAACATATTTATTTTTGACCAGCACAGGAGACACAAAAAATAAGCAAAACATTAAAAATTCAATAATAATAAAAATAAAACCCCGTGCCAGACCAAAATGACTCCTATCTCAGCATGTGCATGTGATGTATTTTGTAAACGCCGACAGAAAAAAGGGGGTGTTATAAGTTTGACGTAAGTACCTGTGTGTTTGAGTATTAGTGTATCTGTCTGTGGAATCATAGCTCCTAAACGGATGAACCAATTTTGATTTCGTTTTTTCTTGTTTGAAAGTTGACTTTATCGAGAGTGTTCAATAGATTGTCGATCGAAGCGTGTCTACTACTAGATAAATTATGTAGCATGAAATAAAAACGTGGCGGGGATTACTTAAATTTAAATTTTTTCTTGTTAATTTATTGTAGCTTGGGATGTATTATCTGATCTTGTGGAGGGGCCGAGAAATAACTTGGACACTTCAACCCATTGGGATCTATTGTTGTCCCATAGATAACATACTCCTCCCCAATCTCATTGAAAACTCTGAATGCAGTCGGGATGCATTACTATCATGCATGTGAAACCTTAAAACTAAGTGATCCTATATTAACTTTATTAACTTTAAAACTGTCGCGTTTCATAATTGACGACGTTTCGGCCGTGTTGCAACGACCGTGGTCCCGGGTAGACTGGTGTCTCGGTGTACTGGCTCCGTTGGGGCAGAAAATTCTTCCTCTACCCCCACTTTTCTACACACTACTCTGACCGTGTTCTTATTCTTTAAGTGATCCTAATTTAAAAAAAACTAAACATAATTTCAAGGTTATCGACAAAAACGAGTGTTTTGCCACGAAATTACTTACAATACAAAATATAGAAAGGTATGTTTGTAACAGGCTAAATATTTCAATAAATAATCATAAGCAAATCTCCCAAGGGTAATGAGGACATCGGTGTGACCAGGGGGGTGACCATAAGCTCTCAGAATAAGGTTATTTTGCGATTGCGTAAGTGACAGATGTATGCAAGACATATACATCTGTCCCTTACATACACTCAAAATAACCTTAGTCTAAGAGCTTATGGTCACCCCCCAGAGGCCTTAGACAGGTGACATACTATCATCGAAAGCGTGGTGATAGCAAAACGAAAAATGTCAAATGGAAATGTGAAACGCTATTGAAATGTCACGTGATCAATCCGTTAAATTTTGACATTTCGACTATTGCTATCGCCACAAAATAGTAAGTATACAGAAGGGCCACTCCCGCCGTTTAGAAAATTGACAGCTAAACTTGACAGATTCACTAGGGTTGCTACTATATTGATTCCGAATTAAAAAAAAGAATAGGATGCCCAAGTTACAAACATAAATACATAGCTTCGTCTAAACATAGATCATATCATGCTTACATGCCTTAGAGGGTAGACAGGGCATCAAATATCCATTTAATATAACGAAACATTTAATATTACGCCACATACGATGAATATTGGAGAGTAAAAAGACGTAGTAATAGTGTTATAATGATCCCACTTAAAAAATTAAATTGTAAAAAGCTCCAAGCTCGACAAAAATATAAATGTGAAAAAACAGATACCTAATAAAATCAAAAAACCAAAGATGATCTTAAACAAGAAGAAAATTAGGCTAAAATTTCGATTATGGGCCGTTGATTTTTGATGCGGGGAGGATGGAGGGGGGAGGGGGGGAGGTTTGGCTATCCCCCAGTACCATCCCCACTACTCGGAGCCCTATGGTTATGGAGAGATCCATGGTTAAAGTTTTCAGGTTAAAATAAAAATTGCCATAAATCTAGATCGATTGAAGAGGCGTGGAGGGGGGAAGGGAAAGGGGGGTAGAGGGGCTACCTCACTGTACCATCCCCACCCCACAGAACCCCAAGGTTATGGAGATATCCATGGTTAAATTTAAAATTGCTATTTAAGCAACAAAGTCGACGGAGCCCCGCTGCGCGGGGCTCCTATTTCTGTCTGTAGGGTCATAAGTAACCTAACATGAAGGAGATGACGGGAGCAGCGTTCGCTCGCTTTGCTCGCTCACTTCAGCTCCCGTCATCTCCTTCGAACCTAACCTATCCGTGTCGGGGTGCCCTAAGTTCCCGAGCTCGCTTCGCTCGCTCTTGGATCAATTCGCATTTTTTTACCTCACGAAAAACATACAAAAAAACATAAAATTTCCGAGTCTTGAAAATTTGTAAAAAGCTTTCTATTTATGAGAACTACCTATAAAAAAAATATGAACTTCCAGACTAAAACAGAAATTTTAGCCGAAAATTATGCTGTGCCATCGGAGGAAACATATTTGTAAGCTGTATGACTTGAACCTTATTATTATGACAAGTGCCCAATTTCATCTATGGGCTTAAAATAATTTATTATAATCCTAGATAATGAATTTCTAATTTGTCATCTTGAAAGATCCTTTATAACTTAAAAATAATTGAAAGAAAGAATTAAAAACAAAAAAGTAAATTCGGTCTGTAACAAATAATAAAGGTAACCCATCCAATGCAACCAACCTCGTTACAGTACTTAATGTATGAATGACGTGACAAACGCCTGCACAAAGCAATCATGACAGCCGCGACTGAGCTCGGTCCAATATTGCCCAATATTCCCTGTAAAACCGTAATGTCAAAGTGAGAGTGGCCCCTCTGTCTGCGGCGCGCCGCCGCTTACGTACTTTGTGCTATCGCTGAACTCAAATAGAACTTCTGTAGTATGTTCAACCTAACTTCGCCAATTATGTTAAAAGATTAAAATGATCTAGGTGAAGAACACAAAGCGCCTTTGTTTGGTCAGAAAGTTTTCAATTCTTCTCTTCTTCAAGCTTGGTATCTAACATTACCGACAGACTAATTAAAGGAAAATCCTTAAGATTGATCAGACAGCCAACTATCTGTTTTCTTTTAAAAATCTATAGAACAAGTAAAATTTAAAAAAATCCTAGACAAATTTTTATTTCATGCTACATTATTTATCTAGTAGTAGACATGCTTCAATCGACAATTTGTTGAACACTATTTGTAATTATGACACCATATCCTACAAAAACACAGTAAAAGGGCCATAACTTTAGAACGGCTTAACCGATTTTCAACAAACATAGCAAAGAACACTCTCCATAAAATCACCTTTCAAACAAACAGAAACGAAATCAAAATTGGTTTACCCGTTAAGGAGCTATGATCCCACAGACAGTTACACAAATAAACCAACACACAGCTACACACATCAAACTTGTAACACCCTTCTTTTTCCTTCGGAGGTTAAAAACTAGGATTTCTTCAAGAAAAACCAAGACTTTTTCTACCCAGCAGAAACTTCTCACTTAGCTATAAATAAAGAGTCTAATTCGAGGTCCCCAACTTTGTAGTTAGCAAGTTTTATGAAGGCACAATAAGGTCATCTGACGAACTTTTCAAAAATCAACATCTCTCGAAAAAGCCGTTCAACCAATCACGGTTTTTCAGAACGGTCTCTCCACCAATACAGATCCAGATTCATGGGTTTTATATTGGAGATTTATGCGAAAATTTAAGTATGACATTAAATATAGTATTGAGTAAATATTTTAAGTGAGAACTTAGCGAAATATGGGCTCGTTTTCAGTGTAAAATTAAATCGAATGGATGTACAGTTTTAGTGTTACATAAAAGTTTTAGACGATGCAATTTTACGCGCCATCTAAATTTGCATGGATTTATAAAATAGGTTTCGAATCACATTCAACTCAGTTCTTTTTAGGGTAGCCAAATACTCTAAATATGTACGTGCTCTAAGTAAAACGTACGAATTACCAATAAAATAATTAAGAAAGAAAAGAAAAGAAAGAAAAAGTATTTAATTGCCACAAAACTATGTACAAACATTACATTACAAGAACAAGAACAGTGGAAACTAACTAGCTAACTTATTAACTGTACTAACTAACTTCGGTTCAGTCAACTGAATGGCAATAGCTGTAGGGCTCTAAGCAAGCTGTATTTGAACTTTTTGAGCTGTCAACATAACTGCATCGAAACTGCCAGCTGACTACGCAGGCTACTTGCAGTCTGCATGCATTTCTAAGAACCGGTGTACTGTAATTTTTAACCGACTTACCAAAAAGGAGGAGGTTCTATGTTCGACTTCTTGTATGTTTTTTTTTTTTTTTTTTTATGTATGTTCACCGATATCTCCGTCAATTGTGGACCGATTTAAAAAAATCTTTTTTTGTTTGAAAGAGTATATTCCGAAATTGGTCCCATTTTAATTTGCTGAAGATCTGATGAACAACTTCGGAGATATACAACAGAACTCTTTAATAAATAACGGTAAATCTCTCGGGATTGCTGCAAACGCATGTTTGTTCATTGTTTATACCATTTCATAACATAACATCACGCCAGTACGCTTTAAAGGGGTACGCAGATGTGTAGAGTTCACCTTGCTACACTTTCATTTCACCGGTTATGTGAAGTTTCATAATATTCGGGTAATCTATTCTGGCATTATAGGTACCTTACGTAACTACTGGCCTATTAGGGAGGTACAACTAAAAAGTGAAAAATAAAAAACTTTTTTACAAAAAAATACTACCGACTTCCAATTAACAAAACTACAAAGTGTAAAATAATTTTATTTTTGGAAGTCGGTGTCCATAACGCAAAAAAATGGTACCCACCAAAGACACCGACTTCCAAAAATAAAATTATTTTACACTTTGTAGTTTTGTTAATTGGAAGTCGGTAGTATTTTTTTGTACAAAAGTTTTTTATGTACAAATGCAGACCATCGGTTCAGAGCCTAACCACCTGAACTATGAAAACCGGTGCTGATATTGTCAAATTACAAATGACGTAAGGTTGACTGGACCCATACCTAAATTATGAAGATATGTGAAACCTATTATACATAAACCCAGTATCTGAAAATCTGATTATTTTTCTGTGTGCCAATAGAAAAGAAAATTCGAACATGAAGATATACCTAAGAAAGTTGCAGACCCGAAACTAATGATTTAGTAATAGATTTCACACAAAAGCTTCGTTGTATACAAAAAGATTAACTATAACAATAGACAGAGTCGTTTGTCTGAAGATGCCTTAAAGAAAACTTGGTTAGCTAAAAGTTAATGTTTCTTGGGTAAACGTAATTCCTTTTCCATTAAATCACGTTGAATAAAATAAGATCACACAGTAAAGGTTTCTGTCACTTTTAACGATAAGAGAGACCATTGAAACACTCTGTAAGTTTCCATTTATCATATTTATTGTGCCTATTAAATAGAGGTTTTCCTTTGAATTCAAGATTATTTGTCTATTTCACAAGCTTTAACTCTTACAGATTGCGACAAAAATAAAATTATAGTCTAAAACATAATATCCTTATATACAAACGGGCATAAAAAGAGGAGTGCTCATTGGGCGTCCAAAAATTCGTCTGGTTGCTGTCAACGGGAATCGTACCCAGAACGGTGGCAGCATTGCCACATTGTATAGCAATGCCGATTCTCTGGCCGACGAAAAGTCCAGGTCTCGTAAAGAGTCGACTGACGGTTTGCTTATATTAACTCGAAATACTCGACCAGCACTCGGACCCCATGGACCTAATGTTTCAATCACAAAGGACTCAAATATTGACTCCAATAAGGTTTTAGTATTTTCGCCGTTTGAAGTTTTCTGCACCGCAGCAGCTGCCCCACCACAGCCCAACATGCTAAGAAAATAGAATGGCGCAAGTGTTTTGACACATGTTGCATCCCACGCCAAAGGCCTTCCCAACTTCCCAGGCATTATGGTCATCCCGTCTGGCCTCTTTCCGTCGTCGAGTGTCAAGCCATTGATTGGGTTCTCAAACATAGTGCTGGCGTGTCATGCTATCAGACCAGCGCTCCTGCTGCATGATAGGCCATGGTGTCCGAGGCGGTCGACTGCTTCACCACATTGACAACGATGTGGAGCTCCGCTAGAAGCACCGAAACGCAGACATGTAGCGATCCGGAAGGTGTTGTCACTCAACATAGTACCTATGTTGAGTGACGGTAGTGTCTGTAGCCAGAGGCCCGACTCCCACTCACCCACAGCCAGCAGGAGGGCACGCTCAGCAGGATGTGGGTGGTAATATTTTTAAGTTTATTCCGTATCAACATGCAGAGCGGCTCATCCCACTGTCTCTGGGACATTTATTATTAGATGAATGGGTCAAATCTTGCAACTGAGTTAAAACATCGACCATCAGAAAACTGGTGGATCGATTTTAACTTTTGACTGCCACTTACAGAGTCCATGCTGCCAAAGTATTTGAAGTACAATCAATTAAAAACTTTGCGGGCTTAACCAAAGCCCTTGACATCTCGTTCGTAATAAAATCAAAATAAACGTAAACTAACCCCAACGACGGGTTATTTTTGCTTTCCAAGGCTAAAACAATGCACCTGCCTTGTTTCTTGTCAACACCCATAGTTGACTGGTAGAAGATGCCTAGCTAAGGTATTTACTTCTCTATTGTATCTTTGTGCATCAAATTCATCATTTATGAAAACAACACTGACAAATGTTCTTCGCCATACAAACGACAGCGACAGTTTAAAACATATTATTTCACTAAACTAATATTACGACCTAAACTGACAACCGACATAGCCCGAAAAATTGCGAAACTTAAGTGGCAGTGGGCAGGACACATTGCTCGCAGAACAGTTGGCCGATGGGGCTGAAAAGTTCTGGAATGGCGTACGCGAACCGGAAGACGATGCGTTGGAAGGCCTCCCACTAGGTGGACCGATGACCTGATTAAGGTTGCGGGAATGCACTGGATGCGAGACGCACGGGATCGGTCAAGATGGCGACGCCTGGGGTAGGGCCTATGTCCAGCAGTAGACGTCTTTCGGTTGAAATGATGATGATACTTATAAAACTGTTCGCTCTTACAATAATGCTATTTAAAAGTGCTTAGGGAATTTTCTTTTTACGCCATAATTTTATAGTTTATGCTGCTGGGCTGTTTATAGTTTGCCACATATGCATTACGAAACTATGGTCACTATGGGTGTGAACCTGGAGTTGACTTTGATCCACCTGCTTTCCTGCTCTCTGTGCCTCAAACATGCAGCCCCAAAGTGTGCGAAAGCCCCAAAGGATGTGGCGAAGTTTTGGGTTAACAAAATTGAATATACTGTCGTGCTAGCGACTTTTAAGAGAATAATACTATGTCGTGGCAACAGAATAAAATAGTACGTCTGGTATAAATTTAAGCAACTTAAGGAAAATGGGTGGGTTTTAGTCAGTAATAGTCTGACGCGTCCTCCCAGTCCACCCAAAACGGGCGAGTCATTGGATGATATCCCACACCAAAAAAAAAGTATAAATTATATAATGCAACAAATTTTAAAAACATAATTTCAAATAAGCAGTTAACTGCTTATTTGAATTTATGTTTTTAAAATTTGTTATATAATACCAGAATATAAATTTGTTATTCTTCTAGCAAATATATGGATTTGGGGTCCATATACCTCGCTTACGCTGCAAGTGGCACAACAAATAAAAAGAAATTCAAAGAAACTGTTGCATTATTAGAATGTTGCTTAAATTATCAAACATTATACTATGAATGTGGTTTGCAAGGATAAAGTCATTGACTCACACATCATTCCAACACCAGGCAGGCTTGATGCCTTCTTCACTTTACACAGCTTGTAAAGTTATATGTGTTTAAGTACGAGCGACAAGAATGCCGTGCGCATCCCTCTCACACTTTCCTGCTTTAATATTGCTTTTGTATTGTTTGACTAACATAGTTTGTAAATTGTTACTAACACTAAGAACTCTGTCACTTGAAAATAAATTATTTATATCTAAAAATGTAAAAGTCTGGATGTTTGTTAATGATTCACGCCTTTACAAATTAAGCTTACCACGAGGCTAGACGATGTCGTTATTAGGTCGTAAGTAAAGTAAAGAAAACGTTTATTGAAGATGTGACAGTTAAAACATGGGTGATCCTTGTACAATCTACCATATATTAGGCATGCAAACATTATTTAATAATATGCAATGATATTACGAGGTGCATTCACATAACTATATATTAATTTAAATGTCGTACAACATAATAGTAATTGAATTAATAAATTGGAACAATGTCATAATTAGGTTAGAATGTCAATTAAATAATAGCAAGTTATTGAGTACAAAATAATATGTCAGTATCATCTAGAAATTCATTTACAGAATAGTAGAATTTCGCAATTTTTTTTTTTATTTATTTTTTTTATACTTTGCCCCACACTAGGAATTTCTTCCTGTATCGTGGGTGCGTTTACAAACATATAAACTCACATACACAACACCCAGAGCCGGAACAACTATCTGTAGGTCATACAAATATTTGTTCCGTGCGGGAATCGAACCCGCGACACGCAGCGCAGCAGTCAATCGCTCAACCACTGCGCCAACCGTGCGCCCCAATTAATAATTCTGTCAGTTTCTTTTTAAATACTTTATTACCTGTTAGCACGTCGCCTTGGGATAATTTTCAACATTCACGAGTGCGAAGCCATCATAGGTAAGGAACCTTTTAGAAAAAAGAAATGCAATTCTATTCGCGGAGTCTTTTAACAAAAAGCCATTCTGCGCACCCATGGGGGTCGTCAAAGAATATTTAGAGATTACGTGAAGAGAATAGGTTAGATCTTTTTCCTGTTTGTTAAAACAAAGGAACACGCTTTGCTCTTTCCAACTTATTACGTTTCCTTTTGACCAATCATAATGGCGGTCGCAGTGAAAAGTTTTAAGAGTATAGCTCTTTGAAGAACTAATTCTATCCATACCGACTAGCAGCGTTTGCTGTAATAGTTACGCTTAGCGGTCATGCTGGTCATGAGATTTCCAGACACGGTCTCTAAGCCGTTGAGAAATAATTACAATGGGTTGCCGTTATCAAAATCGAGGAGGACATACAGATGCCTCATCCCATACAAAGAAACCGTGCCGACGTAACTAGCATTTTTCGTCTGATTAAACCGATTTTTTTTTGTACATCGTTCGCGTTCGGTTCCGTTCCATGGCGATAGATGGTGTTAGCAGACTTTACTAGGTGTGTAAAAGGGTTTACTAGGTGCATATTTTTTTTTCTATAAATACAGTGAACATGTGTTTAATAGTATTTTTTTGCACGTTTTTTACAGTTTCATTACACCAAAATGTGTTACAATGCAAATTTAAACAATCGAGGGGAATGCCTCAGACATTTAAAACCGCGCCACCTATTGGCATAAATTTTAAATGATCTGTTCAAATAATCTTTGAAATCTGAATTAAGAGCCCAATATTCCATGATATTGTGCTTAGAAGAGTTGATTAAACAAGAACAAACAATTTTTATGTTTAATGCCAGAAAATGTTAATTTTACAAAAAATCAATAACAACTCGGTGCATGTCACGCCATCTTGTGAGATTTATTTGAATCAAATATTCTTTCTTAGCACTGGGACCCCGTGGCTATACATATTGACTAGGCACACGAGACGTTTCTGCTTTGTCTCTAAGATGGCAATGCATTTGCGATGCCTCTAGTATTGCAGATGTGTTAAGGCCTACCCACCATCTGTGGGGGCAAGCATAATGCCTACCGCATTATGCTTGTAGATACGTTTGTCACTATTACAACATATGATGTAGAAAATTACAGAAATACCTCATTTTAGATTATTGAACGGTACGATTTGTATAGATACGTTACAACAAGGCAGGACAAAACTGAGCTCAAATGTTTAGTGTTTTATATTTTCGTGGTATTTAGAACAATGTGTATTTCTCTATACGTGAATTTAATGATACTCTTTAACATTATTTCGCTAAAGATAAAAAGTCTTTTCCTACCAAACCCAATTCTAAATAGCATACCTTCACTATCAAAATATGCTAAACTTTCCGAATATTTCTCTCAAACAAGTTGTTTACTTAAGCAGATACCTCGACACAAGTGCTATATTGCGAATTCCCGTATTTGTCGAGCTCAGTGAGCGAAGCTTTCATTCAGGAATACGCCTCCAGTTTCGGAATCTTCGTAGCTTTGTTTTATGAAAACGAAGTATTTGCACTTTGGTTATTTTTTTACGTAGGATGTTCTATGTAATTATTGCTATACGTGCTTTTCTGAAACTGCCACGAGGGTCAAAACTTGCAGCTGAATTTTAAAAACTGTTATCTCGATTGAAATGAAATTAGTTTGGTTTGGATATCGATGCATGGTTAGCAAAAAGCTTAATTTAAAAACTTTTTAACTAAAAATACAATTAAATCCAAAAAAAAACACTACTAAGAGATTTTTTTTTTTCGGACTCAGTGTCTTTGGTACATTTGTTTTACGTTTTTTGACACCGACTTTGGAAAAGAGAGTTATTCGCTTTTTCGCTTTGTAGTGTTTGATTTTGGAGGACGGTTGAATTTTTTTGTTAGAAAGTTTTTAATGTCTCTTTTTGTTTTGGTACCTCAAATTCGATGAAAATTATTCATAGCCAAAGTACATTTCATGATGATTCCAACAAGCCCAAACACGACTAGTATACATTGTTTTATTTCGGAGATCCAGTGCCTACCTTCCGGTGCAGTACCATTAATTTATATGTATTTTCTCCATCATAGTCGGTTAACTATTAACATATTATACCCGTGTCTTACTTATATTTAAGGAGTTCCAGTAGCCATCTGTGGTCTTCTTAATCAGTTGCACTTCACCAAATGATACTTTTTAAAGTGCAAATGATTGCACTGTTGATGAAAATACCAAAATCGTTATAAGTATGCCTATAATATTTGAGGAGCTTACTCGATTGCCATGGGATCCCATCATTAGATTCTGACTTGATGACAATGGGACCACCTCGGAAGTATACCCTTTCAAGAAACAATTTTCAAAATCGATTCACAATTGACGGAGAAATAGGTGAGAAAATACATTAAAATAATCTGGTCGAACATAGAACCTCCTCTTTTTTGGGCAATCTGTTATAAAAACAACAAGACATAAATATGATGTTCTTTCCTTCATCTATACGAGACTGGTATTTCAAGAAAAGCGAACAAATCTTGAAGAAAGCCTTCTCCATTGCACCTTCCCTGAGGCTAGGCAATACTGAGACAAAATCCAAACATCTATTGTGGAACTGTCCACTTTCACTTCAACTTTTATGACTTATGTTCTAATTCCCAGACATTTCCAAGCTTTCCGAATCTTTTCAAAGTGTTTGCGCTTCCCGAAGGATCAGTAAAGTTTCATACTTTGAGGTGATAAGAAATCTTGCAAAAATGACTTAAATTTTTTGATATAACAGCTGTATTCATCGGACTTTCATGCCTTATAGACTTGGGCTGTAGACAGACGGACTGCATTTGAGTGTCCTGCGCAGTTGGTTAGCAGTTTTGATGCAGTTGTTCAGATGGGTTATGTATGTCAACTGCATTCAAACCTGCAAATTTGCAGTTAGAGTGCAGTTGAAATGCAGTTCGTCTGTCTAAAGCCTTAGTTACAAATCTATGTCTAAGGTATAACATGACGCCTGTAATCGCCGAAGAAGTAGGCATGTTCAAATGTTTAAAAAATACATCCTCATTTCACTATAATCAGCCTTATAATGTTCCCACTGCTGGGACACAGGCATCCTCTCTGTGAGAGAGGTAATAGGCCTTAATCCACCACACGGGCCCAGTGTGGGTTGGTAAATGTCACACGTCTTCAAATTATTGGATCTAGGACATGCCGGTTTCCTCACGATGTTTTCCTTCGCCGTTTTGAGAGCAGTGGTGATGAAATAATTTACACAAAGTAAAGCGCCTGCCTGGGTTCGAACTCACGACCTACGTATACGTAATGTGGCGCCGTTACCACTGGGCCACCACTGCTGTTTCTCATTTAGTTTTAATTTAATATGTTAACAAAATGTGGTTGTAATACTCGTATCTATTCAAAAAAACTAACTTGTATATATAATTTCAACCTCGGAAAAAAGGGCTACCACGACGGAACTACAGCAAGGTGTGGATGCAAAGCTGGGTTGGAAACTATCAGCGACCACACAGGAAACAATTTTTCATCGCTTTAAAATACGACCAAAGCATCCTGGTCAACAAAATTTTAAATATGTAATGCTGTTACATAGATGTGAAAAAAAAAACTTAAAAAAAAAATACTACAATGTGAAAAATAACTTTCTTTCTGGAAGTCGGTATCGTTTCTCGTTAGAAGAAAGTTATTTTTCACTTGGTAGTGTTTGTATTTGGAAGTCGGTAGTATTTTAGTTTTTTTATTTTCACTTTTTAGTTGTACCAATTATACAAGTTCTTTAGTAAGGTACCTATAATGCCAGAATAGATTAGCCGAATATCATGAAACTTGAACATAACTGGTGAAATTATAGGGAACCAAGGTGAACTGTAAACATCTGCGTACGCCTTTAGAGCTTACTGGCGTGATGTTATGTTATGGAATGGTATAAACAATAAACAGACATGCGATTGCAGCCATCCTGAGAGATATGCGGTCATTAATTGAAAAGTTATATTGTATATCTCCCAAGTTCTACATCAGATCTTCATCAAAATTAAAATGAGACCAATTTGGACATATACTCTTTTAAACATGAAAAGAATTTTCAAAATCAGTTCACAATTGAGGGCGAAATCAGAGAAAACACTAAAAATAACACCTTTAAAGTCGAACATAGAACCACCTCCTTTTTGGAAAGTTGGTTAAAAAAGAACATGTTAAAGATTTGCTCCTTTCAAGATCTTCGTTTTTTCATGTCCATTGCCATTTTCCAGATAGAAAGCCAGAAACCGGACAGCTTCTGCGAAACTAATTTATTTATGTAGGTACGAGTAGGTACGTTTACGTGTAGCATTATTTACTTTAAATACCAATCTATATATTCAACAGAAATGAAATACAGCTGTTTCATTTTACGGATCATTCAAGCGGAAACACCGCGTTTTTAGGGTTCCGTAGCCAAATGGCAAAAAACGGAACCCTTATAGATTCGTCATAGAATAGAATAGAATATACTTTATTGTACACCAAAAAAAGAAATAACATGTCTGTCTGTCTATCAGTATGTCTATCTGTCTGTCCGTCCGTATGTCACAGCCACTTTTTTCCGAAACTATAAGAACTATGCTGTTGAAACTTGGTAAGTAGATGTATTATGTTAACCGCATTAAGATTTTTACTCAAAAATAGAAAAAAAAACAATAAATTTTGGGGGTCCCCATACTTGAAACTGAAACTAAAAATTATTTTTTTCTTCAAACCCATACGTGTGGGGTATCTATAGATAGGTCTTCAAAAATGATATTGAGGTTTCTAATATCATTTTTTTCTAAACTGAATAGTTTGCGCGAGAGACACTTCCAAAGTGGTAAAATGTGTAACTTCTAAAATAAGAGAATGATAAAACTAAAAAAGAAATATGATGTACATTACCATGTAAACTACCACCGAAAACTGGTTTGAACGAGATCTAGTAAGTAGTTTTTTTTAATACGTCATAAATCGTAAACCGCAATTTACCAAGTACGGAACCCTTCGTGCCCGAGTCCGACGCGTACTTGGCCGGCGTTTTCAAAATATCATAGCATAACTTAAATAGAACAAATTTAAAACAAATTGATACTGTTTCCAATGTAATTTATTGTCCTGGAAAAAGATTTTCTACAGGATTATTTTCAACATATATTTCATAACTCAAGTATAAATAGGCCGAGTATAAGCACCAGTAATTAAAAATGAAAAAGTCTCCGCATCAAAGAGACCAAACAAGAATGGCCGGTCAGCGATAAAGTCCCTTCCCAGGATAGGTTCCAGACCAGTGTCGCTGCTGGCAGCAGACTTCAGTGCTGGTGGGGCGTGTTCCAGACCAGTACTGTTGATAACCAGGGTGGTACGCTGCACGAAGCTGGACGGAAGAGCTGGAGGGTTGGATAAGGACCTGCGGTGGAAAGTTCGGTTTTAGCGAATGTGTTGCAGCAAATTTTTATGGTTGTGATGACAAATCGTCTTGTAGTTTTTATTTATTGTTTTGTAGTTTTTTTTATTATTCTAGATTATATATTTGAATAGACTTTTTAAATTCTGATGTAGTTTTATTTTTAACAGTGTACAATCACTTATTTTTATTTATTTGTATTGTAATTTTTATCAATTTAATTATAATTTTTTTAGTTATTATTTTGATAGAAATTGTAAATTTTAAATGTTATTCCGATTTTAATTTTAAATAATATTTTTTGTTCGATTTTTTTCGTTTGGAACGCTGTCATCTTCATCCTGGAGGTGGGCGTTAATTAGGTCATGAGAACTGAATAAACGAAAAAACTGGATAACCGACCTATTTGAAACCCGGGCTTTTCACGATTTAATACCGGGTTTTTCGGTTTTTGCGGTTATATTCTCCATACTTTCATCTTCCCAAACAAATTATTAAATTGATCACTGACAAACGTGGACTAGACGGCAAGGCGGTGTTAGTTCCTATTTCGGCCATGTTAATTTAGATCCTTGTTGCACTACTATGCCATGCTGCTGCCATTTTGTTTTTCGTTCAGTCTGTGTAGGTATGTGTATAGTGAAACGATTGCACGTGCTATGTTGGTCGGTGATTACATTGCAGATATTATTTCATCAAGGTAAGTTTGATCACTTTCTTTTATATCAATGCTAATATTACAAGAAGTGTATGACCAATTATTGAAATATAATCACAGCAGGGATATAAATAATAAGTAAACAATAGCTTTAACTAATTAGTTGATTTCGTAGCAATACGGATAGTGGTTAAGGCAGCCGGCACGATCTTGATCTTATTTTTGTAAATATAAAATGTACTTACAAATAAGAGCCTGTTTTTGTTTGAAGTTGTTTGAACTGATCAGTTTTACAGTAGGTAAAATGGCAAAAATGTGGCCTAATGTTTGCTTACTTGTCTTGAATTTAGAATTTAGTTTCCGCACCTAAAGTGCATTTAACTAGAATCCGTCGCCTAAAACTTCCTTCCAGTTATCCGTTATTATTTTCAAGATTATTATGATGAACGTTTTCTACAATGGCACGTAATATTTACAGAAAGTAAAATCATGAAGAGGGCTGGCGATGTAGATAATGCCGATACAGCGGAGACAAAATTTCCAGAAAAAAAAAATTGTTATTTTATGTTATGTATAAATAAAATAAACTTTTTGTTTTGTTATTTAGTAGTTGTAGCTTATTTCTGTCCCAAAAATGCTCATTATTATAAACATATTAGTGAGGTAAACGAAAAAAAATACATATTTTAATTAATCTTCAGATTTTTTTTCGTCTTTACCTAGACACAAGTGCTATATTGCAAAATCCCGTATTTGTCGAGCTCAGTGAGCGAAGCTTTCATTCAGGAATACGCCTCCAGTTTCGGAATCTTCGTAGCTTTGTTTTATGAAAACGAAGTATTTGCACTTTGGTTATTTTTTTACGTAGGATGTTCTATGTAATTATTGTTATACGTGCTTTTCTGAACCTGCCAGGAGAGTCAAAACTTGCAACTGAATTTTAAAAACTGTTATCTCGATTGAAATGAAATTTGTTTGGTTTGGATATCGATGCATGGTTAGCAAAAAGCTTAATTTAAAAACTTTTCAACAAAAAATACAATTAAATCCAAAAAAAACTACTAAGCGAATTTTTTTTTTTCGGTGTCAGTGTCTTTGGTACATTTGTTTTACGTTTTTTGACGCCGACTTTGGGAAAGAGAGTTATTTTTCTCTTTGTAGTGTTTGATTTTGGAGGATGGTTGAATTTTTTTGTTAGAAAGTTTTTAATGTCTCTTTTTGTTTTGGTACCTCAAATTCGATGAAAATTATTCATAGCAAAAGAACATCTCACGACGATTCCAACAAGCCCAAACACGACTAGTATACATTGTTTTATTTCGGAGATCCAGTGCCTACCTTCCGGTGCAGTACCATTAATTTATATGTATTTTCTTCATCATAGTCGGTTAACTATTCTAGACATATTATACCCGTGTCATACTTATATTTAAGGAGTTCCAGTAGCCATCTGTGGTCTTCTTAATCAGTTGCACTTCACCAAATTATACTTTTAAAGTGCAAATGCACTGTTGATGAAAATACCAAAATCGTTATAAGTATGCCTATAATATTTGAGGAGCTTCCTCGATTGCCATGGGATCCCATCATTAGATTCTGACTTGATGACTATGGGACCACCTCGGAAGTATACCCTTTCAAAAAACAATTTTCAAAATCGATTCACAATTGACGGAGAAATAGGTGAAAATACATTAAAATAAAATACATTCATATGGTCGAACATAGAACCTCCTCTTTTTTGGGAAATCGGTTATAAAAACAACAAGACAGAAATATAATGTTCTTTCCTTCATCTATACGAGACTGGTATTTCAAGAAAAGCTAACAAATCTTGAAGAAAGCCTTCTCCATTGCACCTTCCCTGAAGCTAGGCAATACTGAGACAAAATCCAAACATCTATTGTGGAACTGTCCACTTTCACTTCAACTTTTATGACTTATGTTCTAATTCCCAGACATTTCCAAGCTTTCCGAATCTTTTCAAAGTGTTTGCGCTTCCCGAAGGATCAGTAAAGTTTCATACTTTGAGGTGATAAGAAATCTTGCGAAAATGACTTAAATTTTTTGATAGAACAGCTGTATTCATCGGACTTTCATGCCTTATAGACTTGGGCTGTAGACAGACGGACTGCATTTGAGTGTCCTGCGCAGTTAGTTAGCAGTTTTGATGCAGTTGTTCAGATGTGTTATGTATGTCAACTGCATTCAAACCTGCAAATTTGCAGTTAGAGTACAGTTGAAATGCAGATCGTCTGTCTAAAGCCTTAGTTACAAATCTATGTCTAAAGTATAACATGACGCCTGTAATCTTCCAAGGGGGGTTCAAATGTGTAAACAATACATCCTCATTTCACTATCATCAGCCTTATAATGTTCCCACTGCTGGGACATAGGCATCCTCTCTGTGAGAGAGTTAATAGGCCTTAATCCACCACGCGGGCCCAGTGCGGGTTGGTAAATGTCACACGTCTTCAAATTATTGGATCTAGGACATGCCGGTTTCCTCACGATGTGTTCCTTCACCGTTTTGAAAGCAGTGTTGATGAAATAATTAACACAAAGTAAAGTGCCTGCCTGGTTTCGAACTCACGATCTACGATACGTAAGTCGGGGCCGTTACCACTGGGCCACCACTGCTCTTCCTCGTTTAGTTTTAAGATGAGGTTGTATTACTCGTACCTGTTCAAAAAAAAAAATATAGATCTACACAACCTCGGAAAATAGGACTACCACGACGGAACTACAGCAGGGTGTGGATGCAAAGCTGTGTTGAAAACTATCAGCGTCCACACAGAAAATTATTTTTCATCGCTTTAAAATATGACCAAAGCAGCCTGGCCAACAAAATTTTAAATATGTAATGCCGTGCCAATGATATGAAAAAGAAGATGTTAAAGGGTTGCTTGCCCCTTTTACTAACATCTTTTTTTTTATGCCATTGCCATGTTCCAGACGGAAAGCCAGACACCGGACAGTTTCTGCGAAACTAATATGTTTATGTTGGTAGGTACGTTCACGTGTAGTATTATTTGCTTGCATTGTTTCATTTTACGGATCATTCAAGCGGAAACGCCGCGTTTGGAAAATGTCATAGCTAAATTTAAATGGGCAAGGAAAACAAATTGATACTGTTTCCAATGTAATTTATTGCTGGCAAAAGATTTTATACCGAATTATTTTTCAACTCATATTTCATCACTCAAGTATAAGTAGGCCGAGTATAAGCACCACTAATTAAAAATGAAAAAGTATCCGCATCAAAGAGACCAAACAAGAATGGCCGGTCAGCAATAAAGTCCCTTCCCAGGATAGGTTCCAGACCAGTGTCGCTGCTGGAAACAGACTTCAGTGCTGGTGGGGCGTGTTCCAGACCAGTACTGTTGATAACCAGGGTGGTGCGCTGCACGAAGCTGGACGGAAGAGCTGGAGGGTTGGATAAGGACCTGCGGTGGAAAGTTCGGTTTTAGCGAATGTGTTGCAGCAAATTTGTATGGTTGTGATGACAAATCGTCTTGTAGTTTTTATTTATTGTTTTGTAGTTTTTTTATTATTCTAGATTATATATTTGAATAGACTTTTTAAATTCTGATGTAGTTTCACTTACCATTTTTGGATATGTAATTGTATTGTAATTTTTATCAATTTAATTATAATTTTTTTAGTTATTATTTTGATAGAAATTGTAAATTTTAAATGTTATTCCGATTTTAATTTTAAATAATATTTTTTGTTCGAATTTTTTCTTTTGGAACGCTGTCATCTACATCCTGGAGGTGGGCGTTAATTAGGTCATGAGAACTGAATAAACGAAAAAACTGGATAACCGACCTATTTGAAACCCGGGCTTTTCACGATTTAATACCGGGTTTTTCGGTTTTTGCGGTTATATTCTCCATACTTTCATCTTCCCAAACAAATTATTAAATTGATCACTGACAAACGAGAACTAGACGGCGAGGCGGTGTTTGTTCCTATTTCGGCCATGATAACTTAGATCCTTGTTGCACTACTATGCCATGTTGCTGCCATTTTGTTTTTCGTTATGTCTGTGTAGGTATGTGTATAGTGAAACGATTGCACGTGTTATGTTGGTCGGTGATTACATTGCAGATATTATTTCATCAAGGCAAGTTTGATCACTTTCTTTTATATCAATGCTAATATTCACAGCAGGGATATAAATAATAAGTAAGTAATTGATTTAACTAATTAGTTGATTTTGTAGCAATATGGATAGTGGTTAAGGCAGCCGGCACGATCTTATTTTTGGAAATATAAAATGTACTTACAAATAAGAGCCTGTTTTTGTTTGAAGTAGTTTGAGCTGATCAGTTTTACAATTGGTAAAATGGCAAAAATGTGACCTAATGTTTGCTTACTTGTCTTCAATTTAGAATCTAGTTTCCGCACCTAAAGTGCATTTAACTAGACTGCATCGCCTAAAACTTCCTTCCAGTTATCCGTTATTATTTTCAAGATTATTATGATGAACGTTTTCTACAATGGCACGTAATATTTACAGAAAGTAAAATCATGAAGAGGGCTGGCGATGTAGATAATGCCGATACAGCGGAGACAAAATTTCCAGAAAAAAAATATTGTTGGTGATAAATCATCTTTATGGTTTTAGTTTTGAATAAGCTTTATTTTATGTATAAATAAATAAAATAAAATTTTTGTTTTGTTATTTAGTAGTTGTAGCTTATTTCTGTCCAAAAAATGCTCATTATTATAAACATATAAGTGAGGTAAACAAAAAAAAATACATATTTTAATTAGTCTACATTTTTTTTCGTCTTTAAATACATATTTCTCATTTCTTTAATAAATATAGAACAAAAAACCTGAAAAACGTATTAACCGGTTTCACCGGTTTTGTAAAATAAAATACCAAAAAAGACGGTTTCACAAAATAAACCGGTTTTTGCATGCCCAAGCGTTAATGGCTGCGACACAGCTCCTAATTTCCTACTGTTACGAACTCCAAGCTTCTAATTCGTAAGTAAAATTGAACAATATGGTCTGAGCTTAATAAAGTTTAAATATGACATACTCGTACTTAATTAAATAGGTAACAAAACATCACCTAGTAACAGCCGGATCAGTCCAAAGTTCGTTGACTCCCAAATCTTCCAGTATTACTCTCACGTCGATGTCGCTGGAGAACACCATACGAGGTATCGCTACATCTATGGGCACGCAGCTGTACCTTAGCCCCGCTATCACCTCAAACCAAATATCCTTGTTAACAGCGACCACTGGTGACTGGAGCGCATCGTTTCCTATTATCATACCAATCAACATTCGATAGCGTTCATCCAAACCCACTGGTAATTCAATAATCTTTGCGTTCAGCTCTTTATGATACATCATTCTTGCTCGTCTCTGCATCCTCATGATATCCACAGCTCCAATTGCTTCTCCTTGCAGGTTATAAAACGGTGCTCTTTCAATGACTGCATCAGCAAACGCTGTTGTCCACAATCCGTTGTAGTCCATCGTGTCTAGGAGGACGGAGTTTCCACTTAGATTGAGTCTTGGAAGTCTTGAAGACATTATTCTTTTAATCTCTTTAGCTGTAGCCACGGGGTTGTGTCTCATTGGTGCTCTCACTACCTCTAGGAGAGCATTCTTTGCAACTAATTCATACCATGTTGGGCTAAGTGTCACACCTTCATCGATTAACAAAACGCGTGAGCTCTTAATGTACACATCACTGGAAGGGAACACGCGAGTAGTTGCCAGTTGGTAGTACGCCTGTCGAACGCACGCGTCGTTAGGCAAACTTAACAGTTGGAACAGCTTGTGCTGAGTAAGAGGGTCGGCTCCTTCTGCCATCGCCGCAAGCATTATCCATATCGAATTTGGTGAGAATACGTAGTTGAGATTGCTTCGGTAAGCTAACAATTTGAACAATTGTAGGCTAAACTAGTAGAGAGAAAATCGGTACTCATCTTGATTGATGCACGATGTTGAATCATAGGCATATGAAGAGAGTTGCTGGTTCTGTTGCGTTGATATCTGGACACCATAACACACAGCAAGCAGCGACACAATTAATTTCTTCATAATTTGGCACGTCTTAATGTGATACCGCGACGTAAGCTACTAAATTCTAGATTATTATTCTAGTTTCTTAATTGTTAGAGGTCAAAAAGGATAGCGCTATATTGCCCGTCGCTATTATTTGATTGTTTGTTGTTATATTGCAAATATTATGTTGATGTTTTCTTTGTTGAGGAGTCCTACAGTCCTATGTAGGACTCCTCAAATGATTCTTTGTGATAACATTCATAATTTAAACTTACATAGTTTTTTCTTAAATCATAGTTGACCAAATTGACACCTATTTTGATCATTTGGTTTGCAAAATAGCTGAGTTATCAGATGGACTAGCGGGAATGCATAATGCAGTAGACAAAAACATAATTAACATACCAGGCCCCTCAGAAAGTATTGCGAAAAAAAGTTTTTATATATGGGAGACTGGCCAGTTATAATGTTTTTCGAAAATATGATTATTTATAAGTAAAAATAAGTAAGTTCCAATTTCAAAATTTCCCTCCACATTTTTTGCGAGTTAATTCAAAGTATTGTGTCTCACTGAAATATGGATCTGCGCCGGGAACATTTTAGAGCTATGATTTTATACGATTTCAAGTGTCGCCTGAAACCGGATGAATCGTACGATAGACTTCAAATGGCATTCATGGATGAAGGCCCTTCCAAGGCAACCGTGTATCGTTGGTATAACGAATTCAAGCGCGGTCGACCAACTTTGGGGGATGACGAAAGAAGCGGTCGCCCTTTGACGGCTGTTACCGAAGAAAACGTGCTAGCAGTGAAAAATTTAATCCAAGACAATAGGCGAATTACATATCAGGAGATTCAACACATATTGAAGATTGGATCGGGAAGCGTTCACGAGATTCTACACAGCCATCTTCGCGTGAGGAGGATAGTATCACGCTGGGTGCCGCACAACCTCACCGATGCTCAGAAGCAGGCCCGGGTGGAATGGTGCCGTGATATGCTTAACAAATTTGAAGCAGGCTCGTCTCGGCGTGTTTACGACATCGTTACAGGTGATGAGTCCTGGATTTATCAATACGACCCAGAAACCAAGCGCCAGTCGACTGTTTGGGTGTTTCAAAATGAGCCAACGCCTACCAAAGTGAAGCGATCTAGAAGCGGGGGTAAGATTTTGATCGCTAGCTTTTTTAATTTGACTGGCCACTTGGTATCAATTCCCTTACGGGATCAAAGAAGCATTAATGCCGAATGGTATACTACCAAATGTTTGCCAGAAGTTTTCTCTGTTATAAGCAACAAGCGACCAAACACAGGGCTCCGCGGGCTACTGCTCCACCACGACAATGCACCTGCGCACACCGCACTCAAAACGAGGGACTTCCTGGACAGCACGCCAGTCAAACTCCTGGGTCACCCTCCTTACAGCCCTGATCTAGCACCGTGTGACTTCTTTTTATTCCCAAAAATAAAAAATCAGCTCAAAGGGATACAATTTTCGTCGCCGGAAGATGCGCTGGCTGCGTTCGAGCAGGCTGTAAACGAGGTGTCTGCGGCGGACTGGAAAAAGTGTTTTGAAAACTGGTTTAGGCGCATGAATCTTTGTATAGAGGCTGGTGGAAAGTACTTTGAAAAGATTTAATAAAAATATATGTACGTATAGAACAATTTTTTTTAGTTTCGCAAAACTTTCTGAGTGTCCCACGTATAAATGTATCTTATCTGGTATTTGGACAAATGTTAGATGCAGGTTGCGTCATATTCTCAAGGTCGATTAAAAGTATTTAAGAGCAAGAGGTTTATAGGACTACTTATTATTAGTAAATCTTTGAGGTCTTATTGGTAGTATGACGTGTTCTTATAAAAAAAACCGGTCAAGTGTAATTCGGATTCGCACACCGATGGTTCCGCACTAATTTGCAGGTGCCAGTGTAAATAGTTAACTATAACCAAGCGTGAGCAAGAGTATCGATTACTCACAGAAACAAATTACACCCGTGACAACTCTGATTAAAGCTATGATGACCAAAACTTGTGCTCATTACATATAGCGCGGCCACTAATGTTATTAGTAAGGGTGAGGCCAAACGAACGTAATTTTGTGAGTTGTGAGTCGCGTAAAATGCGTTGCGGAATTTTCGTTGCATTCGGTTTCATACTAAAGTCCTGTTTGTGCCACACGGTAACGCACTCATGCTTGTCTGCTGACTCACGCAGAGGTGAGGGAGCGAGGCAAGCGTCAGCACCCCGCCGTACAAACGTTAGAATATCAACTGTAATTACGTTCGTCCGTCTGACAGCCTAACCGAATTTCAGTCGAACGTAAATTCCATGGCTCATTTTACGCGACTCACAGCTCTCAAAATTACTTTCGTTTGGCCTCAACCTATTGGCGTTTTTAGTCGCTGCCGGCACTACGTCCTGTGTTCTGTATAATAAACGAATGACGCACATACATAAACTCACGCCTTTTCCCAAGGGGGTTGGCAGAAACCACGTATCGCCACCTACTACGATCTTTACATACCTAGTAGCTACTACTTTAACTTTATTTACGATCGTACATTACAACACACTAATGTTACTGCCTACTTATAATATAAATGTGTGGATGTATGTTTGTTACTCAATAACGCAAGAACGGCTAAACGGATCTGGATAAAATTTGCCATAGACATAGATTATAGTCTAGAATAGCACATATGCTACTTGTCATCCCGATATAATGTTCCCTTGGGATAAGAAAACACTATTCACGCGGGTGAAGCCTCTGGCAGAAGCTAGTGTTGGTTAATTGTTAACCGAATTCCGTTTTTTTTTTGTTTTTTCACCGATATCTCCGTCAATTGTGGACCGCTTTTGAAAGTTCTTATTATGTTAGAAAGAGTATGTTCCGAAATTGGTTCCATTTAAATTTAGTGAAGATCTGATGAAGAACTGCGAAGATATACAACAGAACTCTTCAATATATAGCAGCAAATCTCTAGGGATTACTGCAATAGCATTTCTGTTTATTTTTTATACCATTTCATAAAATATCATCACGCCAGTACGCTCTTAAAGGATTCGCAGATCTCTCATTTCACCGGTTATGTTCAAGTTGCGTGATATTCGGGTAATCTAGTCTGGCGTTATTGGTGCCATACTATACAACTTGCCTATTTGGTGGGTATAACTAAAAAGTGAAAAATAAAAAATATACTTTTTACAAAAAAATACTACCGACTTCCAAATAAAAAAAAAACCACAATGTGAAAATAACTTAATTTTAGGAAGTCGGTGTCCATAACGCAATAAATTGGTACCTACGAAAGACACCGAATTCCAAAAATAAAGTTATTTTTCACTTTGCAGTTTTTTTTATTTGGAAGACGGTAGAATTTTTTAATGAAAAACTTTTTTTATTCACTTTGTAGTTTTTTTATTTAGAAGTCGGTAGTATTTTTTTGTAAAAAGTTTTTTTTTAATTTGCAGTAGCTAATAGTAATTGCAAACTTAAATTAGGTATCAAATTGGATATCAAGCAATTATTGCTTTGAGCAGATTGCGTCGGTTATTAAGATATGGTGTTAATTATTGCAATCTATTATGAAATTTGTTTTGTTCTCGACATTGCTATTAGATACCATTTTGCTTATAAACTTTTCCATTTATTGGTAGTGTGCTTCGTATATGTGTTTAATACAACCCATTTATATCTCGCTTTATCTGTGCTTGTAGCCGTAATTTTGGTTATAATATCACGCCTTTGATCTTTTAAAGACAATCCTTAACACTAACAGTACAGTATAGTGCTGTACTGTTAGTGTTAAGGATTGTCTTTACCTTGTACCTATATAATAATTAATATACATCTTGTATGCACCTGGCAAACAAATTAACCATTCAACTAACGTAGCCAATCTCTCACTGCCGTTGTGGAACTCAGATGTGCACTCACTCCATGTAAAATGCAATGCCATGTAAATTCAGGCGACCCCAACATGGCAGAAGAAACTAAAAATTTTCGAAACCTCCGACTCCTTTATATCTCATGCTACATAATTTATGTAATAGTAGACACGCTTCGATCGACGATCTATTGAACACGTAATTATGTCACGATATCTTGCGGAAACACCCCGATTCAAACAGTAAAACGTCCATAACTTTAGAACGGCTGAACCGATTTTCATCGAACAACTAAGAACACTCTCGATAAAGTCATCTTTTAAACAAAAAACGGAATCAAAATTGGGTTCATCCGTTTAGGAGCTATGATGGCACAGACAGATACACAAACACAGGTATACATCAAACTATAACACCCCTCTTTTTCCTTCTAAGGTTAAAACGTAAGTTTTCGCAAGGAAAAACCACGACTTGTTCTACCCAGCAGAAACTTCTCACTTAGTTCTAAATAAAGAGTCTAATTCAAGGTCGCCAACTTTTTAGTTAGCAAGTTTTATGGAGGCACATTAAGGTCAACTGTCGAACTTTTCAAAAATATCGTCAAACCAATCAACGTCTCTTAAAAAAGCCGGGCAACCAATCACAGCATTTCAAAACTGTTTCTCCACCAATAAAGATCCAGATTGATGGTTTTATATTGGAGATTTATGCGAAGGTTTAAGTATGACATTAAATGTAGTATCGGGCAAATATTTTACGTGAGAATTTAGCGAAATATGGGGGGATCGTTTTCAGTGTAAAATTAAATCGAATGGATGTACAGTTTTAGTGTTTCATAAAAAAATTAATCGAACCAATGTTACGCGCCATCTAAATGTGCATGGATTTATTTGATAGGCCTTTAGGGTAGCCAAGTAGTCTAAATATGTACTTTATCAATAAAATAATTAACTTTGGTTCAGTCAACTATATACATATATACAAACACACAGCGTCAAACTATGTTTATAATATTTGTAAGTATGTGAGAACCATGTTCCTACTTATCAAATTAATTAATTTTCCTGTTAATGCTTTTTAATACTTTATACCTGTACGTAGTGTGTAGAGCTATTCTGGGTGCATCGTCCTTACATATATTAATGTATGTAAATATTGTAAAACACCTATATTTAAAAAAAAAAGAGTAAGTATGGAGTTTCTTGTGCGTAATTCTCTATAACAATCTACTTTCCGAATGCACGGTAGAATCATTTTTATTTTTATTTTTTTTATTACTTGTAAATTTAAATTTTAATTTATGTGACGTTCAAAAGTGCCGTTTATTGGCCTAATTGAATAAATATATTATACTTTGACTTTGAAACTTATAACACACCACTTTATAAGTCGGGAGTTAAAAATAATGATTGATTAAAATCCCTAATGTTCAACAATAAACTTTCACAAACTAAGATGATTAAGAGTCAAAACGTTTTTACTTACTTTAATAAATCCTTGATACGCGTCATCGTTAAGAAGGATAACGTTAATCCCGCTCACAGCGTTAAGCCTTCTAAGAGAAATTGTCGGCAATATCACAGGGCTTATCTTGTTGGTAATCTTCTTAATTTTAATTATGGGAAAACATTAAGATCCTTTAGGTAAACTCGTTATTCGCCAGCGGTACCTAATTAAATGAAATGCTGCTGTTCTACCAAAAGGTACCGAATCAACAGAACTGCTGAGCCTATAACTTTTGAACGGCGGAACCGATTTTCGGTAAACATAGCTAAGAATACTCTCGATAGTCACCTTTCAAACAAAAAATATTAAATCAAAATTGTTTCATCTGCTTAGAAGCTATGATGCCACACACAGATACTCAAATACGCAAATACACAGGAACACACGTCAAACTACCAACACCCCTCTTTTACCGTCCCTTTCTACCGACCTTGGACCTTGAATGTATCCAAAGTATGTACTTCTTCGGATACTTTTTAACACGCGAAGTACGATGCCTTGCTTTAATTTCCATCTTTCTCACGGGCGAAGCAGCTCACAAGAGTTTATTAATTACTTTTTGGATTGTCACCCGTTCGAGGGACATGATTCATCAAATTCAAATTAACCGGTCTCCCAAATTATTAAAATATTCTACAAACGAAGGTTTAATTGGGGCTGACGATGGTCTTAGTTTCAAAGTTGTGTACCATGAATTTACAAATAGAAAGGTATATTTACGTGTATTTTATCTATTTTAGTATGTTAATAACAATTTTTTGCTTTTTAAATTGTTTATACAATGCCTTGCCTGCCTTGTAATCTCTTCACCACCCTTGGTTGACTGGTACAGAATGCCTAAGGCATTAAGTCCGCCTTTGTACCTTTTTGTGCATGAAGTCTAAATAAATAAAGGTAGTCTGGTCTGAAAGTATTAATTAGGAATTTTTTTATTACAACAACAAAAATGGAAATGTTTTGTTGTCAATGTTTGTGTTCTATAACGTTATCATTTTCATATAAAACATGTGGATTTACAAAGTTTTGATATTTGGAAAAAATATGATAATATTTTTTTCTAAAGTTAAAAGACTTTGGCCAAAAACAAAATTTAAATTTAAAAGTATTAACATTTTTCAGCAGTTAAGTAGTTAAAAACAATCATAATAATGCGATCCAGTAATTTTTGGACACGATCAAATTAGAACAACGACCTCTTCTTCTTTGTAACATACCTACTAGATTTTCTTATAATCCCTGAATAATCAGATATGCTAGAGACGACTTTCCAAAAGGTTAAGTTACAAACACAACCGCAGTGGCTTCCCTTCTAGCCCCGTCTCTATCATCCACTACTTTCAGTGTGAGTGCCGTAATCTAAGCCAATAGTGTTCCCATGGGATTGGATCGCGGCTGAGAATCGCCTTATCGCCCCGTCAGTAGACCGGTTAGCCTTTGGAGCTCCCGAGGTAAAAATTTACGCCAACTTACATATAAGGTTCTTTTATAGACATACCTTTTATAGTGCAAGAAGGTTTTTTACTAGGATTAGAAGAGGCTTAGTATTATTAGGATGCACAGACGGTAATAAAACTGAATATAATTTAAGATACTTCTCTGAGAACTTATGCACAATAATGCAAACATGATTTGGCAAAAAAACTATTTAACAAAAAAAAAATACCCGATTTACAAAACAAAACACTACAAAGCGAAATATAACATTATTTTCGGAAGTCGGTGTCTTTGGTACCGGTTTTTTTCTTCATTTTTGATACCGACTTCCGAAAAGAAAGTTATTTTTTGCTTTGTAGTGTTTTGTTTTGGTAGTCCGTTTATTTTATTTGTTGACAAGATTTATATTGTTCTCCTTTTTATTTTATATTACATCACTGCCGCGGTCTATAATGACTACTTTGCTGGTCGCGCTGATTATGGCCGACAGCGCAGCGTAGCGCAGCTCCAGGCCGACACAGCGCGTTCAGCGTGCAGCACTTGATGGACGAGCTGAGATAAAGGCCGAGACCGTAGGTCGAGGCCTTTACAGCGAGGACAGCAAGGGCTGCAATGATGGCCAAGCTGAAAGGCCTAGAGCGTAGCTAGGCTAGCTCGAGGCAATCATAGCGGGACCAGCGCCAAGCAGTCATTGTGGGCCAAGGTTTGTATAGTGCTTTACTCAAAAATGCAAGTACCTTATCTAAATAAAACCAGCAAGTAATTTAAATAAAAAATATATTAATTAACTAGAATTTTAATTAAAATGACAAGAAAAGTACAATTACTAAAATTCAACACCGACTTTCCCGGTTTGATATTACTAATAATTTGCGATAATTCTAATGCGGTGTTTGACTGCTACACAGCTGATGAAAACAAAAACATTTTCGACTGATTTTCCACTGCACAAATTTTTCATATGCGAGCTTATATTTTTCCTCTGAGTTTCGCGGTATCAAATTTTCAACCACTAATTTAGCTTTATCTTTAATGTCTGGCGGTGTTAAACACATTGAATTGGAATAATTTTCGCTTTGAGAGCTCATTTTTAGCAAAAAAGT